>JAUMHI010000041.1:9579742-9591832 GCA_032359435.1 Enteromius unitaeniatus | reverse complement strand
CCAGTTAGTATTTGGTGCGCACCAGATACAGAAAAAAAAAATAAAAATCACCTATGTCCCTTTAGGGGCTCCGTACAAATGTTCTTGTAGCTTCATAAAGTTGGCATAATACCACTGATGTCACATGGACTATTTTATCAATGTCCTTACTACGTTTCTGGTCTTTAAACAGTTGCGTTGTTGTCTTGCAGGCCTGGAATAACACGAAGGTGAGTTAATGAAAGAATTTATATATTTAGGGGAACTATTCCTTTAATGCAATACCCACTGATAGACACTATATCAAAATAAATTTTAAGAGCATAAATCACAAGAAATCATGACATTCTGGTGGAGCTGGTTTCCTGCTAAACCATGAGATGGATGGGCACAGATCCAACTTGAGTGCTCTGCTCTTGATCTACTGAGCCTTCCTCTATGCTTTCTGCTTTTCTTGCCTCTTGCTTCTGCGTTTGCTCTGTGCTTGTCACATATTGATGTTTGACAAACCCTCTTGTTAGCAGCAGGGTCTGTGATAAAATACATGTTTTCTGTTTGTGCAATCACGTGTTGGGCTCATCTGATAAATCCACAGAAACAGTGACATAAATGTCAAGCAGTAGCAGGATTGGCATTCTCTCTTTATGTCAGAATAGGATTCAAGTAGTTTTATTTGAATAGCAAAATGTTACTACCATTATGACAGAATTCTGCAGAAGGGTCCACATCTACAGTATTACTCATTTTGAATATTTATTTATGACAGTTACTTCTGGTCCATGAATTTGTTTAAGAGTGGTGTTCCAAACTTATTTTACGGTAACAATGTGTATACTTGACTTTTAAACAAACAAGACATTGTAAACCTTATATCATTTTATGGTCGATATTTTCTACCCTTTTGTAATGTCAGAGCTTCTCATAGCTTGCAGACAGGGTTTAGCTTGCTAGAGTTTCACCTTGTAGGCCTGAGAGTTTGTCCTTGTCTTAGGGGTGGGCTGAGAAATTGGTCCCTGGTCTGTGTATTTCATGAGGTCAAAAAAGTGCAGTTCTGTTTCCACTTCATTTGTGTGCAGTGGGAACACAGTCTGTCATCTTTCATGTCTTTCCCTGTCCTTGTCTGCAAGTATCTTTGAATACGTTTCCTAGTCACTCTGCTCCAGTACTCAGCCAGTTTGCACTCTTTGTTTAGGGATAAATAGCTTTTCAATGTACTGTGTTGTAACACTGCTTCTGCCCAATCTTTGAGGTACAGTATTTCTTCATTTCATTTCAATAATTTGCCATGTCTTTGACTAAGCCCTTGAAAGCTTAAAACTTTGTTATGGATGGTTTGTTTGTCACTGTTTTAAGTGCATATGAAATGCAACGGCTTTTTGTACAGGTTTTTTGTTGGAAACCGTTCTTGGAAATTCTGTTCCAGGCATTATTTAGAATTCTGCCTGCAGGGTCCCCATTGGGTTTGTCCAATTTATTGAACACTTCCCTGAATCCCTGAACTCGCTTCTATAGTGTCATGTGTCTCTCCAGTCACCTTTAATGATTCTCTTTATCTGCTTTGGGATAACGTGACTAATAGTCATTCAAAAAGGTACTAAACATAGTTGAGCTACTTACCTCATTATACAGGATTTGTTATAGGATTACATGCCATTAGTTGTGAAAGTCATTTTACACTTGGGTTTTGTATAAAGAATCATTTTACTGTAGATTTATGCTAGAGTTGAAAAGTTAAATTTTTTTTAAAAAGTCAAGATGGCAGTCTTGATTCATTGCAGTACCAACTCTTCTTTATCCAAGGAGTTGTAGTAATTGATAGCAATGTATATTTTACAATTAAACAGCAATATTAATAATAATTGGTATTATTCATTATTCAATATTAACTTAAGAATGACTATTTACCTAATGGAATATACTTAAAAACTGTTTTTTGTACTACTACTACTACTACTACTACTACTAATAATAATAATATTAAATGCAATATAATAATAATAATAACAACAACAACAACTTGATGGAAAATACATCTACATAATTTTTATTTAGTACAATTATTATTATTATAGCTTTAAATAATATAATAAATTAAAATAAAACTCAAAGAGAGTCAAGCACCATATGGTGGAAGGTATTTTGCCTGAGTGCCTTTGCTTTGGGTAATTTTAGTTTGAAGGAGAAAAGGTTGTCTGAAGAGCAAAGGGCTGTTTTATAGCTCGGAAAGCCGCTGCATTAGTCTAATGAATTAAAAAAGAATGTGGTCTCGGGTGACTGCAGGCGTTGGCTGTGAGCTGACCGCAGAGTGTTCCAGACGCAGGGAATCTCAGGAGGTCACCTTGGTCATCCCTGGTCTGGCTGATTGCTCCGTCGTGCTCCTGTGCTCTCCCTCGGAGTTCATTTGGGGACAAAACATTGTAATTGCACATACTGGGCTGGGCCAATCGGCCAGATAACATCAACTTAGGAGGATGCTGTCCAATCACAACATGATACGTTAGTGAGCTAATGTTGGAATCCGTCAAATACAGATTATGTCCTTTGCCAGATGACATGAGCTCATAAATTCATCTAAATCTGCAAAATATCATCATATTTGCCCTTGAATGAAGGGGAATCTGAACACTGTGTTTAAAGGACACAGCAATATTTCACCCTAAAATGAAGATGGACACAACTACTTGTAAATAATGAAAGCCTGAGGAAAGGAATCAAAATGTACTATATTCCAAGTGAGAAGAAACAAGCCTAAACAGAAATCAGTATTAACTGAAAATCTTCCCTTCCAGTAAGCTGTTAATCTGATTACCGCTACCACAACTGAATTAACCCGGATCATTTCGATTTATGAATGAATCTGAATGGATCAGACTGATTGATGTTGTTTTCTGACTCATTCAGAAATGGACCGCACTGCTTAAACCCTTTTAGAGGAGAGATATCAAGTAAATAACAGGATAAAATCAGCATGAAACAGTAGTTGCAATATTTTCTTCCCTGTTGTGATGTGTTGTGAGTTAAATGTACTGTGGGAATTGATTTAGTCTGTTTCTAACCGTTCCTGTTTGCTATTGCTTTAATTCCAACAATGTGAGTGACAGTTATTATCATTAACTAAGACTATGTAACTACTATTAATAACTATCATTTTATTGCAGCAACATTTCTTATTGAAGAATATTCCAATTTGAGTCAATGGTGACTTTAAATCTTGTCTTTCAAATAAACATATGGCTTTCAACAGACTAGTCACTTTTTTATATATATATTTATATAGCGCTTTTAACAATACAGATTGTAGCAAAGCACTGAACATTATCAAGTATGAAAATAGAGTCATGGTAATGACGAGATTAAACTTTATTTAAATGTAAATGCAGAGATGGTCTCTGTAGGCAAGACGACGATAATCACTAGAAATCAGGTGTCCCCAACTAAGCAAGCCAGAGGTGACAGCGGCAATGAAACCAAAACCCCATCCATGAGAGAGTGGGGGAAAAAACCTTGGGAAAGCTAGGCTTAGTGGGGTCCAGTTCTCCTCTGGCCGGATTCCCAGCACTTAATTTCCAGTTCAATTTTAAACACATGTTAGATTGTGTAAGATAGTGTGTGTGTGCATCTAAATCAGGCGATCTGTCCACGGAGCTCATCTAAGTGTTCTTGTCTCTGATGAAGATCATCTCTTTGTGCTGGTACACCATCTGATCTGGACTGGGCAACAGAATAGGAGAGAGACAGAATAACTTTAGCGTAGAAGCCATTCTCCTTACGATGTAACGAGTACATTTTGTGAGAGGAGAGTGTTCCTGGTTCCGGCTGATCTAATTAATGCAGCCTAACGATCCTTTAACGGATTTGATTCATAAATGTGTATCAGTGTGTTATGTGTAAGCCAGAGTAAAGAGATCTTTAATGTCTTTAATCTAGATTTAAACTGACAGAGTGTGCCCGCCTCCCAAACAGTATTAGGTAAATTGTTCCAGAGTTTCGGTACAATTCAACAGTAGTTTTGGTATTCTAGGTATTATCAAATGACCAGAGTTTTGAGAACACGGCAGACATGGAGGACTATAATGTGATAAGAGCTCGCTCTATAGGTCTATAATTAGCTAAATCTTTGGGGTCAAGTTGCGTCTTTTTAACTATCATAAATGACTTAAACAAATCATTGTTTATATTGCTTTTTAAATTCAATCAAGCTGTAATATAATTGAAATGTCGTGTCTCACAGGACCATGGTATTACATATAGACCAGTGGTTTGCTGGAGGAACTGATGAACTTCTATGGTGCTTTTGAAATTAAGGCTTGAAGGCCTCTGTAACATCTGTCTTTATAGTCGCCTCTAGCCAGGACATGTTTTGTCAAAAAAAACAGTATGTTTAAGGACTGGAGAATGGACCAAACCTTGAAGTTATCTGCAGCGTCTGCAACGTTCAGTATTTTGAAATACTGAAATAAACTCTCATAGACTCTCAGCATGATTCACCCACCCAGAATGTGATGTGAAGGATAGCAAATTGTTCCCAGCATTCAAAGTGAGCAATACTTTTAAGGACAAAAGCTCATGAAAGTCCCTGTTGAAGGAACTACACTAAGACATTTTTGATGGAAAAGGCTTGAAGGGGAAAAAATTAGATCTGTATGGGGGTGCGGAGTGACTTATATAGATATTTTTACAGTTTGGCGACATATGGTGATATGATAATGCGTTTTCTATTAGATTAAGGCATCATTTGGCCTCCACCTGCTCTGTTTTTCGATGAATCGCTCTTCAAGAATTGGTTCTAGTAAAGAGGGGTGTAGGAGTGTTTTCATGTTTTAGCATCCAGAGCTTTGTCTGTTTAGATGAGCTTTTTAGCAGCTCCTGTCAACAGTGTTCCTCTTCATAACATGGAGCTCTCTTCACTTCTGAGAGTTTTTTTCTTGTGGTTCCTGACAGATGATGCAGAAACACTCTTCTTCTCTTCTCAGCTGTACTCATGATATCATTTGCTGGCAAGTTTATTTTGCTTTTCAGACAGTGTTGCTCTGCTATCAAACATCTTCAGCTGCCCACATATCGGAACAGCACAGCATGCAGCATAGTGAGAATGGTTTTGCACAAAGCTTATATATTGGATGTTGTACACATACGTTTGAAATGAGGAAAATACATTTAAAACTGCATACAGACATTGTATGCAAATAACACATGAATACATTTTATTACATTTCTTTTAGCACTGCAATTTCAAAAGGATTTTACAAAGTCCTGTTGGTAAGCATTTTCTCTTTGTGCAGTTCTCAACTTTTTTTGACTTCAAGGCCTTTCATCATCAAGTACAATGTTTGAAGGCCTTACAAGAATTTTCTGGTAGTTCTGCTGTAATGAGAAAGCAGAAACACAGAAACATACAGTATATATATATGTGTGTGTGTGTGTAAATAGTAATAATCTATTGTAATAGGTATTGTAATATATCTAATGTATAGGTATTAAATAATAGGTATGATTAAATGTAGATTATTATGATTAATAATAGTAAGAATTAGGACTTTATATAATAATAATGAAAATGTTATACTTCAAGAGGTTTCAGTAATTGAATGAATATTCTTTATGGTTTTAAATTATTTATTTATTTATTTATTAAATTATTTTTCCCAGTCAGTTGCAATTTATTTTCTTCCCATAAATAGCGATTTCTGTTCAATATTTTAGTTAGAAATAACTTGAAAAAAATGACACAATTTAAAATAATTATATAAAAATAAATGATGAACAATTACATAAAAAATATGTATTGTGCATGTATCTGATTCCTTTTAAGATCAAATGCTTTTAATATTTCTAAAAATACAATAAAATGTCAAAGAAAAGAAAAGAAAAGAAAAAAATATATATTCTATTCACATAACCTCTGAGAAAAACTCACAAGGAACTAGAACCAGTGCATATGAGTCATTTGTTGGTGAATCTGACTACTGGTTGCTGTTTTTTTTGTGTGTGCACCTCGTGAGGATGAATAAATTGAAAGAAGTCTTTGCTTGTCATGGTTTTGCAGTACACACAACTGAACAGCGTGTACGCTGGAACACAGCAGTAATGGAAAATTTATTAGAGCGACTACAGCATATATCAATCAATGCAGTGCTTCTCATATCTCAGTTCTGTGGGGGAGTGTTTTGTCTTTCCCTTTCCTTACAAAATGTACAATGGAAGTATCTTGGTAATATGCTGGTTTTTAGGTGGTAGTACGTCACTAACCAGAACTTTAATATTCATCTAAAATATATATCACATACAAAACACATTCCATATCCCATTTTTGTGCTTGTTTTAATTTTGTAACGCTAAATATATTGAAACTATGAAAATTTATCTGATTCAAATATTTAAAATACTTTCCCACATCTAGAGCTTTTGTCTGTACAACAGACTTATTTTAAATGTTTTTTTTATGTATTTTCAAGAAACAGAAGATGAGTTGAGAAGTTGACGTTGAGTGAAAGGCTTTGGCGCCCTCTAGCGGTACAAAATATGTTACAATCTTTATTTGTCTCATTCGATGAAATCTTTATCTTGTTTCTCTCTCTCTTTCTTACTTGCTTTTTTTATTTTATATATATACAACTCCTATGTAACTGACAGACCATTACAGCTCTTGCCATCAAAATAACTTATCTGTTGACGTGGCATTACATTTTTTACCACCTAACCCGTTTTGTCTCACTCCAGGATAGTAAAGAGCCTCCGGACTGCAGACTAAGTGAATCTTTCACCTCCTCGGGTTGTACGCTGGGGGTGGACCTGCGGCGGAGGCGGCGCCGTTTCTCTGGTAACCTACAGTTGCCTCCTTTATCATGGCGGCAGATGGAGAGGTCCCGCAGTCCAGATGATGAGATCATGGCAAGACCAACTACACTGCCCTTCATTGCACCCCCTCGCATTGACATCACACCTGTGGACTCTGAGTGGTGAGTCCATGTCAATCAGCTCCTTTCAGAAATCTGATATCTTCTAAAAGATGTGTATGAAATGTTTGATGTTAGGCAACTTTCTTCTATCTCAGTTCAGGAACTTTTGTAAGTTTTTTTTCTCTGGAAGAGGTTCTGTGATTAATTTATTATATTGAGGTTTAATCAATATAAGCTTTTTTAAGTTTTAGAAGTCTTATATGCTCACCAAAGCAACATTTATTTGTTTATTATATTTAAAAAATAATGGTTTTCTATTGTAATACATTTTAAAATAAAATGAATTTTTGGGATGGTTGTTCAGAAATCATTCTAATATTTGGATTGTTCGGAAAATATTCGGAACATTTTAATAATGCTAAATATTATATTGGATAATGTGCTATATATATATATATATATATATATATATATAAATAAAATATAAATATTATAATTTTAATAATGCTAAATATTATATTGGATAATGTGATATATATATATATATATATATATATATGTTTAAATAAAATATAAGTATTATAATTTTAATAATGCTAAATACTATAATATCATAAAAGATCTTTGAGAAAGAGTCGGCATTTATTTTAAATACAAATCTTTTGTAACATTTTAAATATTAATGACCCCAAACTATTGAATGGTGTATCACTTAAACTATACGCATTGTGTTTTATTTGGTCATGTCATATGCCCCTGAAACAAACAAAAAAGTCATATTTTAGCTGTAAATGTCTGTCATGATGTGGAGACAAGGAGGCGTGCGGATTCATATGCAACATTCGTTTATTTACAAACGAAGTGAGGCAGACAGGGTAGATCACCAGCAAACAGGAACATAGGTGTTAGAGGCATAAGAATTATCCAAAAATGTTTCCATTTATTCACATGTATTTGCACAGACACGTCACTTCTGTCACTTCATTGCTGATTTTAGCTTTGAGTATGGATTGTGGGACATGCACATTTCTTTGACATGTCAACGTAAGAATATTCCCAGGATGCTGTCTCTTTTAGTGCAGAAATCTCAAACACTTGCATTTAATTTAAATTTCAATTCAGATCATTCAGATTGTTTTTGCTAAAATCATGAATAAGTTTATTTATTTATATTATCTGAATATTATGTAGATTGCAGCAGTTGGTTTATGTGACTGCATGTTGCGTGGATGATTTGCGTAATTTGCTTTAGATATGTAGAAATGTCTGAAAAGCTTATAAATTAGCACACATATTATACAGTATACGGTAGCCATTGACTTGCACATTTTTGGGAAACTCAAGAATTTTCACTTTTGGTTGAACTATTCCTTTAAATGTTTTGTTCGGTCACTGTAATGTCTTAGCATCTGCAATGTGCTTTGCAAGGAACATAGGTACATATGGAATTGCTAAATTGCTGCATGATTAGAGATGAAATATATTAGTTTTGCTTCCAGCACTGGTGATTTAAGCTGCAGCTGCTCAGTCTTGTTGCCATGAGGAGAGAGAAATCTGTCTGGTTGTGCTCGACAACACAGCAACAGCTGGTTTGTAATCATCAATCAATCATTCTTCCTTTAATTTGTCTGCTAAAAAGATGTGATTTGACAGCAGAAGTGCAATTAATGAGTTGCAATAGCTTGATGGGCCTATAGCAAATGCACCAATAAGACAAAAAAAAAAGCCACAAATTAGATTTTGTTTTATTTGTTTGAAAATAAACAGGTCTGATTTTGAATATTTCAACTTAGAGCACACAAGTTTGATGTGTTTGCTACAAGTTTTCCTTCAGATTACCGTGCATGCATTAGGTTGGTAGTTGTTGTCATTGTTTGCCAGAGGAGGGCAGCATCGAGATTTTTTTCTCAGGTATTTCTGTGACACCTCTGGTTTAGTAAACCCCGTGAGCATTCATCAGTCTGCCTCCCATAAAAACACTCCAGACCCACATTTGTCAAAAAAAAGTATTAAAGTAGGCCATTTCATTGCATGCCTTTTTCAAATAGGTGACAAATTGAGAAGTGGGTGTTAGTCTTATAATGTTTATTTAAAGGAATAGTTCACCCAGAAACATAAGAGATGTGTTGAATATCATGGCCACTCTTTTACATAAAATGAAAGTGTATGAGGACTGTCAAGGAAAAAATGGCAAAAAAGTGAATCATACCACCTTGTTACAGGTGTTTTGAGAGGAACAAAGATTATATCAGTTTTCTTTGGTGCTTTAATGGATTTATGAGAGGAAGAAAGAAAAGTATTCATAATTTTTTTTCCGGAATATTTTCAGTGAATTGGTTTATCATGATAACAAAACACTTAATTGGGAAAATTACATAATCAATGAAAAATGACTTAAATTTTATAAGCTATATGACTATAGTATGACATTGTTCCAGTTAGAATACTGTGTGTGTGTTTCCAGTATATATAAATATATGTATATGTATATATATATATATGTAATATTCCACAAATGGATAAAGACACCCTGGCTAGCATTCATTATTTGCCCTGCTATCTCACACACTTGCATTTCTTCTCTTGTTAGAGCTTTCTGTTTGATGTGTGTGTCAGGAGAATCAGGAGACAAGGTTTAGGGAAAGTGCTATATTTGGAGCACAATTATTTTCCTGCTGACGTGACTCCATTGCAGATTGATTTGGGCGCTCCCAGGTGGCTTGTGGGATAGCTTTATGGGCCAGGCATAAGCAATGATGCTGGAGGACAGACACTACAGGGCACTGAGCTGTCTGCCAAGCGAATTCATCAGTGACTTTACCCACTTTCTCAGGACTCAGTGCTCTATGTGTGCGTGTGATTTTGTGAGAGGAAGAAAAATTTCTGACATCAAGTCATGCAGACAGTACGAGGCAGATTCATTCAGAAGTGCCATTGCAAAAGACTCCAGGACAAGGGACCTCCTCACGCTCTTGTGTCCGGGTCGGATAGAGGTCTGTTTAGTCCTAATCTGTCACTTCCCGCAGGATGAATGGCTTTATGATGTAAGAACACGTCTGTCTCTGTGACTTTTAATCGTCATTATCTCTTAGAAATATGAATATACTGACGCTGGGATATGCATGGCTTTATTTTTTGAGGAACACAAAATGAGAAGTTTAGCAGAATATTGTAGCTGCTTTTTTTTCTCAATGAGGCATGAAAGGACTGGTTCTTGTGTATATACAGTATGGAAAATTATCATGTAAAAACTGTAACAACAATTACATAGGCCAATATGTCGAATTAAGTTAAATGTTAAATAAATAATATTTTCTGTATCTGAGGATCTCTAAACTATTTGGTAAATATGTTTTAATGTGCTCCATAGAAGAAGGAAAATGTATTGGTTTCAAATGACTTGAGGGTGATTAATGATGTCAAATGCTGGGCAAGTTATATAAAAGAAAACAACCTTCAAATTATTAATTACATCTTTAAAATTGTCATTTGATTACATTAATGACTGCATGTAATGAGTAATAAGATTACTAATTACTTTACTTTCAAGTTATTAAACCTTAAACATACACTACAGAGTGAAACTCAGTTCCTTTATTAATTTAATATTGACTGAAAAATTACATGAATGTTAAAACAGCAACTTGAATGATCAGATATTATTGAAATCAGATATTATTAATACATCAGTTGTTTTTTATTTGTATGCAGTTACAATACCAACAAAATATTGTGCTTTTTTAAAATAAAGGAAACAAATAGGGTTTGCTTTCTGCAATTTCAGTCTCCACAAATACTATAAATATGTGCACAAATCACTAAAATGATCGAAAACTACATTAAAATATTACATACACATACATACACATTACATTACTGCGTTATCAGGAAAAGTAATTAGAAGAATACATAATGCATTAGGCGACTCTGATGTATCAGAAATTTTATTGATAATGTTTTTTTTAAACAAACTATCACTAATAATGACATTACTTATGTAGAAACTATATATTATATTTTGTGTGTGTGTTTTGTGTACTATATTTTGGGGTCAGGTTTGTACTCAGAAGCGAGCCACTTTACTCAGTAAATCTGATAAATCCTCCCTTTGACTTAATAAATTTTCCTTTTTTGTAAAAACGAAGAAGGGTTAAGTTACATTTTTGATAGCTAGCTGTAAATAAAAACAATAGAAGCCATTCCCAGTCTGTGTTATTTTTCTCATTACTCTTGGCATTCTTTTGAAAGATTAGAATCATCTTTTTCAAAGGCTTTTGATTTTCTCAAGTGATGGCGTCCTTCAAAGCTCTTAGTGAAGGATTTTAAGACATCTCCTTTTATATGACCCTTCACCTGAAATTGCCAGAGGAGCCATCAGACAAGGGTAAAGATGAAGGATGGCTGGGTCACACACACACACACACACACAGAGACTGACTGTACCATTAGAACGTGTTCACACTGTGGTCACAGTCAGACATTGTGTGTGCACAAACAATTTTGTTGGATTAGAGGCATCAATCTTTTGAGTTTCTAGGCTTGATTTGTGCTTAGAGACCAAGTAATAGAGGCTGGCTAGGGCCTGCAGTAATCAACTTTTCACCAAATGAAACTGACCTGTATTTCCCACATTGTCAACTACATTGTCTCCTGCCTAATTCGTTATCATTTGAATCAATTTCCTAACAGCTCAAAGAGTCTGTCCCACATATTCAAGAACTGCTTTTCAACTCCAGGAGTAGTACCAGCTGTACTACAGTAGCAACAGCAATAATTAAAATAGATTTCCCTTTCATTGTTTGCATAGATTCTGTGTAAATAAATACAGCTTCACACTACTGTGTTTTTGTTGTGAAATGGTGGCAACATATGGTTGCATAAAATGTGGTTACACAAAAAACGACAACTTGTGAATGAGTTCAATAGAAAAAGTCCAATTTCAGTTCACTTGTAAATATTGCAATATCACTATGAAGGTAATTAGATTTTAAATAGTGAACATTTCTATGCTACAAACAATTGTAGATTTTCACATTTTAATCTTAAAGTTCTTAACAGGTGTCGCGGTGGAGCCAACACAGACACAGTGGTAGTGACATCTCGCCTCGGAGAGGCTGATTTTTATTAAATAAAAGTACATAAAAGTGACAAAAAGGGGTATAAAGTGTCCAACAAAAAGGGGAACTGGTGTCCTCGTTGTGCTGCTCGTGTT
>JAUMHI010000041.1:9535517-9577001 GCA_032359435.1 Enteromius unitaeniatus | reverse complement strand
GGACCCACGAGGACACCAGTGTGCATGCACGGGGAAGAGACCGGTCTCCCGAGGAGGGGCGCGCACAGTCCTTTTAAGGCGGCGGTGATGAGGCACCATTAGACTCCGGTGCGCCTCATCACGCACCGCCAGACGTGCACAGCTCTGCGCCCCTCCTCTCATCCGCCCAATCCCGTCGGGAACCTGGAGAAGGGCGGCGCGGAAGTATGGGGGAGGCGATGATTGGCCTACGAGGCCGGCTGCCTCGTCACACAGGGTATAAGTTTAGAAAAACTAAAAAGTGATGTGACTTTATGCTAAATGTTTTGATCTGAATTAATGACTTCATTTATGTATCTATATCTATAGTAGCTTTCTAAAAGAGGGATTTTAGTGGCTGTACAAATAGATCAGTTTAATCTCTTTGTAGCTTGATATGTTATTTCAGATTATAGGCAGAAAGCACAACTGATATATTCAATGTTTAGGGTAGAGGGAATCTTCTTGGTTTGCAGGTTTACAAAATACCCAGCACTGTGCAGGGTGATAAATGTAGCTTGGAGATGTTGGTATGCGTGTACGGGACAGCTTCTAAAAAAATTCTAATCCTGTGAAATGATTTTAAATTTTTACTCTGCTGTAGTTGTGTTTGCCTTCGTTCTCGTTCCTCTCATTTTAGCTCCTCATAATTTCCCTGTTGGTGCCCAGCATCTCTCATCCTTTTTACTATATGAGCTAGCATTGGGAGCCATATGACTTCCCTCATCACAGCAGTCAGCAGTAAGGAAATGTCTTTATGTAAGACCTTCAGTTATGTAATACTTCCATTAAGACTCCACTTGATCCCATTCCTCGTCATTGAGCTCCAGACTCACATTACTACACAAGGGTTGGATATCACAATAATACAAACCCCTACTAAGTAGTAGTAGTAGTAGTAGTAGTAGATTAGTAGTAAATGCGGGATGGTAACTCAAAGGTTAAAATCCTAGCAGCAATGACTTGTGAACTGTTATTTAGGAAGCCACATTACTGAAGGTAAAGGACTGTCTGTTGGTTAAGGTTAAGTGTCTGCTAAATGGAAGTCTTACCACCCGCAGGGACCTCAAAAAGCTGTTTACAGATTTGCTCTGTAGTTTTCCACTCTGGTGTTATCTACCTACAGTGTAGTTGCTACGGCAATAAATAGAATAAGAGCGAGCCCCACTTTCCCAGTTAACCACAATGGGAAAGATCTTTTGGGGAATAGAGAGCAGATTATACATTGACAGTTGTCTGTTACGGAGCGTTGATGTCTGCACACAATATGCATGAACTTGTGCACATACAACAGCAGTTATTTGAGCACTCCAAAAAAAAACTACGGCCCACTGGGTAGTGCTGAACACGTCCATCAACACATATGGTCCAACCAGAATATGGCTTGAACGCTGAACTGTGCACTAGATGGAGCAGAAAACAGAAAATTAAGCATACCCAGGTCTTAAGGTTTTCTGGAGAGAGGGATGTTTGAGTCAATGAGGTGCCTCAAGGCTCAGTTCTTGGTCTCTTTACACTTTTCGATATACACAACCTCATTCGATATACACATGCTCAATAGTGAATTTTTATGATAACCTTGTTTAAAGTGAGTCAGCAGAATACAGTAGACCAACTAAAAGTTTAAACAACTTGATTCTCATTCTGCCTATATAGATACTTACCAATAATTGATACTGGCTTTCTAGTATCTGCTTCTCTCCTCTTTCATTGTAGTCTCAGGATCTGTTCCAACTTTTTTGTTTATCCACTCGTTCATAATTTTTTCCTGTTCTCATTACTTCCTCCTCTCCTTCGTCTCCATGGTGAAGTCCTGGCTGCCGGCGGGTGTTGACTGGCAGGTTGATAGCTGGCTAACGTACTTCCATTCTTCAGCATGTCTCTATGAGTGCCGGAGATAATCCTGCTGTGTTGCTGTCACACAGGGCGAGCGGTATGCTGTTTCACGTTCAAACGTGCTTTGAAGGGCATTCAACAATGTACCTGCAGAAATCACATCACGGTTTTGCTATTTGTTTTATTAGGTATTTATTGGTATATAGGTGTTATATGGTATAGGTGTTCCTTCAGAACACATGAAACATTAAATGGTATTCAAAGGATCTGGTGCATTGATTTTCAAGGGTAGTTGAAAGTTAAGCATGTTCAGTTAAATATATGCGTTTAAGGAATTCACACATTTTTTGTTTCTTATAAATTGCTGTATATTCCATTTAAATAATCTTCTCTTTCTAATTCACTCCCATTATTTTCTCTTCAAACCAGCCACTTTAGTATCTAAACCTTCATTTACCTCAGAGCTATATTTATTTCCCAAGACACTGCTAATCCTGAGCTTAAATTGCTTTTTGGATTTTTTCTTTTATCAGTGTTTTGAACGCCACTGAGCTGTGAAAGGGCAGAAGCCCTCATCAGAATTCAGCCAGAGACACCCGTCAAACTAACCACAGCTCATCCAATCGGATGCAGGGAGGGGCGGAGCTTTTACCGTCACTATGCACATTTTCTCAGGGCTTTTTTTTTTTAAATCCAAGGGTCTCAAAGCTATTCCATTTATTTTCAAAGCCGACAGCACCTGGGGTAGCAGAATTAGGTGCGCTCAGTCAATTCCTTCCTCTGCATCACGAGAAGCTCTACCTGGTAGTACCTAAAGAGAGGAGTCGCTGATGGGAGAGAAGACCTGCACTTGCCCACTGTTGAATAATTTAAGATGGAGTTTCCTGGAGCTGAGTGAAGTAAGTGTGAGCCTGAGGAGCTGTGAGAACGGAGCAGAAGGACTGAGTGGGAGCCAGACATCTAAATAAAAGAAAGAACACCGGACATCCAAGATTCTCTGAAGTCAGTCTTGTCTGTTTAGGAGAGACAGACAGTTTTCTTCTCTCATTTTGCCTAAAAAGAGAACGACAGAGAGAGAGGTGTGGTTATAGATAAAGAGAGAGAGTGTTTTTTTTTTTCTTTTTTTCTTGTTCTCACAGGAAGGAGGTGTGACTGCACTGACGGGGACTGCTCTCAGTGTGTCAGTGGAACTGAACGAGAGAGGATTATTCTACTGCATTGCCGAAAGCCTAAGCTGACAGAGGAAGCGAGAGAATAGAGCAGCTCAAGCGCACACATTTATTCCTGTCTGACACACAAAACATCGGCCTGCATGGGATAACCTCTAGTTTACTGAGAGAAACGGAGGGAATAGTTGGTAGTGTGACTCAGAAAGGGCGAAATAGGGCTGTTTCAACCTGCAGCATCACCATGTCATCCAATGAACTGAGTGCTCCGGAATTGGACCCCTGCATTCGTACCTTTAAGGAGCACATGCATTTGGAGCTGGAGCCTCCGAGACTGGGTGCCAGCAACAAGCGCATCACCTCCCCCAAAATATCTCCCCGCAGCTCCCCGCGCCTCTTCCGCAAGCTCATGGTTAACAAGGGCGGCCGACACAGGCGCCGATTCACCGTCGCACACACCTGGTAAGCCTGTCTGGGGTATGGAGGGTAAAGAGTGGAGGATCGCAAGAGAAAGTGTAAATGGGGAGGGTTTTAGTACTACATTGTTTTTTTTTATGAATGACACTGAATTAGTTTGGGTAAATGTTATTATGGGTCAGTGAGGTGTTGATCAGTGTTAGATCTTAATGAGAAAAGAAACTAGTAAATACTTTGAGATGTGTCGACTGCCAAAGAAGCTGAAACAACAGGGTAATTTTGTCAATGTGACATGACATATTGCGATGCTCTCTCTAAGTGGAACCATCTCAATCTCATTTCAGGAACAAGTAAAGACTGTTAACTCTTTCTCGGGAAACTGCTATATATGTATGTTTTAGAGGAATTTTATGCTAGACATGAATTCCTATAGGCTATAATTTCTGTATTTAAAAAAAAAACTGTATATACATAATATTTCATTATAATATAATAATTTATCATTGATTTCTTAATATGTAGGCAAATGAGTAAATGTATATTTATAATGTATAAATGTAAATGCATATAATTTGTTTTTTTCCAAAATGTTGTTTTGAAAACGATGTATGTGTATATGCATCTATATTTGTATATCTATATCTTAACATCTAGTAATATTATATTTATAAAAACATTTTATAATTTCGTAATTGTAATTTGTTTTGACATTTAACTGCAGCTGGCAGTTGATGCGGATGCCAAATAAACTCTCCTCTGTATTGATTATTTGAAACATTAATTTAGAAAATGTCAATGTTCTTGTCATTTCTCGTAAAAGTGTGACCGTTCAAAGCGTCAGGTTTAAAAGAAGGTTTTGTGTCACTCAAAATAATTACATAGTAAGAGTCATATCCATTCTTATCACTTACTGTAACAAAATGAAAGCTTTGTGTCGTGAGATGCTTCCTGTCTATTGGAGAGATTGGATCAGGGCTAGGAGGATGTGGGCAGGATATGATGTGACACGGAACGTTTTTATCCTTTGGTAAATAGAACATTTGTCATCCTGTCTAGACTCTTGCTACAGTTATGTTTTTACAACAATGCAACAGTGAGACTCTTTTTATGAGAGATCCTATTGGATCCACTGAAAAATAGTGACTGTGTGCAAGAATATTTGAGATTTATCTTCTAGCATTCAAGGTTTTGTTTACAAGTCGTGATGTATGTGAGCTGGGCAAGGCTTTGTGCTTGTATGCCTGGAATTTATGATGTATTATTCTTGGAATTGAGCCTTGGATGTTTCTCACACATGTACCTCTATGGGAGGATTGTTTTAGATCCATTCTGTGTCCCTTCTTCTTCTTAGTTAGCTAGGCAGATTATGTTTAAGGTTTAATGTGTCAGGTACAATGCACACAGTGACTGGATTACACCATGAAGCATACACAGCCACCAGCACCTATTCATTCCTCATCCAGACAACCATTAGACACAGACAGAAGAGCATTTAATAGAGGGAGTTTAATGATGCAGACTGCAATAACTGCAGTGATTTGTATGATTATAGTGGCTGAGACTTTTAACACCAATCTGCTGCACACAATGTCAATGGAAGCGCACACTTTCAGGTTCTACCATTCATAAATCGATGCACAAATGGAATCAGAGTCAATCGAAATGTCATCCAAGTTCTCTAAAGGAATACTACAGCCTTGAGTTATATGGATGTCATCTTTTCGACCTGTCTTAATCTGACAGATTCAAACCTGTGTATAGAGAAGTGGTTTCAATGACCTAGATGCTACATTTAAACGCAACCTAAATGTCCTCAGATGATTGGATGGAACTTTTGCAACTCATCGAACATCTTATTGCAGATGTGCATTGTGTAACCGCTGGTGTCACCTCTTGTACAATAGAGCATCTGAATTATCGTGAACGGAGGCTTGTGTCATAGTTCTGTTCGTGGTTTGGTCCTTGCTGTGTTAGGTAACACACACCGGGAATGGAAGGAGGGGGCAGGGTTGTCTTAAGGGAGTGAGGTGGTGCATGAACATGGAGGTGGAGAAAAGACAAGTGCAGTGGTGTGGAAAATCGCTGCAGAGAGTCTCTTTCCTTCGTAAATGACGGAAATGGAAGGACAAACTCTGATTAACCTGATTAAATTGTTTTTTGTTCATATTAAATATATTTTTATGTATTTGCGAGTGGCAGGAAATTTTGGAGGGAGAGAGGGGCAATGGGATCGAGACATGTTGCAGGTCAAACCTGCAGTTTTCACATGAGCACCACTCACAGTAGGTATGTTCCATAATTGCTTTGCTGAGACATTTCTCTTGTTTTTTCAATAATTTTCTAAATAAAAAAAAAATTTTGGTTGTTAAAATAATTATAATACCGTATCCTAATTAGGCAATGATCACAAGCTTTTCCTTGTTAAGCAGAATTTATGTCTTGTTTTGTTGATACATTTTTACTCTTGATCTGTTAATGGCTTTAAAGTTAAAATAAATAGAATAACATTTAAAAAATAGAAGTGAAAAAGTTTGAAACTAACAGGTGTTATAAAAAGCCAGATTTATGGACCAATGTGGTTTAACTAACATCCGCTACCAGTTCGTACATATTTTACGAGTTGGCAAATTAGTGCAAATTCATACAAATTTGTATGACCTGACTCGTAAGATTTTCTACGATTTGTCTAAACCCCCGTAGGTTTAGGGCGGGGTTAAAAAAAATCTTATGAATTCATACGAGCTCACATTGTAAGAATTAGCCACCTCATAAAATATGTACGAATTGCTGTGAGATCATGCTCGATTAACATATAAATTCCCAGAATGCCTTGACAAGTAATTTCTTCAAAATGCAATTTCTGTCCACTTTCAAATTCCAATTCACTTGTCAATTCATGTGTCTTGTGGCACATGGCCAGTTAATTCCAACTCACACAACTGATTCACACTATCAGTGTGATAAGACAAATTACTTGTTGCTTAATCACGACACAGTAAAAAACATTTTGAGTTTAGAGATAGTGAGAGATTTTTCTTTAGAAGTTGAATTTTAATCTAAAGGTTGTCAAATGCATATTTCAAAATGTTGCTAAATATATAACGCTAACATTCCCTCAGCTGTATCTAAAACACGAAAAATCTACATCCTCTCCTTTCTTCTTCATCTAATGAGATATTCTTTCATTTTGCTTCCCCAGGGCCTAATATTTGGATCTGTTCCCTCTCTCTGTGGGAAACATTATACTGCATTAGCATACATAAACATCCGAAGCATCTTAAAAAAAGTTTGGTACGCTCTATTAAAAGTTAAGCAAACAACTCCTTTCCATTACTCAGTTCCGTTACTGTGGTTTTGGTGCAAAACCGAGTATGAAAGGGTTTTATTCACATGGCATTTTTGGCAAATGTCTCTCCATCACTTTAAATCTGATTTAAAACCTAGCTTTGCGCTTATGAGATACTATGTCTGGACACATCAGTGACTTGCATTTTGAATATGCCAGGGTTGATAATTATTTAGGCGTGTTTTGCATTTTGTGTTGTAAACTAGCTTTCCTGTCCCCTAGTCTGTCTTAAAGTGCGTGTTTACTCTGTGTTGTGCTGCATGTCAGTGTTTATGCTCCTACTGGATTCATCAGACCACTGGACTGGAATGGTTGATATTCAAAACAGTGGGAGAAGAAGAGAGATTTGTGCACGCGTGTGTGGAGACTCATACAAATTTGCTTTCTTTAATACGACAGGCCTGAATCAAATTCTGGGTCACATCTCAGCTGTTGCCACATAGAAAGAATATAAGCCTTTTAGTGTGAAATTATATTTTGTGTTAATTCAAGCATAATGTGGGCAATGTTCAGATTTTTATCTCTTTTTAGCTGGGCATGTATGCTTTATCATTTTGTATTATATTAGTGCTGTGCAGTTCTATTTGTACAGTACTTCTGTTGATTCCTCACTAATACTAATAGTTCTGGTAATGCTACTACCAATGATGTCACGAGATACGCCTGGTATTTGTAAGAGAATATCGCATTTAGCATATATTTATTAGTTTTTAAAGAAGTGCACAGCAGGGAAAAAGTAGTGAAATTATTTAATAATATGATTCCATCTTTAAATATTGTGAGTTTAACACTTTATGCAACATATAATGTGGACGTTAACATAAACAGTTAGGAAAGCAACATGGTCGATATCGATGACTTGCTTTTAGCACTAAAGGGAGGAGGGTGGTGGGGTCTTTAAACCAAGGGCTAAAAACTGGATAAACAGGACAGCAACACTCTCATTAAATAAGGTCAAATGCAAACTGATTTTTGAACATTGAAAAGTACAAGTGGTGTGGTTTCAGTATCTGTTCCTCTCATTCGATTGATGTTGCACGCTTTGGGTTAAGAGCTAAAAAGATCATGTTGATGAAAAGGTTTACCAATAGATTTTTAACAGAGCAGATCCAGTGTTGTATGCACTTTAGATTGAACTGGTGATTTTTTTTCTCACACTCAATAATGAGTGTCAATAATGCTGATGCACACACAGTTCCTTTGTTGGCTGTCAGTACATTTAATGTGAAAAAGTGTGTGTGTGTTATACTTTGTTTGCTGTGATCACTTCAGCATCATGACTCATGTAGTAACAAGATAAAGATCAAGTTTACAAATTTTCCCATGCATTGACATAGCTTTAACAACCAATAGAGCCATTTTATATAAGTGTTGTTAAAATATGTGATACCACTAGTTAATGTGCTTCTATTATTCTGTCATTATGATAATTTGTTTTAGCTCTTCTTTTATCATATAGTTACGACTTTTGAACTCAACCGTTCAGAAGAAAATGTTGTGCCAACATTGTAAGAATAGCTAGGTGACCTTTTCACTTGCCGGTTGTTGTTAATGCACCTCATTCTCTGGCTCTCAGACATTTTCAGGCTGGTAGACTCACTTTTTGCCAGTGAGTTAATCAGTCTCCAGGGCTGAAGTATCTGGAACGCAGTGGGTCTCCTGGAAGCAGGCTCTCTCAGCTGAATTTATGGCTGCAGTCTCTTCTACTCCATAATTATTACGCTATCTTTCACAATACCGCCGGTCAAGGCCCACGTACTTGTACATTGTACACACACAATGTACTACAGTTGTAGTTTAAGGTTTGAGAAGATACATTTCACAATAGATGTCACCAAACAGGCCACATCTATATATAAAAAAAGGGCGAACTGACCTTCAAAAAATATTCTTTGAATAGTAGATACAGTCAGTCTGATTTTTAAAAATACTTTTTTTTTTATAATTAAATGTAAAACTGAAAAAAAAAAAAAAATCTGTAGAATTATGCCATTGTTACTGTTCCCAATCCATACAGGCTTAAAAACTGCATAAAAAATTAATGCTTATAAGACTGTTCGAATTATCTGCTCAAATTATCTCCTCAAATGAGTGATTACTGTTTACAGACACCCATTGCCAGCCTCCATCCCTCCACCCATTTATTTTGCTGTCTGCTAGATCTTTAATCAATCAAAGTGTCTCAAACAGAAAGTAAACACTTGTGACATTCGTTTTTTTTGTACCAAAGCCATGATTAGGATATCAAAGTAGGCTCGGCAAGCTGGACAAGAAAAGGCAGTGAAATATAGAACTGCACAGGAAGAGCTCATTTAAATGCTGACGCTAATGATGCTGATGTCATGCATGCCCTGGAAAAATAATCTTTCAATGGATTTTGTGAGATTAGAGCATATTTGAGCCAAATTATGTTCGTTACGTTGCAATTAAACACATATATTTATGAATGTATGTGTGTGTATGTGTGTGTGTGTGTGTGTGTGTGTGTGATCAAATGCAACAGCCTCTAAGTACGTGTGATGTTTTTCTTTAAAATTAGTATTTCTTTCTGGCTACTATGTACTGTGACACATGTACTGTTACATAGATTTCTATGTAAGTGCTTATTCTGAATGGCTTGAGGCTAGCAGTAAGCACATTTGAAGTGAAAGTGCATTATGAACTATGTTTGAAAAGCATTCACTAAGTATCGTTATGTCATTTTTGACCATCTGAACACTTCGTATGTAACAAACAATTAATCGCAATTAATCCCATCCAAAATAAAAGTCTTTGTTTACATAATACTGTATGTGTATGTGTACTTGTTATGCATATATAAATATAAACACATGCAGTATATCTTTTGAAAATATTAGCATGTATATACATTTAAATATTTATGTTTTAAAATGTAAACATGACATATTTTTCTTAAATTTATACATGCATGTGTTTGCATTTATATAAACATAATAAATATACACAGTATACACAAACATTTATTATGTAAACAACATTTTTTATTTAGGATGCAATTCATTGTTTGACAGCACTAATATATATAACTGTATACAGTTGGGTCACACTTTATTTCAAGGTCCAATTTTTGATATTAACAAACCCTTAACTATGACTTTTTCCTCAATAAACTACTAATTTCCTGTGTTAAACTGAGGTGTTACGTAAAATCAGGGATATTATTATACAAAATATATGCTTTATAAATACTAATAAGCAACCAATATATTAATAAAAAGCATGCTAATAAGCAGCTAGTGTGAACTGATCCCTGTAAGCGATTTTGTTGATTAATAATTGTGTTTATAAACGTGGTAAGCATACACAAGAAAGACTGAATTGATACTAGACTGTGGTCTAAATGTAGCTGTGTTACTGACCCACCTGACTTTCCTTTACCAAGACAACATCCCCTTTGAGAGTTGCCTTCGCACTGTATTGTGGGACCGTTGCAGTGGTTTTGTCATGAATAAACCAAAAACCAAATGCACTCTCTGCTCTTAGTGTTCCCCGTTTGTTTGAGAGTGATTTCAGTTGAAAAGCTTTAACGGACGTGTGTTTGTTTACCAGCGGGACACATTAACTAATGGTCTGCTCTAATTTAAAGCATACTTGAGACATCGTGGCGCTGTTTACTCTGTCTATTTTGAAGTTTGAGCAAACACTTCTCTGTTTCTCTGTCTCCCCCCTTTATCAAGATCTCCCGAGCTAGCCAGTAATGTGGGACATTTATTGTTATTGCACATTTTAACACACTTGTTTTTTATTATATCTGTGTGGAACAGTGTGTGGAAAAAATTGAATTGTAATAATATTTTATAAAATTGCTGTGTTTTTTTTTTTTCAATGAATGCAGCCTCGGTGAACATAAACTCCTTTAAAAACAAAACATCTTACATTAACTTTTAACAGTTTGTCATACACCCCCGCTTGGTTTTCTAATCAAAATATGATTTATAAAGAGACTGCATGTTGCATTGTATGTGTCCTTGTATTTCCAGAATAGCAGGTGGACTCTGAGTCATTGGATGTCAGCTGTAACACCAGATCAGTTTGTCATCCTCTCCAGATTGCCAATGTGAATGCCAAGAGATTTATTAGGGGCTTTATCTGGTCTTTGATTCAAAAGCTGTCTCTAAATATGAGCATGTATCCTTTTTATTAAATATTTGTGCTCTTTTAATCACTACAGAGTGATGGTACATGGTCCGGTGCAGTTTTATAGTGCCTCATTAGTGCCTGCAAGATCCAATTTTGCTACTTAAGAAAGTCCACCTACTCCCTCAAGAAACTCTTAGTGCTCATTAACAGCCTATTCATTACGGAGTGCCTACTGAACATATACACACACCACACATTGTCCTACACATTGTACTCCCAAGTATCAAATATAATTAGATCAGGGAGCTGAATTTGGTTTTGTTTTTTAACTTGCTTTCATGCCCACCAGACACTGAGCTTTGTGTGACACTGTCGTAGAAATGTGTTTCTGCATTTGTGAAACCGAAAGTCTAGGTTTGTGCAATAAACCACATCATATACTTGTTTAGAGCAAAAGTAAAGGCTGGAAGACTGCCACTGTAGTCATTTTATTAATGTGTGCAAAACAACTGAATAGTACTTTTGGAAAATATGATTTAAATGATATACAATCACATAAGATGAACAGCTCAGACATGGCCTAGAAAAAGTTTTTGGTTCTGCAGTTCAAAGGTTCTTCTGTATTCACCATGGCTGCATTTCAAAAATGGGGTAATTGCAGTATTAAAACAATTTAAAATTACTGTTTGTTATATATATTTGAAAGTGTTATCTTAAAAAAGCTGAATTTAGCAGTCGCTACTCCAGTCTGGTGTGTCACATGATGAGAAATCATGTAATATATAAATGTATTCGTTTCGAGGTGATAACTTGATTGATTATTGGTATGATTGAATGTCAATTGATAAACATAATTGGCATGAAAAAGGAATAAAAGTAGTTTTTTTTTCTATTTGAGCTGAAACATGCAAAGAATTGTATTTATATTGTATATTTTTGGATTTTTCAAAATTGTTTGTGGAGGCACATTTTCCTGAAAGCCTAAGTTGGCAAATTTACACTTTTTCTGCATGTTTCTCATCTTGAAAAATCTTTCAAAAAACCAAGTCTTTTCGTTGAATCTAAATATGTATTGCAGGTATAGAGGCTTGGATTGGTTTGTTTTATCAATATGACGTCTTTCCTGAATATGGCACAATAATACGCTTAATTTGCATTAAAAAAGAAGTACAATGACTCATGCATGGCATAGAGCTAGAATGGCATAGGAAGAAGTGAAAACTGGTTTACTTCGGTTTTTGTGCTGAAATACAGAGCGCTGCTTAGTGAATTTGCAAGTCTTTTTTTCCTCCATTGGTAATCACAATAAAGCTTTCCATTCCACAATAACAAGGACAAGGAAGGTGGCTCATTGCTCTTTCTGAGCGTGCGTGCTTGTATGTGTGTTCAATGTGTATGTGTTAGCCTCCTCCACTCAGCGAAATCTATTTATTGCTCCGTAACCTTTGTCCTTGAGTCGTGCATGTGTATTTATGTCTCCATTTCTTCATGATATAAAAGGCCTAATTTCTAGGAACTGAGAAGAAACCAATGTAAGTCCCACATTCAGTTGCTGAAGCACTGGACTGCACAGTGTATAGTATGGCAACCTTTTCCTGTCTGGCAACACTCACGTCATTTGAAGGTCATCGTTTCACATTTCTCTGGTGGAATGCTGCGATACCAGAAAGGTTTTTTTGTACAATGCAAGTTTGGTAATGGTATTTTCATTGCTGAGAAAATGTAGAATGAGGTTTTAATTTTTTTTTCTGAAGCAGACACCTTAACATATAAAAATGTAAAGGCAGCCATAGAAGTCTTTTATGCTCAGGATACAGTATTCAGTATTTATTTGTTGAAAAATGTATTATTGTATATTTTATTACATATTAATATAGTATTATTACATATTTATTACTTAAGTATTTTTCATTTTATTTTGGTAACACTTTACAATAAGGTTCCAGTCGCTAATGTTAGTTAACTACACGAGTTAGCATAAACTAACAATAAAAAATAATTCTACAGCATTTATTAAGTTTAGTTTGTTAATATCAACATTTATTAATACATAATTAAAAAACAAAACGATTTTTTTGTACATTTAATGTTAGTTAATTGACT
Organism: Enteromius unitaeniatus; assembly: GCA_032359435.1. Classification (NCBI taxonomy): domain Eukaryota; kingdom Metazoa; phylum Chordata; class Actinopteri; order Cypriniformes; family Cyprinidae; genus Enteromius; species Enteromius unitaeniatus. Next base: position 9,564,014 of record JAUMHI010000041.1, on the reverse strand, counting down.
AACAATAAACAGTTGTATTTCTATTAACTATCATTAACAAATATAAATAAATATGTATTATTCATTGTTAGTTTAATTTAGTTACTGATTTAAATAAAGTTAACAAATTGAACCTTATTGTAAAGTGTTACCATCATTTTTAATACTTACTATTACCTATTACTTAATACTTTTATTATTAATATTATGTTATTATAATTTAAAATAACCTTTCTCTTTGAAACAATTTCCCCACAAAAAATCAGTCTAATATGCTGATTTGTGTACACAAATAGTTTGACATTGTGATATGTAATTTCGATTTTGTCAAAAACTAAATTACAGTGTGCATTTGTAGAAAAAATAAACACTTCAGAATATTAAAAAAATGATAATTAGCAATTCTAGGGGGTATGCTTTTATTTTTAAACAAAAAAAAATATAGCAAGGGTGAAATCTGCAAAACAAACTTTATGTTTTAACAAAACATCAAGAAACAAGCAATGGGTATAATTTCTGGATAGTTATTTTTGGAATATATGTAGCATATACAACACCCTACACAAAACTAGATTGAAGAAATGTATTTTATTCTAATTTTGTTCTTCATTTCATGTCATATTAATAACACATTGTTTACAATATTAATAGAAACGTTATCTACAGTATTAAGTAATTTTAGAAAGAAGAGAACATCATGTTTTCATCTCTAATTAGATTACACAGTGGACTAGTTTTTCATGTTGAATGTATGCCATAAATCAGAATAAACAAACACACACACACACATATTATAGTATGAGTCATAGGGTTGAGAAAGAGAAGCACATTTCAGGAATGTGTTTACATGCTTCCTCATGCGGCTGATCGGCTGTGTCCAGCATCTGATTTAAGGAGTGTATGCGAATCCCTCAAAGAGGTTAATGTAAGGACAAGAGCAGCGTCAAACTCTCTCATTCTCTCTCTGAGAAGCATTTATTACAGTTCTACTATAAGCTTTGCTCCACAGCGAAAGAGAGATAATCATATGGTAATTTCAACTATTATGGTTATATATTACTATTATATTATATTATATTACTATAATATGGTTATCACGGTTTGTTTCGAAATATGTATTTAAGTTGATATAGAATTAAATGGTATGTCTCTGTGTGTCTGGCGCAAAACTTGTGTGACATTGCATTAGTGTTAGATAAAGTAAATGTTGTCCAAAATCATTTCAGTGGAATTTTTTCAAATGTAAAGCTAACACTTTTGTTTAATTTTTTTTTACCTCAATAAAGCATTTATTTCATATTTCTTAACCACCCTGAATACACATATACTATACACATATAGTATATTTATCTTTTTATTTTTTTGCTTCATTTCTTCATTAACTTTTTCCCGATGCAAGTCGATGCCATAACCCCTTTTTTGTTCAATGCCAGGTGAATTGAGATAATTTAGTTTCCTTTGGTCATAAAGCTATATTACACCTGACATCTCTGATAACCTTTGTGAAAGTTTACTGAAGGAGCTCCAGTAGATGGAGCACAATAATTCTGTATAAAATATGCATTTTGCCAAAATATTTTGCATCCAAAAGTGGAAGCACTTAAAATGTCTTTTCCCATTTACAAAAGTTATATAAACTGCGATATGAAGAGTGTTACACCTGCAGGAGTATTGACAGATTTCTTCCAATTTAAAGACTATAGTTCGTTCATTAAATAACTTTTAAACTTAAATAACTTGTTTTTTCATTTATTTTTGCTGAGTTCCAGGTAGACAAAAAATGCTGGCCCAGGTTGTCCAAAGCATACAAATCTATCTACCTGGTCTTATGGCATAACTTAGGTGCACTTTTAAGCGAGACACAAATTACGTACCAATATGTACATATTACTGCAGTTTCCTAAAGAAATGAACACTAGGGGCAGCGAAACTCTGACACTTTTTTTTATTTCTTTTCACACACATTTACAGAGTTTTGATTAATTAAAGGTAATTTTCACACAATTATACTATTACTAATACTAATACTAATTATTTTATTAATTACTTTATAGAGCATTAACTTTTTGGGACAGTCCCTGGATATTTGATTTCTGAATCAGAAAACGTACCTGAAGCAGCGTAATAAAAGCACAGCACAGCATATCAATGTATTCAATTGTGCCAGGGGTTTCTAGCTTCATGCACACAAAATTGAAGAGCCTGCCATCCTGCTACAGTTTGTAGAGTAACAGTACATACTTGACTCATTATGCTGTATAGGTGGATAGGTGTGTAGGTGGATCAAGATAAATTAGGTGCTTAACTTACTTTTCAGCAACAATATGGGGTTACAGGTGTTCAGCCGAATCACAGACGCACTCATTTTGAGGTGTAATGTGTGTGCGCTTGCGTGTTGCCGCGTTAGCAAGGACAGCTATTGGGAGGCTGCTTTTAGCTGGATGATTTATTGGGCCTATTACTTTTCAAATGAATGCAATTGAGGATCAGTCGATAGCAGCGGCTGCTGTGTCATGCAGTCTCACTTTAACCTGTTACCCACCGTTTAGCTTAAATATGATTCAGCTCCTCTGGGAGCGCAGAAAGAACGCAGAAACTGAAGAATAGAGGGAGAAAGAGAGCGGATAAAATAAATTTCAGGTACACACTGAAGTGGCACTTGTTGTTTTCTATTCATTACTGTACATCACATGGAATACAATAGATACAAAGGGACCAATAGCAATAGATTTGCTTTGTCCTCTTTTCTGTCTCCCATAACTATGACTTAATAAAACATTCACTTTGAGCACAGCTGGATGCATGTTTTGTTGATGAGAAGCTTTTGCTCGTGACTTCTGTTTGTTCAGATTTCCAGCACATGCTTGGAGAATTGGGTCACATTATTAGGATCATTATTGATTGTTGAAGATTTAAATAAAATGCCTAATACATGGACTCTGTGGCTTTAAGTAAAACTAAAAAGGTTTGCTATTAAAGATCAATTTTAATAAATTGGTTACACCTTTTAGAATCAGGATCAGATAAGTTATAGAAATAGTTTGTCAAAGGGTGTTTATCACAAACAAAAAAACATTCTTTAATCATTTACTCATGATTATTTTGAAATCATTGAGGAAAAACAGGGAGATTCATTGTTTGTTCTGAACCCAACTGAGTTTGATTACACAGTAATCAGTGGACACAAGTAATATATTTTTTTCTGCAGAAGAAAGAACATCAGACAGGTTAGAGATTACAGAAGTTTTCTTTTTGGATTAACTTTTAAGGTAACAAATGCACATTTATTTTTATGCAGTGTACAACAGATTACATATGCCTGCAACATTAAGAACAGGTGTAACACAAAGTCTAATAAAAATATTTATAGCATATTTAATCCCTTTGCTCGCCTGCCAGAGAATGTTTCATGATGAAGTCATAAAAAACACAGACTTTAATCATGAAAAAACATGAGAGGTCACGTTGAGTCATGCATTAATGTGAGAAGTTAATGAACACAATCTTTTATAAAGAAGAAAACAACCACGATTTCTTATTGATATTGGATATGGATATTGAACACAATTGCAGGAGGAACTGAACACACATGGATGGAAAATGGTGAAAGAATGCTTTAGAAGAAGCTGCTGGATGGTGGCAGTTTTTAGACTCAATAAAAATGAGGTTCCCCTTCAGTCAAGTTCATTTCGACGTTACATATGGGATCTCGCATGAGAGACCAATCGCCTTCGAGTCTTTGGAAAAAGGCCAATGAATATTGGCGTGCAATAATCACAGCCAGGTGCACCTTATCACGGTGTGAGTATAAGAGGGTACGGCTGGATTGCACATGCAGCTTTTCGCTTCGGGGGACTCGCCAGGCATTTCATGCTGAGAGTCTACTGGAGGATCGTCGGAGAATCGACAAGAAAGAAAAAGCAGTTCCTTCCCAATTTCAAACTCTCTCGCCGCTGCAACATGAACTGGAACGAGTGTTGCCTCTACCTCAGCGTTGGTGCACGGTGCCTCTTTGGCAGATATCTGTAGAGCTGAGGGCTGGGCGACACCGAACACCTTCTCCAGGTTCTACGACCTTCGCAAGGAGGCCGTGTCTTCCTGTGTCTTAAATCAGATGAGCAGGTAGCGGGAAGACCGGCTGGTGTTGGCTTGCGCTGTGCCTTTTGCAGGGGGTTTCCCGATGCCAAGGCGAACCCCCTCCATCCTCCTCCTGCCCAGCAGTCAGACTCAGAGCGGAGTCAGTTCCAACTGTGCTCCTACTGGGCTCCTTCACCAGTAGGTTGTGGCCTTAACATCTTTGTTCCACGGTCAGCTCGAAGGCTGTGTTTCCCTTCACTTATATCGATATAGTGCGTTCCTTAAAAATTTCCATGTAAAATACTTTTTCATGTCTCCGCACCCCCAACCCATGCTACAGCTCTAAATCTAAAAATGTCTTAAATGGAAGCTGGCATCTCGAGCCTCAAATGTGGTCCCCAGGGTGTTGGGAAGGGTCCCTGCAGACTCTCCTGTCGACACGCTGCAATACAGTCTGCTGGCACCGGTGTCTCTGCGTAACGCAGCCTCAGGGTCGTGGCCTTTTCCATGGGTCTGTTCCCATATGTAACGTCGAAGTGAACTCGACTGAAGGGGAACGTCTAAGGTTACAACAGTAACCCACGTTTCCCTGAAGGAGGGAACGGAGACGTTACATCTTTCTGCCACGACCCTGGGTCGCGCTGACGCTGGCTCGGCTCCTCAGCGAAAACCTGCATGTGCAATATTCATTGGCCTTTTTCCAAAGACTCGAAGGCGATTGGTCTCTCATGCGAGATCCCATATGTAAAGTCTCCGATCCCACCTTCAGGGAACGTAAGTTACCGTTGTAACCATAGACGTTTTTTTGTTGAATAGTCTGTCAATGACAACTGCAGTTTTCCTTCATGTGTTTTTTCCTTTTGAAACAGAAGTCAGGATTATTTTTTGGTCATTTTTTGGCCCATTTTCCCAAAATCTGCTTAAAATGCAAAAATCTGCTAAAGGTTTCAAGGAGTAAATTAGCATATAGATGGTCTAAAAATTAATAGGCATAGACCAAAAGCTAAACCAGAACTCACTTCCCTTGACCTTTAAACGACCTTCAGAGATTTTACCCTTCTTCCTGCTTTAACAAAAACTGGTTCACCATGAAGCATCCAAATCTTGCAAAATACTGTGACTAATTTTTGAGCGCCGACTGAAATTCCCCTACGCTCTATGAATACACTATTTGATTAACAAAGAAAGAAGCAAATATTTAAATCCCCTCACTAGCTACCCTATCCATGTTTAAGACCCAGAACACATAAAAAGCATGTCATATCAAACATTCATTTTGAAAGACAAACCACTTTAAGATGAGCCTGTGTTTACAGTCTCTCACACACACACACACACACACAAGTTTATTCCCCTCACATACGCAGCATGTTGCTATGGGGACAGGCCCACCAGCTTGCCAAGGGTAGAAATTATAGCAGGTTGTGTATCTGGCTGACCGCTGGCATCCCTCCTCTTTACCTTCATTTCTACTCTCAGCACAGTAACTGCACCCCATAAACCTGTTGTCATCGCAGCCCATCTCTAACAAAGGTTTTCCTGACTCAGGAATGTGAGCCAATCGGTCGATCGCTCATTAGTGTGGGTCATTCAGACTGTGCCCCTTTTGTCATCGATTTTCTAGCTGAAGCTTTTGCACATCTTGTAACAAGTGCTCTTCTGTTGGCTGATCTAATCCAAACCCGATTTAAGATGTTTAAACACTGAAAAAAATGTATGCGTGTGCATGTCTGGATTCCAATGTTGTACAGTAGTTGAATTCAGGTTTGATTGTATAATCTTTCATCAAACATAGCACAGCACACACACCCAACAATTCCAGTAAAAGAGCAAATATTGTTACATATTTAAAAAACTGTTTTCTGTTTAATATGTTTCAAAATATAATTTATTTCTGTGGTGCAGCCTTTATTCCAGTATCCTTTAGAAAGCATTCTAATATTTCTAATTTGTTGTTCAAAAACATTTAGCATTGTTATTGATGTAGTTTTGATGCTTATTTGTGGAGACATTGATATTTTTTTCATTATTCTTCAATGAATAAGTTCCAAACGTTCTGTAAGTCAATAGTATATATTGAATAACAATAGTTTTGATAATGTATTATGAGCAACTTACCATACCTAAATATTAAATATATTAAAGCAGATATAAAATATTCTTGGAAACTACTGTTTGTTAAATTTCTCAGAATATTTTCATTACATAAGTGTGTATGACCTTTCAGCTTTGTCCAATAAATATATGATGCGTGATGAACAAGTAATCTTATATAAACGCCATTGGTTTTAATACAAATTAATGTTATCAGAGCATATCTGAGCCATTGGCCACTGGGGAATCAATTAGTATGAGCCAAACTATTTTTTAAATTGTTGTGCAAGCTGAAATTTTGCTGATCGCAGCATCAGTTTCTCAAGACAGAAGCACTTTAGTTTAGTATAGAGACGTGACTGACTGTGTCCATTAATAATTCAACATACATGTCATGCTGTATTTTGACTCAGGCGAAAAGGAACAAAGTCTAGGCCCCAGAGAAACAGGTGGAACAGGTTGAACCGCAATGTATTTATGCCTCTATTAATATCTGGGGCAGGCCATTCCATGCCCCTCTTGGCCCTAATGTTCATTGCTGCCGGGTGAAGTTGCTGAACCCCGTTCACAGACGGCACCAGCTCGGCCAACTGCTGCCATCTGTGCCACCACATTTGCAGTGTTCCTGAACAGAGAGGGAGAGAGAGGCAGGCGGGAACGGGGGCGTTTGGCAGCGAGAAGAACAGTCGCATAACAGACCCATTGACTGCACATGTGGTGATGGATGTAGTGATATAAATTACTGCAGGGAATCGTTTAGATGATGATTGTATACTTTTTCATTGACAGTTACTGTTACGTTACCCTACTGGGAACTGTCTGTCTTTGACTTATTTTAGTATTGTTTATATGCCGTAGTATTTGTTCATTATTTTAAATTATTTTTCTAATTAGATTTTATTTTTATATTTTTAGTTTTTGTTATTATATGTGCATTTGTCATTTTTTTTACTATTTTAAAATAAATATTTCTATTTAGCGTTTACCAAAACTTTAGCTTTTATTTGTATATTTTTTCATTTTGTTTTATTTTAGTGTAATTTTAGTTATTTTTATGTATGTTTTCAATTGTATTTTTAAATTATTATGCCATTTTATGTGCTTTTGTAATTTTATTATTATTTAAAAATATTTCTAGTTAGCGTATAGCAAAAGTTAAACATAATTTTTTTACTAATACTAATATATTTTTTTCTTTTTTTATATATATTTGTTTCATTTGTAATATGTGTGTTACTATCAATCTATTTATCTATTCCACAATTGTGAAAGTCATTTTATATTAAATTATTTTTATAGAGCTATCTGTTAAGGTCATGTAAAAGTATTGGATTTCATTTAAGTAACACACTAATGTTTTGTTTCTTTTTTCTATTCCTCATGCTTCTGAATGGGGTTTAGGTAAGTGCCCACATCTTCTAACTCCCTACAACTTGCTGTCTTGTTCTCCATGTCTTTCTCTCTTTCCCCACATCTCTCTGAGCTATTAGTGAGTGAGATCCAGCTCTTACATAAGAGGAGGTGAAGTTAATGAGATGGGAGTTATACACTCTTACCTCCGGTATCATGTATCACTCTGCAATAACACTACTGAGGAATTGGCGGTGGTGGGGCTGCCATTACTTATGCAGAATCTATTTCCTTGCTGCCGTCAAAGTAAGGCAATGAGCTTTTTAATTACAGGCAGCTTATACCAGCTTCTAGAAATTCCCATCTCCTTTTGTTGCACAAGCAGCTTCTTGGGGCCGCTTAGCTTTTTTTCTCTTGTTCAGTAACATAACATTTATGTTTTTAATGTGTATCATAAAAAACATCATCTTAGTAGAGTAGAGTTTGTTGACTCTGCAAAAAATGTATGTCCTGGAGTTTTAAGGCTTAATGGGTGTATAAAAGTAGATTATTATCACAATTCCATCAATAGTTCATAATCTGCGTCATGATCTATGCAGAGCCAACTTCCTGTTCGCTTTTTTCCATTGCAAATATATGTCTCGGTCAAGTGTTATTTTTAGCTATAGGGTTTAGTTGAGTTCCATTTAATTGCATTCTTCTCTGTGTGTTCCAATTCTGTGGCCTTTATTTAATGTCTTCCATTTCATTTGCCACGACTAATCAAATCGAACAACTCCAGTTAGTTTTCCACTAACAATGTCAGGGACTTTTGTAGCGAAATAGCCATTGGGGAGGAGAGAGAGGAAACTTTGTGGCTGCAGAGGTGCAAACAAATCAAATCACACTTTGCAGGTTTGAGATCACTAAGCCCATTTCTAGCCACTGATCAATATTGTATGGCGGGTGCAGGTAGCGGAAAGTGGTACTAGGGACGGCCATAAGGGTTGCCCTGGAAACAAGCTCCATGGCATTTGCGTCCCTTAACCAGCCAGATTGTTCACCCAGAGGTTAATTGTCTCATGTCGATACTGGAAATGGCAATATGGGTAGCATTTGATTTCACTGGCACTTACAATGTGAAAAGACTCTTATGTTTAATTTGATTTTAGATTCTGTCATGATAATGAATGTTAACATGTATAATGTATTAAAACATTATATACAGTTTAGTGATTCAGGAGTTCATTCAGGGAAGGCGTCAATGTGATTTTGGCAATATTATTATTATTATTATCTCACATCACATTCATTTTAGAATTCATACTTCTAACTGGGCTTATAAAAAGTTCTTGTGCCTTTTTGGTTAAATTTTTTGGTTAAATAGCAGTGTAATAATTCGATAATATAACATTTCCCTCTGTACTTTATATTAACACTACAGTAAGTTTTTTTTATCTATTTATTAATATTTTTATAGTTGAATTTTCATCATTTAATCTGTTGAAAAAATTGATTTTCCTGTTCATTTATTGTGAAGCTGCTTTTATACAATCTGTATTACTTTGTATATAAAGCTAAAAATAAATAAAGTAAGTGTTACAAAGTGTTATAAAAGAATCCTTAAAAATATGTACAGTAGGTACGGAAAGCATTCAGACCCCCTTACATTTTTCACTCTTTGCGTCAGACTCTGTGTTTAGTGTGCTTTGTGTTTTTGCTCTCCTTGTGTCTTGTGACACAATGAACTTAAATGATTTTAGCAAATGGCTGCAATATAACAAAAAGTAAAAAATGTAAGGGGGTCTGAATACTTTCCGTACCCACTGTATATCATGGTTTCCACAAATAATGTTAAGGTGCACAACATTGATTTTTAATATTGTTAATATTAAATTTAAGCTTCAAATCAACATTATAATGATTTCTGAAGGATCATGTGACACTGAAGACTGAAGAAGTTGCTGCTGTCATGAGAGGAATAAAAAATAGTACATTTTAAAATATGTTTACATTTTTTTATTGTAATAATTTTACAATTTATAAATTATTGTAAAATAAGAAAACAAAATAAATTGTAATAATGTTACTGTTTTTTTATTTCTTTATCAAATAAATGCAGACTTGGTGAGTACAAAATAATTTCAAAAACATTTTGAGTGGTAATATAAGTAAAAAAAAAAAGCCACTGATGTCTGATGGCCATCTCATTAACTCTATCTTTCTTACTGTTTGTGCAAAAATATTATAATTCAGATTATTTATACATTAAAGAATGAGCTATGAGAAATAGCAACACATTATCATGTGTTTCAGGTAAAGGAATTTGATGCCATATACTAGGTGTGATTGACAGCCGCGTACTTTGATTGTTTTCCCTTCCCTGTGTTCTTCACCTTTGATCTGCACTGTCTCCAATTGGCAGGCATTTCCTGAGATTTATGAAACCGCTTTTAATATCCATTCACCATCTTACTCCCCTCAGTCATCTTTCAAGTTTTAATACGTGTTCTTTTAAGAAAATTGCTCCTGAAATGAATCTTATAAATCCCTTTAAGGAATCACTTATCAAAGGCTACCATTTATAGTCAGGTTTACACTGACTACACACAGACTTTAAATGTTCTTTCACTTCTATTTGCACAAACATCTACATTTGGCACAGTAGCCTATACATTTTAATAACCTCTGATTTGCATTAGTTTGCTTTTTTCAAGTATCACTCTAAGTTATGGCTCTTTTTAAAGAATAGTTCTAAAATTGAATTTTCTTTAGCACACTTTCATTGTAAGGAAAGAGCAGCATCAATATTCTTTTAAACTTCTGTTTTTGTGTTCTATGGAAAAAAGGAAGTTATGGAAATTTTGTACACAAATGATCGAAAAATTTACATTTTTTAAGCACTTTTTCTTTAAAAGGTGAATGATGTGCGAGCTTTTAGAAAACATTTCTTTTGAACCTTTTGAACATGGCCATTCTTTACATTTTTGTAATTTGCTGAAATTCTCAATGCCTTTTGAAGCACAATGATTCTTTGAATGAAGAAAAGCCTCAAGTTTGTTAAAGCTTTTTCAGTTATCCACTCATTCAAAGGTCTGTACTCCAGCTTGTACAAAGAAAAGGTTCAGGTGCTGTATTAATCATTGGTTCTTGCGCATGAAAGATCAGTGAAGTTGGCTTTGCTTTGCCATTGTGTAATAGGTTATAGTTTTTATGGTGCTGTGATTTGATCCATGGGTTCCAATTTCAAGTCAGACTCCAGGAGATGTGATGTGACATCTCCTGTACGTGGAGGGGGTGTAACACTGGTCCACCTGGGGGTATCAGACGGTGCCGTGTGACAATGACATGGGGAAAAATGAGCCTTTCCACACACACTCTTCACAAAAGAACCAGCGTCACTGATGATGTCATTCCATCACTGAAAGCTTTGCTGGGTTGCACTGGCACAGATTAGCATGGGATATTTTGTCACAGCACTTCCAGCCAACATACTTTATTGTTAACTGGTACTGTTCCACTTCAGCTAACAATGGTTTTCTATTCCAGTGGGTATTTTGAGATGAAATCACATGCATGCTTGCTGAGAATGCCTTATTTTTTTAATTTATTTTTTTGATGAATGAATTAGAAATGCATTGGCCACATGCCATAGGAAATTGAACTGGAATGACAGGAAGAGCAATTTAATGTATTCCAATTTAAAGAACTGAGGTCAGTCATTTTTTATGTATATTTTAAATATCAGTTTAATGCATCCTTGCTAAATAAGTAGTAAGGATGCATTAAACTGATAAGAAGTGATTTTTATGTTACAAAACATTTAGTTCATATACATATAAATACTGTATATATTTGGAAACACTTTATTTTAATCAGTCCTTGTTACATTTTCCGTATGCTTACTATTGTAATAACAATAAAGTATGCATTATTACATGCAAGTAACCCTATCCATACAGTCCACATAGTAGTTAATTAATATTACTCAGTGCTTAAATGTATAATTATACTGTAACAAGGACACCTTTTTACATTTTTCAATATTAAGAAATGTTTAATGTTAATGAATAAATTACGTTTTTTAAATGTATTCAAATAGAAAAGTAATTTTGAACTCAACATTTGTGATCAAATAAATGTAGCCTTGGTGAGCCTGATACCTCTTGTAATAAATGTATTGTTGCAGAACCCTAAATAAATAAAAATAAACAAAATTTGCCTCGCAAGTTTCAATATTTCAATACTAAAATATACAAAGTAATCTGTCACCTGTCCATTACCAGCAAATTCAAGAAGTAAATGTAGGCATTTTTAGTTCTGCTCTCATTGATCACCAACCCTGCTTTAAAAACCATCACACGTCTTGCTTTTTTAACCATAGAATTTATGTAACCAGACAGAATGTCATTATTAACTATCATCATCTTTAAAATTGGTCATTTAGGGGTCATTTATAATTCCCCAAAATGAATTATTTTGCACTTATCGTAATTTTTGAAGTGGTTAAATTCTAACATGAGAAGCATTTGGAGCACTGGCAGTTCTCGTGTGCTCTGAAGTGATTGTTCCTCTGAAGATACATCACGCTGAGATGAGTGTTCCTGAGTGCACGCTTCGCTCTTCTTGGAACGACCCACATTTTCCGCTTATGCACACAGCACTCAGTGAGCACTCATAAGAGCATATGAAAATGAATCTTCTGCGTTCCTAATGCTTTGTGAAATGTCTCTTGTATTGATTAGGTGAATATCAAGAGTGATTTAGCATAGCAGAGGATGTAAAGTAAGGAGGATTGCTAACGCTATTGCAAATGCATCATAAATTGGGATTCCCATTCGTTTGATGCTGGTCATGTGATATGTCTTTCCCAGAAGCCATTTTTGTACGGGTTGTGTCTGCTAAATGCCATGTGGAATAGAATGTAAAATATGTAATTGCGTTTAATAATGAAGACTTATTGGTCATTTATTTAACGAAGGATTTTAGAAGAATCTATTAAATGCTGTCCTTATGTATGTTAAGTTGACAAAGTGTAGGAAGTAGTTTTGGAGGGGCTTCTGTCCAGATGAGAGCTAGCAAAATATCAGTCATCTGATGCCTTAGAGTCATGGCAACGAAAGATCTTTTGTTTAGCTTGCGTCATGCCCAGTGCCTCGCAGTGGGCCCAATTCAACACAGACTTGCAAATTAGCAAGCACATATGCACGTCTGTTTCTGTTTGCTGAAATTGAAGTTAAATCTAAAAGTCTTTTATCTGCAAATAGGTTGAATTACATTTTGTTAAACACATTTTATACACATAGAAAGCACACATCAAACATCTGACGCAGGTTGTCCTGTGCATTTAGCCAGAAGACACGTGTTGAGTGACTGCTATCAATTCTATTCCATGTATCCTGTTGTTTTAGGTGTAGGACAACATGAATTGGTTTGTGAGTGTTAGTCATATGCTTATTAGATACGTACTCCAGAGTACACCAAATAAAATGCAGACTTGATTATTATTAATTTTTTAATAAGGCATTTGTATCCATGAATATTTCCATTTCTAGATAGATTTAAAAATAATTGATTTACTTAGGTCCCACTAATGCTCACTAAGCATTTATTTGATCATAAATGCAGTAAAAACAGCCTTGTTATAAAATATTATTACAATATAAAATAATTGTTTTCTGAATTAATACATGAAAAAAATCCTGTGATGGCAAAGCTGAATTGTTAGCAGTCTTCATTGTCACATGATCCTTCAGAAATCATTTTACTATACTATATTTATATTCTATATTTAGAATATCTATTCTATATTTAGAACTTGAGCCCAAAAAAATATTTTTTGTTGTTGTTATTTTTCAATGTCAAACTGTTTTGCTGCTAGATAAAGAATACATAATATATATATATATATATATATATATATATATATTTTTTTTTTTTTTATTAATATTATTATTATTATTTACTTTTTTATAATACTCTGGTAAATAGCAGGTTTAAAAAGATTGACATTAAATAAACATGACCCCATTTCATTAAAAAAAGAAAAAGAATGTATCACAGATTGATTGACATTGCTGCAGTAATTCAGGCAAAAGGAGTGGAGAAGTATTGACTGCATGCTCATACTCTTCATGTTCATACTTTTCAGTTGGCCAGGATTTCTAAAAAATCCTTTCTTTGTATTGTTCTCACGTAATATTCAAAGTTTCATTAGTTGTCAAATATAATCATCAAAAGTAAAAGAAATAAACACTTGAATATGGCACATCCAGCCTGGCCGTTACAATATCAGTCTGTGTGGAATGAATGTTTCACTTCTTGAATGGAATTATTGAAATAAAAAAACTTTTTGAGGATATATTCTAATTATATCACCAGCAACTGTGTGTGTATATATATATATATAAAGTACTGTCAAACAATTGATCACATTTAAATTAAAAGTTTTTGCTTACATAATATATGTGTGTGTGTACTATGTATATTTATTTTGTATACAGATACAGAACACAAACAGCATATGTTTTGAAAGTATTTGCATTGATTTACTATATAATTTTATAGTCATATAAAATGATATCATATATAAAACATTTGTGTATATATCTATTTCTTAAATATATGCATGCATGTGTATGTATTTATATAAATAATAATAATAAATATGCAAAGTACACCCATTTATGTAAACAAATTTTATTTTGGATGTGATTAATTGCGATTAATCATTTGACAGCACTAATATATATATATATATATATATAATGCAAAGATATTAATCAATAATTGTATCATTAATAATTCAAAACATTGTATCGGTTGCCAGGGTGAAAAAGCTCTGGAATTTCATCAAAAAATATCCTAATTTGTGTTCCGAGGGTTAATCAAGGTCTTACAGGTTTGGAGCAACATGAGTAATGACAGAATTTTCTTTTTGGGGAAACTATCCCTTTAAATAACAGGTCAACACTATCTATTCTTCATTCTCAAAGTTTGGCCACAAAGACAGCAGCTGGTGCATGATAAATCTGTCTTTCAATTGCATTCATCTATTACTCATTTGCATCCCCATAAATACATGAATCTAAAAAAGACAGTACTCTAAATATACTATGTTATTATAGTAGATTAAGCTTGCACATGTTGTTATCCACGCAAAGCCTCTGTAAATCAGGTCCTTAGTCATGTAGCCAAATGTGTAATACATGTCATAACGATGAGCTAATGTTTCATCTTCTGGGATAAACATTGCCTCTATTTGGTTGTATCACTATTTACCACTAGTTCGGGGTCCAGAGGTTATTTCTGAATCACCATCAAATCTTTCCCAAAGGTTTAACGCAGCCTTTGTCTGTGAGTGTGCACATGCACCTGTTTTATATAGGCTAGTTTATTGAACGGCTGTGCTATCTTGGCCTTGTTTCACAGTAATCTGTTAACCCAGCCAATTAGTGTGGCAACAGCACACCATCCACATTTGTCTCTGTCAAGCTGGCCGACTACATCACACACACACACACACACACACAGACCCTATACCTGGGTCAAATTCTTGCGACATTGCCAAAACATGTACCGGTGAAAAGCAGGATCCAATTATCACCTCTAATTACATTAGAGTACATGCTAAATACACAATAATGATTTTACAAATTTGGTATATTGCAAACAATTTTCATAGTATTAATAGAAAAAAAATACATTGCTGTACTATAGCTGTCATTATAGCGATTTGCTCTATGTTGTAAATGTGTGTCATTCACATGTTACTGATATTAACAGCCATCCCCACATGCAAGACACACTAGGTGTATATTTACTTTGGGAGGGGCAAAGTCACAAACCTGGTAACCATGGAAACAAATGCAGGACATTAACGGGATTAAACGACGAGGTCTTGAGGACTTGCGTGAGCGTGACTAGCATGAGCATGAATATCACGTCACTGAAGTGTGGTGACATTGTTTGCACATCATCATGAATGCTGTGAATCCGCTGCATCCAGAGGAGCCAAGTTTTGCTAGTGATTTATAGTGCAGCATGTGTGAATCATCTGTTATTTGCTGAAAGAAACAACAGATGACGCTTGAAATTACAGGATTTTGAATGGATGTATCTTGTTGTGTTGTGTATGTGTCTGACAGGAATGTGAGAAAGCCTTTGATTGTGTTTAATGTTAAGGTTTTTAGCAGCAGCATTACTATGGTTACTTTGACTTTGCGTAAAACATGACTTACAGTAGGATAAACAGGTTTAGAGTTAGCATGGCATTCTTTGCTGCATTTGTGGGAGAATGTGGGAAACTCTTGTGATCTCTGTACTTTTTAAAACAGGATAGTGTTGCACACATCAGGGTTCTCAACATAATTACTGATAAATGTTTCTTGCTGAAGATTTGTTTTCTGTTTGTCAGTGGTAGTGAAGAGGAGATGAAAAAGACATGGATGGTTATTTTAGTGTTTCACATGAGCCTTCAGAAATTATTCTATGCTGTTTTGGTGCTCAAGAAACATTTCTTCTCCTTTCATTTCTTCATATTATTATTTATAATTTTATTATTATTATTATTATTATGTTGAAAACAATTGTGTTTAATTTGTGGAAATTTTTTCAGAATTCTTTGCTGAATGTAGAAAACTTATAGGTTACTTCCGTAACCACTGTTCCCTGAGACATGGAACGAGTACTGCATCTGCTAAGACGCTATGGGGAAAACACCTTTTCCCCCCTAACTGAAGCCTATTCTAAAATGTTTTATTATTTACTAAAACTGCATGGTCATTGGCCGCTGTATGGGGACTTATTTTAACCAATAGGGCAAGGCCCCGTGAACAGCGGGCCAATGCCGTCGACCACACCCCATGGTGTGATGTCGCTGCGCCAGTACTCGGTTCCATTTCTCAGGGAACAGTGGTTACGGAAGTAACCTATAAGTTCCCTTTCGACATTTTACTCGTACTGCGTCTGTTAAGATGCTATGGGGAACACGGTACAATCCCGCCGTGCTTTAAGGTCTGGAATCTGGAAGCCTGAGAGCAGACCAAGGGGAAACCCGAGGTCTCGTACGTCACAAGCACCCTTGTCCAATCACTTGAAGGCTATAATGCCTATACCCGCGGCGATAACGGACCAGGTAAAAAAATATGCAAGTGATGTGAATGTAATCATAACCGAGTTGTCCCCTTTGAGCGTGAGGCGGTCAAACAGTGAATTGGGCTGGCTTAGAGCGCATTACTGTGTTTGTAACTAGGCAGCGACTGATGTGGAAATACAGCAGACAGCAAGCCCAAGTCATATTAACTCCTTCTAGACTGAGTTATTAAATGTATAGTGCCTTATCTCGCAGCCGAGGGCGGCATCTAATACACTCGCTTTCCTTTGAATAAGCCGGCGGTGCCGGATAGCTTAGAATATAGTTCTGTCAGGCTATAACTGAAGCTGAGGAGCTGCAGTTAAAAGCATATATGGACAATAAGTTTTTATCTGACTCGCTTCTTGGAAGGGAGTTTAATCAGACAATAATGCGCTGTTACAACGCTTGTAAGTGAACTTAGGATGTAATTCTGTCAGTTTAACCTGACTCGGTTAACAGAAGGGAGTTCAGTCAGACAACAGAGCGCTGCACAGCGCTGTGAGTGAGTCTTCACAGAGAAGTGAGTTCGCGGCCGGGTTAAAGCAACTCGAGCGGTGAGTGTCACTCAGCAGAGAGAACCCTAGCATGCAATGCTGGGATGTCCAGATTATAAAACCTGGCAAAAGTGGACGGCGAGGACCAGCCGGCCACCTCACAGATCTCTGCCAGAGAAACACCACTAGCCCAGGCCCAGGTTGAGGCAGTGGATCTAGTAGAATGACATTTAACCCCCAGTGGGCATTCCAGGCCCGCTGAAAATTAAGCCAGTAATATAGCGTTCACAACCCAATTTGCGAGCCTTTGCTTCGAGACCGGTAGCCCTTTAGAGCGGACACCGAAGCAGACAAACAGCTGGTCAGAGCGTCTGATAGTCTGATAGTCTGCTCGATATAAGCTCTCAACGTCCTGACCGGGCAGAGAGGGTTGGAGTCCTGGCCCTCGGAGGGCGGCAAGGCCGCCAGAGAAACCACCTGAGCTCTGAACGGTGTAGAGAGTACTTTAGGTACATAGCCGTACCTTGGTTTCAGGGTGACTTTCGAGTCATTTCGCCCAAACTCAAGGCATGCAGGGCTGACAGACAGCACTTGCAGCTCACCCACTCACTTAACAGATGCCAGTGCTAGGAGCAGGGCAGTGTTAAGCATCAGCGCTTTCACTGTTGCCGTCTGAAGGGACTTCAGCAACTTGGGCAGGTCCCACGTAGGGACAGTGTGAGGACCGGAGGGGCCGCCTTGCGCCTTTTAAAAATTGGATGAGCAAAGCATCTTTAGCCATGATTTGTCCTGTCAGGTCATGGTGGGCTGATATAGCCGCGTAACTTTTTGACTTTTTGTGTTTGTGCGAAACTGCTCTTTATATGATTTTGTGGTCGCATTTAAAAAGGCGTGCTGCAAGGACGCTTTTACGGGCCTTTTTGTCACAGCATTTTGAGTTTTTACCATGCCCAGAGCTTCGCGGGGCAGCAGGGGTTGAAGGCAGAGCAGCTTTCGGGGGGGTCCGGCATCGGTGGGACCGTAGCCTGGCCGCTTCCTTGTTAGGAAGACTTCCTGGTCTCGGGATCCAGCACAGTCTTGGGCCGGGGACCCTGTCTCCTCGGAGGGGGGAAGTGCCGACTCGCAGATTGGGAGCGGTGTCTCTGCGGCTCCTGTTTCTGCTGCGGCTGAACGCTGACAGGCTACTGCTTCGGCTGCTGTGTTGGAGGCTTTGGGCGGCTAGCAGAGGCAGAGGCGGTCCTCTTGGGCAAAAAGTGTTTCATGGCTTGCAACGCTTTCTGAGCCTTCGTGAAGCACTCGGTGAAGCCTTCGACGGAGGGGCAGAACTTAATTTGGTTGAATGGGGGAGAGAAGAGCTTGAATGGGGTAAAGCCGGTGGAGGCTTGGGGAACCTCTTGTATACCAAACAAGATGAATGGCAACATCAGATCCCAATTCCATTTATCCTCTGCCACCACTCATCTCAGCATGTGTTTGAGTGTTTGGTTAAATCTTTCAACGGGCCCATCAGTCTGGTAGAAGAAGGTCCTTATCTGCTTCACCCAGAGCAGCCCACAGAGGTCAGCCATCACCCAAGACATGAAAGGAATGCCCTGGTCGGTCAGTATCTCTGCTAAGATGTTGACTCGGCTGCACAGAAGGAACAGCTCTTGGGCAATGGCCTTGGTGGTGGCTTTTTGAAGTGGCACTGCTTCTGGAAATCGGGTGGTCACGATGATCACCAGGATGTGTTCGTGCCCCCCGGGCAGACTTTGGCAGCGGCCCCACCAGATCCATCCCGATGCGCTCAATGGGCACTTCGATGATGGGCAGCAGAATGAGTGGACTTCGGAGAGGCGGTCTAGACAAGGTCTTCTGACAGGCAGGACATGCCGGGCCAGTGGAACCTATCCCGGATGCGCTGAACGGTGTTGGCCGGCCCAAGGTGTCCTGCTAGGGGATGGGCATGAGCCATTTCCAACACAGATTCTGTTTTTGACTTCGGAACCACCAACAACCACTTTTCCTCCCCCCTCCTCTGGCTTACAGCACTAATGGAGTCTAAGATAGCCTTCACTTGCCGTCCGTTAATTTTAACTTTGGCCTCCGGAACTCCTAACGGAATGTCTCGCTGAACAATATAGCCTGGACTTCGGGGAATGGGACGAGACTTCGGTGGGCATCGGTTCTTCTCTGGGACCGTGCCTGCCGCCCTGCTGACTGGTTGCGCGTTGCTCCTGGGCCACCCTCTGGGAAAATGGTGGCGCTCTCTCTCCCAGGTCTCTCCGATGCACCGCCTTCGCCAGTTTAATCGCTTCCACTAGTTTGAGCGTGGTGGTGGGATTCCTACCGTCTGATGATGTGACCGCGGCAGGGCTCGGAGGAGTCAATCGACAACCACCCTCTCTGAAACTTGAGCGGCCGAGGGTTTGCCGTCTAGTAGCCAGTGCTGGACGAGGTGAGTCAGAGGTTGAAACACACAGTCGTGAAAGCATTGGGCAACAAATACTGGTGATAGCCCCATCCTTGCCAGTATTTCCCGTTTCACTTCGTCTTACTGTTCAAAACAAACAAAACAAACACAAAAAGGAAAAGGTGAGGAAAAAAAAAACTAAATCACTTGTCTGTGTTTTTGTCCTCAACTTGCCCACATTCTCCACCACTGTGACGGGCGAGAATGAACACACAACAAGGAGAGCTCAAAATAAAGCCCCGGCGGGTGGATTTATTAACAAGTTAGGTGCTCAACAAAGGTGACAAAGGGTTGAGTGGTGACGTCTCCTCGGGAAGGTTCCAGTTCTTAGAGCTGCTGTGAGGTAGACTTGGGGAATAAACTTGTCAAAGTCACAGAGTGAAAAGGAGAGAACAGGTTAGATCTCAGCCCCGTAGAGAATGTATCTCAGTCCCCAGGGTGCCCCGCATGGCTTATCTGGCTGTGGGCTAACGATCTCCAGCTGGGGCTGATCAGCCGGTGATAAGGGCGCTGAGGTGTTCCTCGTTGGTTCCCAGGGCAACGCTGATCTGAACTCGGGACACTCGTCACAATATATATATATATATATAATATTTTTAACCTTTTTCTTTTAGTCTGACTGCTAAAAGTCTATTAACTCTTTGTTTAATGTGTTGAGTTCCTGCTGACATGCAGGTTTGAGCCATGGATGGAGAGTGATCTCGAAATGATAGAAAAGCTCCAAAAAATCTCTTCTTGTTCCAGCCATAATCATGCAGCTTCCAGCTCATATCTCACTGCACACATACTCTGGATATACAGACACACAGTAGAAAAGATCAAAATGGGGTGACTGTTGATTCATGAGCACCATCATTTTATATGGCCATTGTTCATTTCATCCTTCAAAATTGGTTCTCTGACCTAATCAAATGTCATTACCTTGGTAGCAGCACATCATTCTCAAACAAATTGCTTGTCTGATGGGCAAATTTCTATTGTAGTGTGGTTTTCGTTTTTTCATAAATTGCCTAATGGTGCTTCAGAAACAAATTCATGCGGATGAAGCACAATCACCTTGACTACTTAAACCCAATTCAGAGTTTAAAACCAGAGTTCTACAAATTTGATTGGAGACTAAGGGACCATTGTGTCTTATGTTCAGATGCTTTTGTCCTTGCATTAAAGCCTAGCTGAAGAGACTAGGGACTAGTCCAAGCAGCATATGGCATACACGCTGCCAACAGGATAGGCCTTTGGCAACTTTGAGTGCACTCCTCTTCCATCCCTAGAGTACATATATGCAACAGCTGTGTTTTATGTTCCAGCCTTTTGAGAGCCAAGTCCATCTCTAAGATGAATTTCCAGCATGGGTTTCTGTGTCTAAAACAGGTGTCGTCTCAGGCAGTTTCTCTCGCTGTTGTGAAAAGCACCTGCAGAAGCCTGACCAAATTTGCCTCCTAAGAATACAACTGCACATTTTGATATCTTTTGCTTGAACAACAAGCAATTAATAAAACCTATGTCCAATTTTTATTTAGCACCTGCGTTTTACTCATAAAATTCCATGATTTCCTTTTATGACAGACTAAGAAACATACAAAAATTGGGGCTGTCAGCTAATTAAATCTGTTTGTTTTGTTTTATTTTTTAAATCAGTTCAAGTTGTACAGTTTATTTTACTTTTAAAATGAAAACTTTGACAGCCCTGGTTCCAACCCAAGGATGATATAAATGACTAGTGGCAGACAATTTCTTTTATTAATTACTCATGCTCTGGCCAGGATATAGCTATTTCCAATACTTCAGTCATTCAAGAGGGAAAAATTATCCATTCAGTTTTGTATGATTAATAATCAGGCACTCCGATGTGAACCAGTTAAAAAAAAAGAAATAAAACATACAGTATGCTAAAGTATATGTGAACTAGTCTGTCACAATATCATATTTTCACTACATGAATATTGTGGCCAAATTAATTCACAGTAATTATATTATTATTAACTTTATATTAAGTGGCTTTAACTACTATGTATATTT
Organism: Enteromius unitaeniatus; assembly: GCA_032359435.1. Classification (NCBI taxonomy): domain Eukaryota; kingdom Metazoa; phylum Chordata; class Actinopteri; order Cypriniformes; family Cyprinidae; genus Enteromius; species Enteromius unitaeniatus. The sequence continues at coordinate 9,542,434 of JAUMHI010000041.1, read as the reverse complement.
AAATTAATCACTTATATGTTGTCGCAGGTGGAAGAATCACATGACAAGGATATGCAGTGAAAGCCCTGGAGGGTGGATTTTGTGTACATAACCTACTTGTTTTATATTGTACTTATATATTTAAAAATAACATTCTTAACAAACCAAAAATACCATATTTATTCATTTCTGTAATTACAGTAAATTTATAATTACACTGTTAAATTCTTCCTTAAACCTTAACCCACCCTTAAATCTACCCATACCACCAAACCTGTCTATTCTCTCCAACACCTGTCTCTCACCTGAATTGCAGCAAAACTGTTTTGCAATACAATATGAACACAATAAGTACAATTATTAGTGTAAGTACATGGTAGTTAAGGTCATTTAGTATAAAGTGTAGAGAGACAGAGAGAATTTGCATACAAAGAAATAACTTACTATTGATTGGCACTTCCTTCCTTCAGACTTCCTTCTCCTTTTTTTTGTGGCTTGTGGCCACCAGCATTAAGGTACTATTATATTATTTATTAAATATCATAATTTGCTGTATTCTAGACTGAGTCATTTTGAGTCTCAAACCTCCCAGTAACCATGTAAAAATAGCTAGCTAATGCTGTGTGCTTTAAATGATTTACAGCATCTAACACTGTATACAGCAGCTGTTCGATCAGCCGTGTTTCATTTTAAGCTGGTAACCATGACATGATGACATAGATATGATCAACAGGAGCAGTGTTACTGGTTTCATTTACTGACCTCTGTTTCTTCAAAATATTTTTTTATTTTCAAATTTTCTATTATTCTTCTCTTAAATTGTGCACATCCAAATATTATTATTGTTTCATATGCTTTTCTTATTTGACATATTTGTTTTATGTCTAATGTCTTTGGAATGCAGTTTAATTTTCACATACTGACAGCTTGTGAAGTTGTTTTTATTTTAGTAATTCACAAATGAGTTCAAAGCAATTATGTATATCTTTGTAATGTGTAAAATAGAGCTAAATATTTATTCATTTAATAACTTTTAAGATTACTTTACTGTTGCGGTAGGTATCAAATTAGTAGAAAAAAGGAATTTGTTGTTCCTGTTAGTGTTTTTAAACAAATTTTAAGTGAATGAATTGATCTGGTTCACTTCCACGCATTTATTTTATAAACTAACTGAATGAACAAGGCCATCTTATTCATAAATTAACTAGGGCATCTTGATTTTGAACAAACTGAATGAACTGGGGCATCTCATTTGTGAATGATGATCTGTTAATGACTAATTTGTTAGTCTCATTCAAAATAAATGTAACTTGTTTTTATACTTTAAGTACTTTTACTTTTTAGCTGATTTGTAGACAGTGACATTTTAATAATGAATAATAACATTTATAACTTGACTTGAGATTCACCCAGTGCACAAAACGTTATGCAGTATGTTACTTGCAGACAGAGCCACAGAACAAATCAATAAATAAATGTGAATTGATCTTTTCAGTAAACAGACTGACTGAGATGAGATGAGATGAAATGAGATGAGATGAGATGAGATGAGATGAGATGAGATGAGATGAGATGAGATAAGAATCAAAATCCCTACCATTGATTGAGATTTTACTGGAAGCTATTTTTAGATGAGGACTGACGACACACATAATAATGAATAGACATTTTCATTAAAGGAAGAAGTGAATTTAATTATAAATACATGTTGACACATAACTGAAAAGTAACAACAGACACAACATCAGTGCAAATAATGCAAAAATGTGTAAACAATGGGGTGGTAATTAGCACGATTTATTCTTACTGTGTTGGTGCATGCTGGGGGAAAGTAGTGTGAGAGAAATGGATGTTATAGTAATTAACAAGAACAATTAAAAAATGATACTTCATGTTATAAAGGGAAAATAAGGACAATACTGTTCAAGCTTGGGGCTGGTAAGGTTTCTTGAAAGACGTCTTGTGTGCTCACCATCAAAAAATGCAATCAAAAACATTTTTAAGGGCTGATGGGCTGTGCAATGTGTTCACTGCTATGGATACACATGTAGTAAATGCAGATGGGAGAATGTAAGAATTCATAAACCCAAAAATGAAAATTTGGTGTTTATCTGTTTACCACCAGGGCATCCAAGATGTAGTTGACTTTGTTTCTTCAGTAGAACACTAACAAAGATTTTTAACTCAAACCATTGCAGTCTGGCAGTCATATAACGGCAGTCAATGGTGCCAAAGGTTCCAAAGCTTTGAGAGTCTTAGGATGATACATTGATGTCCAAAGACTATTCTATTGTGGTCTATTCTCCTGAGCATTTTGCAGTGCACTTTCAGAGTTCCTCTGAAACCCTCCACCTTCCTCAGCTCCACCTGTATAGATCTGCTACAGGTTATTATAGATGCTATCTGTGCAGCAGCAGTACATCTTAAATGCTTATAGCACCTCATCGCTGTATGTATTGGCAGTCGCAAGTTCCTATATCTGCTTGCAGCAGCAGCAATAATAATCTACTACTACAGCGATAACATACAGCAGCAGAGTAGCAGATACAGTATATTCCGCCAAGACCAAATACATTAACAGCCATATCTACTGCATCAATATGCTAAAATCTCTGGAGATTTATATTATTACCGATTTTGAATGTTAGAAATATCAGATTTGATCAATTTTTTGCATCCCTGGTGAATAAAAGTATTATTTAGTAGTAATATTGTCATTATTTACATTTTATTGACCTCAGAGTTTTACTTAAACCATAGCTTTATATAAGAAAGCACCCAAAAACCAGATTTCCAGAATCTAAATAAAGCTATAAAAACAACTCAAAAATAGTCCTAAATATAGAACCAGAATAGCCAGTCAGGGCCAGAGTGATACCAAATGAAAGGGATCATCTGCTAATCTCTCTCCTTTAGGACAGAAAGAGACAACTATAATGGATTTTGGATAAAGCATAAATCCTCTGAGACTGTCATCACCACAGAGATCAGTGGGGCGTCTGGTTTCCATTTTCTAGACTGCTACAGTACCATGTGTACAGTCTACTTGTTGATGAAATCCATCAGAGGAACATTTAAACTGTGCAAAAAAGGTAGGCACGTGTGTTCTGTCTCTAAGTGCGATTGGAAACAGACTTACTGAGTGTGTGATTTCCCCTGCTCTCCGGATCTTCTTGTTTACTGCTGAGCCGTGGCCACCATCTTCCTGTTTTTGCAAGTAAAGAGCTGCGGCACACTCAAGAGACACTGTTTCTGCCAGGTGTGAGCGGACCTATGATACTCGACCCCCTGAGGAGGTAGAAGCGTGACTGACTGACAATGCAACCAGAGACTCCCACTAACAGATACAGTAACCCTCTCTCTGCTGCCCTGAGTCCCTCAGGCGTTTTTGACTGCTGGAAGGATGAGTTTAGAGTTCAAAGAGCTTCCATTGGACGACAGCTGAATCTGTTGGGAATTTAAACATGACGGATTTTAACCTGTCGGACAACAAGAGCTTTCTGAAGTCTTGTCTGAGTCTGGGTACATACTCATACCGCCGACACTCTTGGGTCTGGTAAGCACGAATGTGGGCGTAAGGCTCTAACCACTGCAGCCACCTGTTCATTTGTTTAAATTAGTTGAATAAGCTAGCGTAACTTGTAATGGAAAATCAAACTAATTTATGTTCTAGGTGCACAGTTACAAAATTGTTTTTCTCTGAGCAGAATGTTAAAAGTTTGCTCTTAAACTTCGTGCCCTCACAGTTTTGAGGTTATCCGTTCCTTGTATCAGAGGCTTTTAAGGATTTTCAAAGTCTAAATGGTACCCTATAACTTCAGAACACTGAGATCCAGGTGGATGGGGTTTAATTTTATTCATGCATAGAAGACTTGGCAAGCAAGAGTGACTGTGAAAAAACTTTTCTCCAGTAATTTCTTGGAAAAGAGAGTGAATTTCTTAAAAGAAATCAGCTGTTTTGCTCTTGAAAATGTATGACCTTTTGCCACTCTCTCTCAGCTTGACATATTCTCATTGCGCTCTCTCATTGATAGCCAGGCTTAATGGAAGAGCCAAATGGATTCATTTTGTGATTGATTTAGTAATTATTCTGTATTTTTTTTATATATATTGAATTTAATATACGTAGTATATTCTATACAGTATATCTCCTCTCTGAACTACACTGAACTAAATGGTGTTTCTAAGTAATTTCTGAAGCTTTTGATTGAGGGAGATGCTTAAAGATGCACTCTTTTCTGTTTGTTTTGTTGTTAGTTTTGAAAGTTGCCTTGGATGTTATACTGACAACTAGTGGCTGGATGATGCACCTTGCAAAAACAAAAGTGACTGCTATTTTAGGTAAAATGTGTTGTTTTGGACTAGTCAAGTGCTCTCAAAATGGCTGCCCCCATGATGATGACCCTCTCCAAGAGTAAATACCTGTAATTAATGGCATGGTATTAGCCAGGGTTTGAAAAAAGAGAGGTCTGGAGTGGGGTTGACAAATGAAATGCATTATATACACTACACTACACAAAGAGACAGAGATGTATATGTTTGTGAAAGATGTTTTCTCTGTTTTGGAGGATTTAACAAATTTATTGCGTCAAATTTTTCCTTACTATTACCTAGGTTAGAAGTGGATCTTTTATCAGCTGTTTATTAATCATCAACAATACATACAGTATTACCTAATGAATGAAATAGCATAGACTTCTTCATGGCTAAATACGTGTTTGCATTTTATTTAATGCTGTGCTTCATGTGCTGCCTGCAATAACCTGTCCGTGGGATCTTTTGATTACTGTCATTTTACGTGTCGGTGATGCAGTGTTGCCAAATATTGCTATGAAACAACAAAAAAAACTACAATAAAAAAATAACAGTAAATCAAAATTGTTTCAAATAGTTTGCAAAAAAGATAAGATAAAGATATCGCTTAAAGGGTTAGTTCACCCAAAAGTAAAAATTCAGTTTTTCTGTTAATTACTCACCCTCATGTCATTCCAAACCCATAAGACCTTTGTTAATCTTTGGAACATGAATTAATATATTTTTGATAAAATCAGAGAGCTATCTGACCCCCCATAGACAGCAATACAACTGAAATGATCCCAGATCCAGAAACACAGGTACAATATTTTTTTTTGCACAAAGAAAACATCATGTACATAAACAAGCATGTGCTTTCCTTTAGATGTAAACAGCCGCAGATTACGCACATGTGTGTGCTTTCACCCAGATGTAAACAAGGCTAATTATGTCAAATACGTTGAAGCTTGTGTATGCGGAAGACATAAGTCACAGGAGAATAGTACATTTTGTTGTTTTTGTTTTATTTGCATAAAAGAGTATTATCCTAGCATCGCATTGATCCACTGATGTCACATGAACTGTTTTACCAATGTTTTTGCTACGTTTCTGGATCTGGGATCTTTTCAGTCATACAGAGTCTACAGAGGGTCGGATGGCTCTCTGATATCAACAAAAATATCTTAATTTGTGTTCCAAAGACGAATAAAGATCTTATGGGTTTGGAACGACATGAGGGTGAGTAAATAATGACAACATTTTTATTTTGGGATGAACTAACCCTTTAAACCTGAACTGGAACATCCCACTTTGTTAACTTTCAAACGTGCCAAATTAAGTGGAAATAACTTATAATAGGTGGATCTGGCAATAATCTGCACCCGTGCATTCACTCTTAACTCTCTCAAGCCTTGTTCAGTCTGGCAGCGTCTTAGTCGATTATTTTCATAAGATGGACACTAAACCTTCTTGCAGACTGTCTAAACTTAATTATACATGCAGACACTCATATAAAGAGTTTCAATTAGCAAACTAGTCATAAAGAGAACAAATTTTATTTTTGAACATGAAAAAATTTACTGTGGTCCGTACATCATACAGTAGCTGGTTCAGACCTGATTAGTTTGATAGTAATTATGTTCACTTTAACAATTTAGTTGTATATCAATTGTGAATGAGATTCAACTGTTGCATTTACCTGTTTTGTGTTTGATTAGGTGCACATGCTCACCTCAAACAGTTTCAGAAGTCATTTATAAAAGCTGCACACAGAAGGCAGCTGTCTTACTTGTATGGCAGATCAGTTTACAGCATGCTTTGTGAGAGGGTCATAGAATACTCTGCTCTGCACATATCATGTCCAACAACCGCCCTGACCCCTCTAAAGGTGTAATACAAGTGTCTGATATAGAAAAAGCTTTATGTTATTGTTTTAGCATACAAAAACAGTGAAGTGGGGGTAACTTGTAGAATGAACTAACCTGCATGATTTTTAAGTTTGGACAATTTTGTTGTTAATAAGAAAGTATCAACAAGGTTTTACAGAGTTTACATTATTTAATATAGAATATACATTCAATGAAAATAAGAAATAGATATAGTAATATAGAGTGTTTGGGATATATGCTGTAATAGAAATAATATATGTGGCAAATATTGTATGTCAACATACACCACCAGTGTACGTTGTAAATGATGGTATCTGAATATAGTATATTCAGTACTATGGCATATATTTCCATCAAAATGTATTTTTAATCATTCATGGGCAAGTGAGGGCCATAAAAGTAGCTAACATTATTACTTTTAATTGGTGAATTAAAATTTATTTTAAAATAATACAAAAACAATGGTCCCACTTTATACTTATACTTTGTTTATCTAGTGTATAACCACAGTGTAAGTACCCACCGGTACATAGTATCTACAGCTTTAATATTTCTGTAACTACACACATGTAACAACCCTCAGAATGGTGTGTGTAAGTACAAATGTGTAACAGGACATGGGTAACAACACTTTTTGGTAATGAAAGTACAAATGTGTACTTTTTGGTAAATAAAAAAGTGATGTTACACAGCAGTGGGCAGTAAATTAGGCTTTACCTATAAATTGTGGTTGGTGTCCAGAATGTTACACTTTAT
>JAUMHI010000041.1:9507217-9535417 GCA_032359435.1 Enteromius unitaeniatus | reverse complement strand
TATTACAGCTGTAGATACTATGTACTATGTGTTACTTACAAGATACACATCTAGTTACTATGTAAGTACACAGGTATTTGGGACACTTAATATAAAGTGGGACCAAAACAATTTTTACAACCTGATATACTATGGCATTTTATTTTATTTTACTTTAATTTACTTGCAGGATAATATACAGTTAGTCACTATGACAAACAAAAAAACTTGGACTGGACTGATTAGGTGTTTAAAATGTATCCCTTATAATACATATTTAACTCATAGTTGCCTTTTTTATGAACTCTTTGACATTGTTGAATTCCTATTATCAGTTCAGAAATCAACCTGAAATGTAATTCACAGCTCGGCATCCCCATCCTTCCACTTCTCACCTCCAACCTAAGTGAGATTGGAAATCGCCTGCATCACAGATGGAACTGATCAAAGAGCTTTAATACAGTCGATTTGGTCAATTATGGAATATATTACGCATTAAGCAGCAGACACTTGATAGGGCCGCATTACTCAAGAAAATGAGAAACGGTTATGTGTCATTTTCATGATCAGTAGGCATTTATCCTAGTAGCTCAAACTTAAGTGCTGTCGTGTGTTTTTGCCAGTCAGATAAGCTTGTATAGAGTTGGCGGTGAAAGGTGAAAGTGTGTAGATTTGGTCCTCTGGGCTCTCAGATTCACAGTGGGAGTTTGACTTCTACCATTCAACTTACCATCTTCCCTGCCTGTGCCCATCTGGAGAAGATCACCCCTTACTCTGCCCTCTAACACTCATTTTCACAAGTTCTTTTTTTCACCTTTTAATAGCCTTTCTGAATTCTTTTTTCTTCTTAATGTAATTTCTTCACTTGCTTTAAAGCAATAGCTCACCCAAAAAAATAAAATAAATTGCCAACATTTACCGACCATCATTTTGTTGCGCTACGTATTCCAATCCTTCTGAAGTCGTAGAATTGTTTTATGAAGGTTTGCATGATAATGGTTAAACAGAGTTATTTAGTTTATTTAGTTATTTATATAGTTTTTACATTTCATCAGAATTATTTAGTTATTCAGATTAATTAATCACCAGAATGTCAACTTATTTATTTGCCCTCATCTTGTTTCTTAATTAATTAATCATATACATTACCACGTTCATTATGAAGCCCAAAAATAAGCTTATTCAAAAGCTAAACCAGTAAATTTCATGTTATTAAAACAACAGCAAAATTGCATTTGTGTTGTGGCACAGGGGTTATGTACTTATTCAGTCGCAAGCGATATTGTCAGGATTCAGGTTCAAATGTATCACAGTTCAGGTTTGCTTGCAGATTTAGTCACAGCAAAAAGTTAAACACATTTTTTTTTAAATCTAATAAAATAAAACAGACTGGCATCACTAGGTACACCAGGTATGCATTTAAGAAGAAAACTCTAAATGGGGGGATTTAAGCTCTTGACATGTGGCAACCATAAGCATGAGGTTTCTTCCAATGCAAGATAACAAAAAAATATGAACAAATGAAACAATTTTAGGATAAATAAGCATAAAGTAAATATTGCAGAAACTGTGATCCTGTTTTTATGCGAGGAACACACCAAATTTGTAATTTCAGTGTTTTCTTAATGCAGAATTATCAAAAGGTTTCAGATTATGCAGGGTTTTCATTTCTGGGTGAACTGTCCCTTTAACTGTTCCTTTTTTTTCTCACTCTCCTTGGCTGTCCTCTGTCTCACACCTGTCAAAGAACATCACATCTGTGAATAAATCAAAGAGATGCATGAAGTTCCTATTGGACTTGTTAGATTGAATTAGACAGAACAGGTAAACAAAGGTCTGTGCACTTTGATTAGAAGTGAGAGAGTGAGTGTGTCACATGAATCAGTGAAATATCCCCTAGAGTGACAGGTATGTGGATGTTATGCAATGATTCAGTGATTTTGAACACATTAAGACAGAATAAGACAATGTGCTTGGTGTTAATGCAGGATTGATCTTCAGAGAGAAGACATTAAGGAGAAATGTTTAGTTAATGGTTCTCTATCATCTTCTAGCATCTCTATCAAGTATAAAGCGATTCTACCAATAAGTCCTCTCACAGATTTTGTTTATAGTTTATTCATGTTTGTAATGAGAGCATATTGGTAAGAGTTTAATCCTGTCAGCAGTGCAGAATTATAGAGTAACAAAAATACGTTTGCCATAAAAAAGAAACTATAAATCCCAATTGTTTTGACTCCCTAGTTCATGTTTTCTTTTCCACAGTTCCTGTAGACTACTTGAGGTGAAATTATAATCAAGGATAATTTGTAATCAGTTTACAAAGTCAATCACCAATCAGCCCCAGACACAGTCAGAGAAATGGCATTAGAATTGAGAGCTAGCGTGATGCTGTCCTCTTTTTGTCATCTGTGTGTCAGTGCTACTCGGGTATCAGGGTGTTAAGTATGGAGGTTAGTTTTAAGTAACGACTCAAAGTAACCAAGTAGGTAAAGTCTGCTTAGTGATTCTGGACCGTTTTGAATCTCCTCAGCCTGTTTGTAGCATTAGATGGTTGGTTTTGCTGTTCATGGTGACAGAGATAAGATGTTTTCCCAGCTAACAAATTTATGTTCTGAGAATGTTTTCCTAACGTTCTGGTTTGGTTGTGGGAACCTTATTTGGAAAGTTCTAAAAACGTAGAAATGTCCAGTTTGCTTAAAGGTCCTAGAATGCTATTATGTGATTAGTATAACATTCCTGCAATGTTCTTGCAACTTAAATTTCACTTAAAATATAACGTAGGCTTACGTTACTTTTTATTGACAATCTACTTTCATAGCAGCATTAAGAAAAAAACGTCTTCTGAAGCATCATCAATGATTTTTTTCGAGTTACAAGAAAACAAAGGATATGGATTTAATTGCAAACTGTTAGTACTGATTTTATAATTGATCATCCAACACATGCGTGCTGTCACGGCCTTGAGTCCACATGCATGCATCCAACTAGAAATGACAGCCTGGTGAATAATCATAAAGTTAATCCTTTACATTTTCTAGAATTTTTTTATATATTTAGAAACAAATTAAAACACAAATTATAATGGCATTTGTTATAAATGACAAATAAATGTCTAGCCAAAATGAAGTTACCTTAACTTAGAAGCTTGAGCTGAGGGTTTTTTATCATGTCAAAGCCTAAATTAAAACCTTTTGAAGAATAAATAATAAATACAAGCAAAGACTGTCTAGACTTCCAATGGGAAGACAAAAATTATGAAACAATATAAAAAATAAAAACATTTGTCTGTGAGTAAACCATGACAGAATAAATTTTTTTAAATGATGTGGGTCTCAGCTATATTACAGTGTTGCCAAGTACATTTAAAGTTGTCCTGACATTTGTCCTAACTTGTGTATCTTGAAAAATCGGCTGAGTCTTTTTTTGAGATAATAGTAGATCTGCCAGGATCATAGCTGAAATTACTGATGACATTATTGTTCCTGAAGACAAAATACATCATTTGTGAATTAAACAACATTGATGCACAGCTTAAACTCTTAACATGGCAGGGATGGGGCAGCTGGAGCTCTAGCTCCACCCATTTGGCTCTGCAGTGAGCACCACTTGTTAATATTTGCTATAAACTATGTAACGGGTAAGGGCGGACACTTGTGCTAATCACCAGACCGAAGCTTGCAAACTCACTAACCTATTTCGTTCACACAATTGTTCGTTTAGGATGTAGACCAGAGAAGTATTATTATTTCTTCCTTTTTAGGATCTTTAAACAAATTTACATAACATTACAATTAACATTACATTACAAGTTACATAACGTTTCTCAATCAATTTCTCAGCTTCTTCTCTTTGACTGTTCAAACTCAAAGTATGCACGCTACAGTTGCACACGCAGTACATTCGGATTTCTTAAGGGGGCGAAGCGTCAGATCAATTCCATTTAATAGATGTTTGTGTTTCTATGAATTCACATGTAATACATTTTAACTTATTATAACACAAATGTTATATTTATTATCTTTGCCTTACTGTAATATTATGTATTTATTTTATATTTGTGTGTATTCATATAGGCTGCATTTTTATTAAGGGTTAGAAGTACACACATGCAGTGTTACTCTTAAAAAGTAATTAACAGAATCAAATAAGATGTTACAGGACAAAGTGAATTTCCATCTATAAGTCTCAATGTCCAATATGATACAAACCAATGAAAGTTCCTACAGTAAAAAATAAAAACATTAAATAAAACAATGCCCAATAAGATTCTAAGCATTAAATAAAATCCTATGGACATTAAGATTTATGTTCATGGAATTTTACTAAGGATTAAATAAAATACTAAAGACTAAACTTTGACAAGGGTGCTTTAAATTCTAACAACATTATGAACAAGTACAAATAACGTCGTAAAGAGGTTCCAAGAACATAGATTTAAGAACGATTATTTTAACATTATAGGAACATACATCAAGTATAAATAACGTCCTAAATACGTTCCAAAAACGATGTTCTAAGAACATTTTCTATCAACACATGAATATTCAAGTACAAATAATGTCCTAAAGACGTTGCTCTGATAACATTTTCTAAGAACATTAATAGAACATTCATCAAGTATTAAAACCATCTTAAAGACCTTCCAAGAAACTATGTCCTAAAGATGTTCTAAGAACGTTTTCTATCAACGTCACAAGACAAAGTGTTAACAACATTCTAAAACATTATTTTAATAACGTTCTGTGCTTACATTTACACAACTTTTAAAGAATGTTAGTGGATGTTCTGGGAATGTTCCCTGTTAGCTGGGTTCATGGGATATTTCAACAAAAATGAACATTGCCAACATTTACCCCATCGCTCTCAGGTTGTTCCTTTCTTCTGTTGAACACAAAAGAAGATATTTTGAAGAGTTTTTATAACCAAACGGTGGACTTGAATAGTATGGAGAGAAATCAGCTGGTTATCTTCTTTCAAAATATCTTCTTTTATGCTCAAAAGAAAAAAAAAAAGAAACTAACACAGGTTTAGAACAAGTGGAGGGTGAGTAAATGATGGAGAAATTTTCATTTTGGGGTGTTTTTTAACCTTAAACCCGCTGGATTAAATACAGGATGTTATTTTAAGTAATAATCAATTGTCAATTAAATTAACGATCAATTAAATGCACAAGCTTATGGTTAATGTGCGTGAGAGATTTGTAAAGTAAGTTTTTCTTATACATTTGAACATTTGAAGAACTATAAATGCTCATCTTTAAACTATGGTGGTTAAACATTTGAAAGATTAAAGTAGACAGTTTTTGTCATTTTCTTTGTGCAAATGATTAGAAAATAGCATTTTTCTTTGTAAAATAAATAAATAAAATACAAAATACACTGTTATTTGCAATGTTTAGTAAGCATGTGCGTGATAAGATAATTTTTTTGGACTAGGCCTTTTGCAGAACCAATATTACTCATTATGAGTCATCCTGTTTACTGTTGAAGTTTGATCTATTGCTTATTAATATTAATTAGTTGCTCATCATCTCTTCTCAATTAAGTTTTACTGGCCCAAATTATCATAAAAGACTCAGCAGGCAAGGTTTTTATTAAATGTCAATTAAGTCGTGACGTTTGATTTTTTTTTTTTATTATTTGTAAACTCTGCCATCTAGTGGACAATACAATGCGTTGTTATAACTGTTATCAGCATTTGTAGGATCGCTGCTTTCTAGGTTTCTTTGCACCTCAAAGCCACAAGCTTTTAACACCCATTTCCTTTTGCATATCTTTTATGGATGTTGCATGTTAGTTTGATTAAACATTTTTCATTAGCATCATTAAATTGATGACATTTAAGTAAGCATATTAAATAAATGATTCAATGGCGTATGTAATCATGGCTTCTGAGACTAGTGTAGTAAGTGTAGTGTTTTTAACCCGTCTCACATGTTTAGATCAGACACATTATGAGGAAAGATTTTTAATTGTTTGATTTCGACATGTCGTGTTGTCACATATTTTCACACTGAGTCAACTCTGAATTCACACCATCCTGTTTGACTCAGTCTTTCTTTTCCTATTATCATCAGCTGTACGGTAGACAGATCCTTCCCTGCACTGCCATTGTCTGGTCTGCTCCTCCACTCAGCTCAAATTTCAGACTTAGAAATAGTTTTGTCTTGTGTCAAAGTTTACTCTGTTTATTTTCATGTGTCTCTTCACAGCTTCGTTTCCTCTCAGCAGAGCTTGTGGACTAGTAAGCATAGCATTGCACACAATGATGACAGATCAGTCACCTTTAAGGGAGTTTTTTTTTTGATTTGCAGGGAACTGTTTAGTCAAACCGCCACGTCATCACACATTGATTGTCGCGTAGGAAAGACTCATAAGGAGGAATGATTGGAATGTTTTGTAATCCTATAACACGAAACACTTGGTGGTAATGTTTTCTGGAGTTTTCAGAAATTTCAGTTTGGATTTTTTTTTTTTTTTGCTGTTGATGTTGTGCAGAACTTCATTTGTTGCATGTTCAACATGCTCAAAACAAACAATTGTTTTCATTTAGGAAGACAGAAAGAGAGAGAACACGAGAGAGAAAGAGAGAGAGAGAAAGAAAGAAGACAGCATTCTCTCACGCTATACTTGATTCTCTATTCATGCATATGCATGTGAAACACAGGACCGGAAACACAAGCTCATGCAGTTTTGTCTTCCACTGCATACCAAAATTCAGATTGATAACATCTGACCTGTGAATTTACATAGTATTTGACCAACAGAGGACCAAAGATTGATCTCTTGGCAAAAGTCAAAGAGCACACACTGTAAAATGACATGTTATGCTATCCTACAGGTCTGATGTCAGTGTGTTTCAATTCAGGTGATTTAAATTAAACTCTTTTAATTCATGCTGTGTCCAAAGATCATAAATTTAAACTGTTAGCTGTCTAAACAGGCATATTCAATAATCTTATTTATAAATAAGACACACACACACACACACATATATATAATATGAAGGTGTAATTATATTAAAATTCTGTTAAAAGTGATATGACATAGTAGCTGGTGTTGTTTTTTATATTTGTTTTTACAGTTAAGGTGTCATTTGTTAACATGAGTTAGTGTATTAACTAACATGAACAACGAACAATGCATTTCTTACACTATTTATTAATCTTTGTTAAGGTTAGTTAATGAAAATACAGTTGTTCATTGTTAGTTCACAGTGCATTAACTAATGTTAACAAACATAACTTGTGATTTTGATAAAGTAAATGCTGAAATTTACATTAACTAGGATTAAGATATGCTGTAGAAGAATTGTTCATTCTTAGTTAATGTTAACTAATGTTGTTAACTAATTATCCCTATTGTAAAGTGTTACCTGTTTTTTTTTTATTTAATTTGTGTGTGTGTGTGTGTGTGTGTCTGTGTAGAGAGAGAGAGAGAGAGAGAGAACAAAATCGCTTTTTTTAGTTAATTTATGTAAATTATTATAATTAGTATTGAAAAGTTAATATTGTTTTCAGATTTTCTAAATATATAACACATTCTAAATATATTTATATATGTGTGTGTGTGCGTGTATATACAATATATAGATATATTGATATATATATATCATTTTTTTTCTCTGTAATTTATGCATTAACAATAATATTATTAATAATTTAATTGGATCAGTGCATACGAACTGAAGTGTAGTAACACTCATAGTTTTGGATGTCTTTGTAGTAAGTTCCTTGTCATAACAGCTCACAAGTCTTACCACAAATTCGTCACTGAACCAGACAGTGTTTAATTTCAGAAGTCGCAAAACCCCTAACCCCCTTTTCTTCAGAAGTGTTCCAGCCACGTTTTGAGACATCCAGAAAGCGCTTAAACATCTTAATGACCCTTCTGGAATGTCCTTCATTAAATCAAACTTCATGTATTTATTTTGTGTCTGCAGCAGACATTTACTAATGAGACATTCCGACTCCTCTCTGAGAGCTCCGCCCCAGGTTTCATGTGCGGCCGTCTTCTCTCTCTCAAAGCTGAGTTGAGTGTAAGCGCAGCTGGACTTCAAAAGGAAGTGGCTGTGCGGTGAAGTTAAGCTCTGTGGGAGGGCACTAAGTGTTAGGGGAGTAATGCTGGGGAGCCGCTAGTAGAGCACGCTGAGCAGCACAGCGGTGTGTTCCAGGGCCATGCTCCGCAGGTCGCCCTGCCACAGAGGCAGGGTTCATTTTGACTTCAGTGAGGAGGTGGTGAAGAGGCTGCACACCTCCACCTTAAGGTTAGAACTAACCTCTTCTTCTTCTGACTCTGTTACGTCTCAGACTCTATCTGGTTCACATGCCTTCACACACTGTCTGTTCCTCCCTCTTTTTTTTACTGCTGGCTTATATATGCAATTACTGCAGCTACATATCAAAGTGCTACTTTAAATATGGGTCAGTACTTGTCCATCTCGCAGTTTGTCTACGTCATGAATTTCTCTCTCTTTCTTTAGGACACTTGTCACACAGCTATCAGATGTCATCTTCATCCGTAGTATCAGTTTCTGTAAATGTTCTTATTGTCCCTTTTTTTTTTTCTGGGCAGTTCATTGTGATTAATATTTGTCGCTCAAGCAGTTTGTGAATTTGTTTGTAAGTAAACACACAAAGAGCTCTGTGAGTCAAATTGTTCACAGCTGTTGTGCATTTTCCATCGAGCTATTGTGTGTATGCACCGCATTGCATGTTACAGTATATGCACTCTGTTTGTTTGTGATAGCAGTTGAAACCTTCTACTGTAATTTCAAACCTGAGACCTGTTCTTGCTTTACCTTGTTTGGATAAACATTACCACACAGCTTTAGCTCAATTCCGAGCTAAAATAAGCTTCCAGAATGAAAACATTTTACCCTAATTGGATAGAACGCTGGTTTTAAGTACCCTCCCATGAGATGTTTGGAAATGGATTTTGCATAGAAATCCAATGTATTTTATTTTACTTTGTATAACTGAGATACTATTATGCTGTTTTTGTTACTATTTAATTGTATTATTTCATTATTAGTAATTTTAGTACATCAAGCTAAATTTAGATTTTTTAAATTTTACATTAAGCTGAATTTAAAAAAAAAAAAATGTTGCCTTGGTAATTTCTAAAGTCGTTATAGAAGTTATTTTTTTGTTAGTCATTTTACTTCAAGTAGTGCGATTTTTATGTGTGCGGGTTTTTTATTTATTTATTTTTTTTTCATTTTCAGTTCAGTTCATTCATTCATTTATTCATTCAATAATTTATGTATGTATGCATGCAAACATTTAGTGTTCCAACTTTTTACCTGTTTTGCTATTTGCATGTTTATGAGTGCACTGTTTCTTATTTTCGGTTATGAATATATCTTTGTGTCAATGTGTAATGCATGTTTACATACACTCTAATTGTCAAACACATGGATGAATGAGTTTGTGAACATCTGTGTTTACACACAGCATGCTCTGACGTGCGGGCAGGGTGTGTAAAGGTCTCCTATTACTTCAAATGCCAACAAAGATAATCTCCACGTTGTTTGGATTTGTGCTAATAGGCAAACGTGTGACTTGAAACTGAGCTCTGTGAGGTACTTTTACCTACACGATATGCTGCCTATAGACAGCACATATGAATAATGTTGAATTAGTGACACTGAAATGCAACCTTTCAAAGTCAGACTTTTTTTTTTTTACATTTTATTTATGAAATCAATATTTTTTGTCATTCCACCATGTGCATACGTGTAATGAATGAAAATTATGTTCTTCTCACAATGAAGATTATATACAGTGCACAAATATGCATATAGTTTGCAAAACAATAAATACATAACATACACTACTTTTTATTTTTGAAAGAATAACTTTATTCAGCAAGAACCAAAAGTTACAAAGATATTATAACGTATCAAAAATATTTTTGATACTGATAATAGCAGTAAATATTCTTAAGCACCAAATTTGCATATAAGAATGAATGCCGAAAGATTGTGTGACTCTGAAACAAGTTGAAAATTCAGCTTTGCCACCACAGGAAAATACATTAAAATATAAAATATTAATAATTTATATTAAAATATTAAACAAATGTAATATTTAGATATGTAAGGATATATCAGAATATAAAAGCAGTTTTACAATATTTCATATTTCACAATATTAATATTTTTAATACTGTATTTTTTATCAATTAAATGCATAAGAAGCTTTTTTTTTTTTTTTAAATCATACTTAACCAAAACTTTTGAACAGTGAGTGCAAAGATTTAAACTGAACACTTATATACAATATATACATGCATAATATACAAAACATGTTATCTTACACACTTTTTTATAAATGATCTGACATTTAAACTTGTCGATTTTGGTTGATTATCGTATTAAATAGTTTTTAGTTCATTTTGAAAAACAAACAAACGTTGATGACAAACAGTGTATTTACTGTCTCATATATGTCTATGTTAGTGATCTGAACATACTGTACAGGTTAGAAAAAAGCTAAAAGGACCAGGGAGTTCAAACAAGACACCAGCGATTACTCCATTCTCTTGCGATTAGTCTACTAAAGTTGGCACAAACAAACATTCTCTTGCATACCAACTGATTTCTTCAAAACAACCACGTCATCTTAAATGATCCCCAGAGTTGGGCATCTGTTTATTCTAAAATATGTCATGGAAAATCAGCAAGCCTTCTGCATTTTTTTAGTCGTGTAGAATGACGTTTTAAGCAGGGTCCACAGCCTTAAAAATTCTCACAGACAGACTCAAATCAACTTCCCTCTTCTAAGTTTCTAATGTTAGAATAGAATCCAGTGTACAGTAACTCGAGGTCCTCAGAAGTCCTCTTCTTCCCCATGAACATGTGATGGAATCAAGCATTACAAAAGATCTACGATGCCTGATAATGTAGTAATTTAATTGCTCATATGTTACAGTGAAGTCCATTTTGTAATTTTGTCAAGTAGTTCCACTAATAGGCAGAGGAACTGAAAATGTATGTGAGACACAGAGACCGTTATGATTTGAAACCCATTATAATGACTCTTTGTGTAAAGACAGACCATTGTTAGAGTGGTGGCAATTTAAGCAAAGCAGACAAGTAGAGGATGTCTTTTGGAGCTGCCCTACATAAACTGTTGTAGTGTTGTGTATGTGTTACCAGACAGTGACTCAACAGCAGTCACAGGATATTCAGGATAATTAGATACTTACTGAAAACAACATCCTCTACTTTTTGTTTCATGGTGATACTATAAACACCAAACAATTCTATTTAATCACTGAAAAACATTTTCATTATGGTTTTCATTAAAACCATGTGATAATCTGTCTCTGCGCATTTATCACGAATCAAAACAAGTAAGGCAATCACAGAAAAATGTCAGATCACAACTTTAAAACAACAAGGGGATATTTGATGAAAATAGTCAACTCTGATGTCAAGAATTATTGAGCTTGAAATTGTTGATGATAACCATTCAAGTAACAATAAATATTTGCCTGTTCGTTGAGCAGTGTTGTTATAGTTAACTAAAATTACAAATATAATAAAACATAAATATTTATGTTTAATAAAAAAATCTCTAACAATTATACTAAAATTGTATCTGTTTTCCTGGCAACTAACTGAAATAAATAAATGTTGAAGATTAAGTTTAATAATAAAACTGAAATAAAAATACATTTATGGGGAATAACGTCTAGGTTATGAACTTAACCCACGTTCCCTGAAAGAGGGAACGGAGGTGTTACATATGGGATCTCGCATGAGAGACCAATCTTCTTCGAATCTTTTGGAAAAGGCTAATGAATATTTGCGTTCAGTAATTAAAGCCAGGTGCACCTTATCGCAGCGTGAGTATAAGAGGGCACGGCTGGACTGCACATGCAGGTTTTCGCTAAGAGGCCGAGTCAGCGTCAGCGCGACCCAGGGGAAACATGAAAAAGTATTTTACATGGAGATGTATAAGGAACGCACTATATCGATAAGATATGGATATAAGTGAAGGGAAACACAGCCTTCGAACTGACCGTGGAACAAAGATGTTAAGGCCACAACCTACTGGTGAAGGAGCCCAGTAGGAGCACAGTCGGAAATGACTCCTCGTTGTCTCCTCCTGGGGCAGAGCTTGCAGGTTCACTACCTGGCTTCGAAAAGGTGTGGTAGGAACCGTGGGCATGTGGCCGGGCCGAGGTCTCAGTATTACGTGAGAGCCGTAAGGCAGACGGAGAACCCTCTGCGAGTTTGGTGAAAACTCGGGGAGACAGGGACAGGCCAAATGGAAGAAATTTGTACTGATATACTTGACCCTCGAACACAAACCACAGAAGGGGCCTGTGGCGAGTTAAGATCGAGACATGAAAGTACACGTCCTTCAGGTCGATGGCTGCGAACAAATCCTGGTGCCAGATGCATGTTAGTATGCGCTTCGGCGTGAGAATCTTGAATGGCAGCCTGAGAAGGGACTGGTTCAGGGCTCTGAGATCCAGGATTGGAAGGACAGCAGCATCTGTGTCAGACCAGACACAGGTAAAGAGAATGCCTCTGTACCTGGGTGGGCGCCTGGCAAACTAAATCGCATAGCCGAGGCGTACCGTCCGTATCAACCACCGTGACGGGTTGGGAAGCCGTAACCAGGCATCCATCTGGGTCGCCAAGGGTATCAATGGTACAGTGACAGTGCAGTGAGAAGGATAAGCGTCCTGGGGGTGAGTCTGACTGCTCTGTGCAGCGCTTACCTTCTCCACTGGTTCCCGCGCTGGCGATCCAGGGCTCCGGGTCCGCCTCTGAGGAGAAAAGAGAGTGGTTAGACGGGGATCTCGGAGCACTGGGCCAAGAGGTGTGGAGGATTGCTCCCTCTTCTGTAGAAGATACTGCTCCCAGCCCTCCACCGTGGGTGGGGGCATGGATGTTCCTGTCCCCCGAGGAGCAATCACCATCACCTCCGGGTTGCACGTGTCAGGGGTGCTTCTTAGAGTTAGGAGTGTTCATGGCCGGGCCCTGAGGAATGGGCGGCGTCCCACACCCGCCAGCTCGACGTCCTGTAGTCAGCCTAACATCATATGCTTCGGCTAGGGATGGAGCAGAAGGTCTGGGTGTCGCAGGGGGACGCCCTCGGCGTCGAGCAGACTGAGGCGGGGCACTAGGGGGCTTGTTTGCATACTCCCTGTGCCGTAGGACCTGTCCAACTGCCTCTGTCTGCTGCTGGGCTGTCGAGGACTCCTGGGCAAACCACTACTACCTACTTTTTTAATGGGAGGTAGTCAGGGTAGCACAAATCAACAGAACAATGGTCTACAGTGGTCCAAAAAAAGTATTTAGTCAGCCACCAATTGTGCAAGTTCTCCCACTTAAAAAGATGAGCGAGGACTGTAATTTTCATCATAGGTATACCTCAACTATAAGAGACAAAATAAGAAAAAAAAATTAATTGGTAAATTCCTCTGCAAAATAAGTATTTGGTCACCTACAAACAAGCAAGATTTCTGGCTCTCACAGACCTGTAACTTCTTCTTTAAGAGGCTCCTCTGTCCTCCACTCGTTACCTCGTCACACTCCAAACTTCACTATGGCCAAGACCAAATGGTGTGAAGAAATGAGGTGTGGGAGCAATTATTAGAGAACGGAAGACATACAAGTCCACTGATTATCTCCCTCAATCTGGGCCCTCCACACAAGATCTCACCCCGTGGGGTCAAAATGATCACAAGAACTGTGAGCAACAATCCTAGAACCACACTGGAGGACATGGTGAATGACGTGTCCCCCTGCTTAAACCAGTACATGTCCAGACCCATCTGAAGTTTGCTAGAGAGCATTTGGATGATCCAGAAGAGGATTGGAAAAATGTCATATGGTCAGATGAAAACAAAATAAAATGTTTTGGTAAAAACTAAACTTGTCGTGTTTGGAGGAGAAGGAATGCTGAGTAACGTCCAAGGAACACCATACTGTACTTACTGTGAAGCATGGGGGTGGAAACAATATGCTTTGGGGCTGTTTTTCTGCAAAGGGACCAGGACGACTGATCTGTGTAAACCAGTGTTTTCCAACCCTGTTCCTGGAAGCACACCAACTTTCCAACTTTTCCTAATCAAACATACATGAATCAACTCCTCAGCTCATATAAGAGAGACATCCAAAATGTGCACTGTTGGTGTGCCTCCAGGAACAGGGTTGAGAACACGAAAGACGGTGTAAACGAAAGAATGAATGGGGCCATGTATCATGAGATTTTGAGTGAAAACCATCAGCAAGGGCATTAAAGATGAAACGTGGCTAGGTCTTTTAGCATGACAATGATCTCAAACACACCGCCCGGGCAATGAAGGAGTGGCTTCGTAAGAAGCATTTCAAGGTCCTGGAGTGGCCTAGCCAGTCTCCAGATCTCAACCCCATAGAAAATCTTTGGAGGGAGTTGAAAGTCTGTGTTGCCCAGCAACAGCCCTAAAACATTACCGCTCTAGAAGAGATCTGCATGGAGGAATGGGCCAAAATACCAGCAACAGAGTATGAAAACCTTGTGAAGACTTACAGAAAACCTTTGACCTCTGTCATTGCCAACTAAGGGTATTTAGCAAAGTATTGAGATGAAATTTAGTTATTTTCATTTTGATTTTAGAGGAGCGCGCGCAGGTAATTAGCAAGGTTGGCCCCACATTTTCCAATCACATTATCAGCGAATCAGAATGAGAAAACAGTATGAATTTCCTTACCTCAATATCTCGTACATAGCATCCCTCCACCACCCCGGACTTTTTCTAACCACAAAATGTCTCTGATTTGCCTCTTTGCATCAGAATTTCAAACCGTTTTCTCTATTGTAACCTTAAATACTACACTAATTCAATATGAACTAATCCATATGCAGCATTTATTAGACAATGTCAGAGAGGCAAGGTTCATGCAGTACAACAGTGTCAGGGGTAACAGAGAATATCCAGAGACATAAACGATAACCAGGCTGAGGTCGTGGGAGGCAGCAAACAATCAGAGTTGGAATAGTCCAGGCAGAGAAGATCGAAGTAATCGTGTCCCAGATCTTTTCACATTGCGTGACTATCTGGGGTAGCATTCAGTCGCTGCTGTGTTCACACTGCATGATAGATCAGTGAAAGGGGGTTCCACACTGCATGATTTTACAATAGGATAGGATAATTACCTTCTATACCTTCGTAACTCCTCCCCCAATACTGTAGGTAATCGGCAAATTTATTCAGTCAGAACACATTCACACGGCATGATTTTGAATCGTCGATAGGTCTAGATGTTTAGCCTGTCAAATATCTCACAAATAATGCGTCTTTGATAGTGCACACTGTGTGACTGTCACTCGCGTGAACGAGCACCGATTTGCCT
The DNA here is from genome assembly GCA_032359435.1 of Enteromius unitaeniatus. Taxonomy (NCBI): domain Eukaryota; kingdom Metazoa; phylum Chordata; class Actinopteri; order Cypriniformes; family Cyprinidae; genus Enteromius; species Enteromius unitaeniatus. The sequence goes on along the minus strand of JAUMHI010000041.1, from coordinate 9,520,078 downwards.
GTGATTTCGGGCGTTTGTCATCGATTTCTCAAAACCTGTTGGCGAGTCAAAATCTGGGCTAAAATCGTGCAGTCTGAACTCTGCATTAGGTGAATGCGTGTGTGACTTAAATAGTCCTCCTGATATGAACCAGGTGAGTGTGCAGTCAGTTCTTAACCAGGTGTGTGCAAACAGTCTTAGGCATGGGGTGTAATGGGAAATTAATGAAATGAGTTTCTGAGATGAAGGTGATGTTCTGGATGGGCACTCTAGCTAGAAATCATGACAAATATAAGTAATAGAAATATTTAAAAATATATATATTTATATTCATTACCTTAATTAATTTTTACCTAATTAAAAATTTGTAAATAATTATTTAACACAATTTGTGAGTTGCATACACAATTAATAGTGAAAACAACATTTTCTTTCTTTTATTTTTTTATCCCCCATCGTCCTGCACCTGTTCACAGCGCCATGAAGCTTTGCCTTTGTTTTGAACAAGTGACTTCTAGCAACAAAATTTTAAAATTGAGAATTCATATTGCAAGCAGGGTTGCCGGTTTGCTGTGTAAGGTGAGCGTGATTTCACCAAGTACAAGATGTTGATCCAGGAACATCATTCCAATCAACCAGAATCTCAGAATTTTTCTAGAAATATCTGTTTTAGGCTTATAATCATGGTTAGGTGCTTCTACACTCTTGTTAATCAGCTGCCATTTCTCACTGATTTTAGGCATACATTTTGGGTAGTGGTAGGTTTAAGGGTAAGGATTGGGATAAGTTAATATTTTTTGGTAATGTTGATCCAGGATCATGTCTTACTTGGTAAAATCACGGTGACCAGACAGAGCCTAAAAGCTAAAAAAGTCGGCAACCCCATAGTTGTGATGTACATTAAGTAAAGTTTGTTGGGCTATTTAAAAAAAAGTTTTTGAAAGTGCCCAAACTTCCTGTTTCAATATATACAACCTGGGATATTTTAGTTCTGAGTTGTTAACTTGACCACTTTATGTATTTTACTTTACTTGTACGTAACTTATCTTAGTTAATTTCCTCCCAATGTTAAACTACCATCACCCTTTACACGAACTCTGTAATTATAATGTCATGGGAATCAAGAGATACTGGTTACAGCTGAGGTCAGATGTATCGTTTCCTGGTAGCTTTTTTTTCAGTCTTGATCTCACTAGGGAGCTAAAATGACCCAGAGTGTATTCTGCCTCAGACACGATAGCTAAGTTGCCTGTCAGACTAACATTGAAAGTTTGTTACAAAGAATGTCCGTTTACTGTAATAAAGAAGTCCGATAAGTAGTGCCACGTCAGTCATGTTCACAGTGAAAAAAAACACAACTGCCAGTCAGTCATTTGATGTTGAGTCAACAGCGTTTTTTTTTTATATCATAAAACGTTCTTTATAGTTAAATACTGAATGTATATTGTAGTGAAAGAAATCACCAAAAATTTAGGCCTGTATCACATGGCATTTACCAGTGTTGTTAACTGGTTTGTTACACCCTTAAGCAGTGTAGCATAAGCATAATAGAATAATGTTTTGTTATAACTATTTTATAATTATGGGTGTTATTGTAGCACGTAATAATGCATGTAATAACTAAAAAAATCACTTTCTTTACTGCTTAGAGCTGCGATTGCAAACATGTTGCTGTTTTTCACTTAAGTGTTGTGTGTGCATGCAGTCAAACGAGCATTGCGACCACATCAGAATTTTTTTTTGTGGTTTTCCTTATTGGTAGTGCATTGACTCACTCTTCATATCTGACTGATGATCTTATTTATAAAATATTAGTCTTCTCACTTTCAGTGGTTTTGTACTTTTGTGTAACATTAATAGGATTATTTTTTTAAAACGATCATTTAAAAAGCATGCTTCATAATGCATGAAGGAACTGCAACTGAAACAAAGATCGAAATGGGACAAGTCACACTACAAAAACTAATACAGAGGCAAAAGATAGGATCATTTGCAACAAAATGAAGGATGAATTGATTGTAGTCACAAAACAGGCAGATTGCATAAACACTTTAGTAAGACCAAGTAAACATGCATTTATAATTGAGTTTTGAAGATGAAATTTCACAGATATGGTGGGGGCTGGGAATTCCAGTATCTAGAGACTTTGTCGATTTATTATTCAAGGAGGACAATCTGAACTTCTGAACTTATTTTTGATGGAATTATGTACCTTGAGTATAAAACATCTGTCCAGGCTGTTACTAAATTATGTTATTTCCCAACAATTGTCCATAAATTCAGATCGCTTTTGTATTAAACCTTGGGTTAATATTCTTATTTACATATTTGAGGTGTCAGTGTCTTAGACTGATTAAACACAGCACACAACCTGTTTATATAAGGACTTGTTTTGCTCTTGCACAGCACTTTTGCACAGTACTGTACAATCTAGCTTGTTCTGAATATATTTTCTCACAAGAAATGTGCTTACCCATATTTAAAAATGCAAGTGTGAAATGTTGCTTTGCTGGGTTTAAAAAGACCCCCGATAACCCGGGGTCAAGTGCAGTTTAAAAACGCACAAATCCTATTGATAGTTGTTGTGAATGGCAGGCTAACAGGAAAAGGGGCACAATAGGAGGATGTTGATTCAGTGTTAGCTGTTGGTTGTCAGACGCCTGATCTCTGCATGGATCTGACCACTTGAGATCTCAATAACTCTATTTGTCATTGGAAAAATATTCATATTCATGCATGTATGTGTGGTTTGTATGTTGTAGTATATTTCCATTGGTCAACAGCAGCAAAACAAGGAACTGAACTTTTGACTGGTTCTCTAATTCCGTTGGTGTTTTTTTTTTTTTTACTTTGAGACTCTCCAGTGTTTGGAGCAACAGTGAAGGATCACAAACCTCTGCCATTTTGAGCGTAAAGATTATTGCTACTTCCTCCAAGTTAGCTCTGAAATCCCAAGCACATCTGAACCTAACACAAGTGTCTTTTGAAACTGTTTATTTGACTTGAACGTAATGTGTTTCCCCTTGCTTCTCTTCTTTTTGATGTGGGCTGAGACCATCACCACTATGTTTCCTTATGGTTTGGAAAGATGAGACATGCTTCCACCCCGAGTGCTGGGAATCTCTGAGACTTTCCAGAGCTCTCCAGTCCCAGAGGACAGCTTGTGCATTTCTCTTGAAATTTTCATTAAACTATATATAACTTTGAATCTTGAGGGTGGCCAAGGTGGATCAGTATTGACTTATTTTGGTTTCGATCCAACCGGTTTAGTTTTCAGTAAAAGAAAAGTGTATTAAATAATAGTAGTAATATTGTGTATTTTAAATTGACAGAATTCCTAAAAGAAAAATATGTTTTTACCTTAATTTTAATGTACTGTTTTTGTGCCATTGCAGTTTCGATGTGGAAAATGGCCCATCTGCGAGCTGCAGTCCTTTGGACCCCCAGGCTTCACCAGGTTCTGGCCTGGTTCTTCACACAAACTTTCCCGGCCACAACCAGCGGAGAGAGTCATTCCTCTACCGCTCAGACAGCGACTATGACCTCTCACCAAAGTCAATGTCGCGAAATTCTTCTATCGCCTCAGAACTGTGAGTAAAACTGTTTCATAGACGGGGCTTAGACTAAGCCAGGATTAGGCTGTAGTTCAATTAGGACATTTAAGTAAATTTTTTAAACATGCCTTATAGGCATTTGTGATGTGCATCTTAAGACAAAACAAAGGGGCTGACATGTTTTAAGATCAGTGAATGCAAGTTTCTTTTATTTGAAACAGCTTTACATTTTAGTTTAGGACTAGCCTTATCTGTAAAAACCAGAGGCTTGTGTGCTAAGAGCTACTTTTATTCATTAAACCTTCTTAAAACACCCAAACTGGTTTGCTGGTCTTGAATCATCTGGTTTAAGTTTTTAAAAGAAAACCTGCACAATGCAACTGTTACGGATGGATATAGTAAGTTCATGTTTATAACTTTTCTTTTGTACTTGTGCAAAAGTAATTACTAAATCATTTTCACTAATGAGCCAAGTTACTAGGAAAGCATTTAAATTTATTTGTTTCCACAACTAAACCATCCAGCATCTGAATAATCTGAGGACTTTGAAGTTGTTTAAAATGCCTTTTTTCATCAACGCTAGTATTTCTGTTTCCAAACATTTCTGCAGGGTAAAGGTGGAGGCGGGGCTGATTAGTGGAGTTGATTTATGCACTGCTGCTCACGGCAGTGAGATTTGCATGCCAGAACGTATCTTATTCAAGGCCTTATTTCCCAAGCCTTCTGGCAGTAACTGCCTGGAATTATACAAGAACGCGTTTTCCAGAGTCTTATATGCCAAATATCTGTTGAACCCTGTGGAATGTCCTGGATTGTTCTTGGTAACCCAATTTTTGGTGGCATTTAGGGTCCTGATACTGGAAGGAACCTCATTTGACTGTTGAGTCTAATGAGTGAGGTAGTACTAAAACTGTTTACCGTAACAAAATGCAGGATGCGAATGGAGCCAGACCAACTAGGAAATTGCTTAAACAATTAATAGCTATTTGGTTATGTTTCCAGTAGTCTGCATGGTCTTAGTAATGTCATGCAAAGAAAATAATTTCAGGAAGAGACTCATTTCAGTCTTCGCCATTCAATCGTTTTGAAAAAGACCGTTTTAAAATCGTTTTAAAAAACAAATAGTCTCAATTTTGTTTTCATGTTGACTTTAAATTAAAGTGTACTGTATACTTTGTTTGAGTGTCAATTGCTTGAGATGTTAATGTATTCTCACTTGATTACAGGCATGGGGATGACTTGATAGTCACACCTTTTGCTCAGGTAAACACATCAGTGTCATGTTTCTTTAAGGATTATGTTTCAGATGGACGTGTGCTTGGTTTTACCTTACAGTTTTTGTCTTCTTTTAGGTTCTAGCAAGCCTTCGAAGTGTCAGAAACAACTTTACTGTCTTGACCAACGTTCAGTGCACATCTAACAAGTGAGTATTATTGTAAACAGAAGATGTATCTTCATCTAAATTTAAATAGATTAATTTTAAAAACATTTTTGAAAGTATTGTTTCTATGATTTTAAAAAAATAATTCTGTTGATTACAGAAATGTTTGCAATGAAATGTCAAATATTTTTTACTTGCCCACCATAAAAAAATAGGTGTATCCAGTAATGGTCTGTGTGGCAAGGTGTTACATTGGAATACAAATTAAAAACTAAAATATATATTACACCAAGCACAGCACAAACTTTTATACGTGTTAACATGAGACTTGCATGATAGAATGTCTTACCAGTCTGAAGAATAAAGAATAATCTTTTATCTTCTTTGACAGTACAAAGCTACTAAACCTTATCACTTTCACATGATATCTGTAATGAAACCAGAGAGGAATATGACATAACTGTCCACAAAATACTGTTTACATGGACAAAACTCCACCAACAGGGATGATGTCAGTAAGCGCAGACCAAATAAAAACTTGAAACTGTATTCTTAATGTTGCCATTTTAGTCTCAAATAACACACTTTTATTGTACAAGATTATTAATAGAAGTTATGTGCTTAAAATCTCTTTTGATTATTTCGTTGTTGTTTTTTTCACTCCGCTCTGCTGTTTGTAAAACTGACCTCAAGAGGGCAGTCTTTCCAATCGTTTATTTTATGTACTCGGCCACCTATGCACACTGACATTTCACTAGAGCTGTTTTCCACTTAACATGTCACCAGTTTTCAAGATTTCAAATCCCTCCCAAAAATCACTTGCCTACGGAGAAGATTTCCACATACCCCTAAATTCCGTTTTTCCACCTGAGCAATGTGGGTAAACTGGGAAAAGGTGTTTACTTGGTGTTATTCATGGAAGAACTATTTCGCCCTTCCAAATAACCATGGATCTACGTCAGGGCAATTATACCGCACTGTTAGAGGCTTTTGTTGGGTTCTTCGCTAGTCTGTCCAAGGGCAACCCAGTTCAGATGAGCTTGCAGGGAAATTCTATGGAAGTATGCACGGAAAAGAAGACACACTCTGTGATATCATAATAATATGTCTGTATTAATGGGGAGTGTCACATCAAATCCATCATGCTTTTAAGAAAAAAAAAGAAATATTGTAGAACGCACAGGCTTAAATAGAGCTTCTTTCAGTTTTTGTTAATGTGGAAATATGCTCTTTGCTTTGACATTATGCATCCTGTTGCAGTTCAAGATGACGCAAATGAATGACACAGATGAGTTTGAATTTGAGGGGTTTTCTGCTTGAGTCATAATTGTTTGTTTGTATTTATTCAGCCACATTTTCAGTAATTCTTCAACATTTCCTCTCACAGGAGGTCCCCTGTGTCCAACCAGCCCCCCATCACCAGAGTGTGCCTACCTGGTAAGACCTAGAAATGTGTTAAAAATTAGGTCCAAAAGTTTTGGAGCACTACTGAAAAATGTACAGATTATACTAGCAGCAAACTGATTTAAAGGAATAGTTTATCTAAAAAGTTGAATTTACTGAAGTTGTTTGTACTGCATGCCATCCAAAGATGTAGAGACGTAGAGTTTTTTTTTTTTTTACACAACAGATTTTGAGAAATTTAGAATTACATAATTTGCTCACCAATGGCTATGTAGTGAATGGGTGCCGTCAAAATGATAGTTCAAACAGCTGCTAACATAATTCACAAATAATCCAAATAAATTCAGTACATCAAGGAACATCTTCTGAAGTGAAAATCTGTGTAAGAAACATACACATCGTTTTTTTTTTTGTTTGTTTTTTTTATATCAAACCACTGCTGTAATCTAAAATACTAGTCATTTATCTCTAACATTGCTTTTTTTCTTGTGGTAATTTTTGTATTATCTGAATCAGGACAGAAGTATGCACAGATAAAGCACTTTTTACAAGCAGAAACCGTGCAGAACAGTTCTCTGAGGTGAGAGGACAAGTTGGAATGGGCTTTTTTTACTGTAGGAAGTGTTATGGATTATGGACTGGTTAAAAGTTAAAGTTAAAACAATTCAGTGATGGATATGTTTCTTGTGAACATTCAGCTTTTCGCTTTATGAGATGTTAATTAATTCTTGTGATACTTTTGTTAGCTACACAAATATTAAATGCAACATTTTTTTTAACTCTTCCTTTAAGTATAAAGCTAGAATTTCAAATACTGACTGCTGATTGTAATTTCTAAGATTGCTTATTAAATTAAAGGTTAAACATGTCAAATCTTAGATATTTAGTATTTACTCTTTGAATTAAGGGAATTTCCCATGCTTTTAAAATAACTTAATCTTAAGGATCATGCATCTATAAACACGTGTTTTGTTGTGCTGTTTAAATATATTTTTAATGATAGAGACCTTTTGTCATGCTACGTGACTGCCCACGCTGTTGCCCTCTTTTATCCCTCATCATCACTCATCTCCACCGCAGCTTCTGCTGATTGGCCTGGCAGTGTTGAAATGTTTAGTAGACATTCAAGCACAGTGCCCATATTAGTGGTTGTTTTGTCTAGTCGCACAGAACGTGTTAGACTATAGGAAAAGGCCATGGCTGCTACGTGTTGGTCTCTCACACCTGCCAAATACAATAACACAACGGACAAACAGGCCTGCCTCAGCTGAAGGATTGGTATAACGGGTGGGAAAATTCCTCTTAGTTAACTCTCTGTCCTTGAGGATGGCTCCCAGTGTGATATCAGAGAACACGGCAGACAGAGATACTAAACAGAACAAGGCCATTCACTGGAGCCTCTATTATACAGCCCAGACTGTTTTCTTAGAAATGTCAAGAAAACCTTGGAGTGAGGTCATTTTTGAAGGATAATGTGAGAGAGATTGTTCACATTTAGAGGAGGAACTGAAGAAAGAGGCTGCATAAATCTACAGCAAGTGTTGTTTAACAAAATGCTAGTAGATTATGTAATTGTATTCTTGTAACACAGCGTTATGTGTCAGATCATAACACAAAAGCTAAGAAAGAAAAATTAGGATAAAACATTCTTAAATCAAGAAGCATTTACTTGAAACAAAATGACATAAAGACATAAAGGCTTGTTTTTTGAATATGACTTTATGCTTAAAACAATAAAAAAAAAATATCTGATGTTATAAAAATAAAACCTTTGAATGTTTGATTGTTGCCTTTGAATTAAGTTTTTGAATTAAATCTTTATTCTTACACTGTTGATGGTTTTTCTTGTTTAAATTATAACATTGTGCTGTGAAAACAAAATGATAAAGAAATTATTTTTGCAGTGTAAAAAAGTAATAAGAAGTAGAGGAAAAAACAATTATTGTACTGTGAAAAATCTGATGAAGAAATAATAAATAATTTTTGCAGCATAAAATAAAGTAATAACCGGTAGAGAAAAAAGTTGAAATTATAACATTGTACTGTGAAAAAAATTATAAAGAGAGTATGGAAATAATTTTTGCAATGTAAAAAAATGAATTTGAATTAAAAATTTAATTTAAGTTTAAATTATAGCATTTTACTGTACAAAACAGATAAAGAAATAATATAATTACATTTTGCAGTGCAAAATAAAAGTAAATAGTAATAATTATTATTAAAAGTAATAAGAGGTGGAGTTTTTTTTCTTTTTCTATTATAACGTCCTGTGAAAACTGATAAAGAAATAATAGAAGTGATTTTGGCAGTGTAAAAAAAGTGATAAGAGGTGTAGAAAAAAGTTTAAATCATGACATTGTAGTGTGAAAAAAAGTTTGTAACAGGCACATTGAGCCTTGGCACTCACTTGGAGGAGACCAATCTAATCACATTTACTCTACTTAAACAATTCTTTACTTTCTCTCTACTATCTGTATAAATAAAAAATAACAAAGGCCCCGAATAAAACATGCTTAGGAACTTCAGAAGAACTTCAGAAGAATTTGTGTCATAAAAATATATGCTTCAAAGCATATGGAAAAGGTTGAACTGTTGAGTACAGAGACTATAGATTGAGTGTGTTTGACATGTACAGTCTGGTTTGGTGGTTGTGACTAGGATGCTGCATTCATGATCAATATGTTTCTTGGAAAGATGGAAAAATCGAAAAGAGTGCAAGAGAAAGGATATAATATATTGTTGTGTGTGTATTATTTATGTTCTTGTTTTAAGAGGAAAAAGTATAAAGGGCATAGGAGTTCAGCTCCATGTACCACTGAGTAGTTTCAGTAAAATGCACTTGTAATGTCAATAATGAGGTCAAACAGTATTAAGTCTGGCCTACGCCTAAAGGGACCAGGTCTTCAATGTGTATAAATGTGGAAAGTGGCATTATACTGAAGCAAAGAGCATGAGAAATGCAGTCAGTAGGAGTTCCTGTCAGGTGCAGTGGGTTGTGATTGACGTCAGTCAGCTTGCATGCGGCTTTGTTGACTTCCTCTTAGACCAGGTGGACTGAGATTCACTTCCTGATGCTCTTCAGGCTTGATCAGTCTCTGATAAGTGCCTGCTATTATGCAGCCAGTTGAGTCAAACGTATACTTGCCTCTGAGTAAGCTATTGGTTTCATTATGTTGAAAAAATTCAATTGTCATGCAGAATTCATGCTTTTGTTTACAACATAAATTACACTTCTTCTTTTTTTTTGGAGAGGTTTTGCATGGCTTGTTAAAGCTTTTATTCATCAGATAAATTATATAGTATATGTTACTGTATGTACAGTAAAATATATTACAATAGTATTCAATAAGAATTATTAATTAGAATATTAAAGTGCCTGTGTGTTAATAAACTGTAAAGTATTCCATGGCTAATCTACTTTCAATCACTTTTTTTGTGATGCACGATAAGAAAACTAAATTGTTTTCTTTCTGTCATTGTTTTCTTTCCAGCCTGTTTACTATATCTCTATTTCTCTATATCTGAAAGCGTTTCCAACAATAATGTTCTTTGGTAGCTTTTGTGTGGACTTTCTCATAGAATAAAAAATTATTAGCAGTAGATTATATTTTTTGTCATATTTATCATCCTTGGTGTAAGCAGGCCTTTAGCGTAGCAACATGCTAATCTTAAACTTCATTGACATTAATAACGAGTCTGTCTTTTGTTAGACATGTTAGCGCTCACACCTTGTTATATCTTATCTCTCATCTGATACATGACATCCTGCTGTAAAAACATGGAAGTTAAACTTAAAGAGAAAATGTAGAGGAACTCTACTGCCGTTTTAAACACATTTTATTATTATTTTTTTTTTGTGAATCACCGGTGAGAGTATAGCAAGGCAGTTCACTACATTTTTAAACAGAGAAAGTATCTACTGTACTGTATGTTTTTGCAATGACAAGGCTGTTTTTATTTCATGTTTTTTAAATGCAGATATAGAGACTGATCTGAAAGAAAACAATGACAGTAATCTCCATTCACAATGTAACACATGCAGAACTGTAGTGATGTAACCATAACTGAGACAATGAGACGGAGCCACTAACTTACTGCCTGCACCTAAACTGCCTCCTGTGTGTCATACAAACAGGGTCATTGGGCAGGAAGGAGAGCGCAGATTTTTCCTGTTTTTCCCATACTGCTGGAATCCTCCGGAACCCAGGAGGTGTTTTTCAGTATGCGAGTGTTAATTCCTCACACACACAGGTCGTGAGATGAACTTGTCTGTGGCTTAATGACCAAATGTGGAAAATAGGATGTAGACTGACAAATACCATTGTCTTTTCTTTCAACACAAACTGATGCGGACACACGCGTGCTCATAATGTCTGCCGGATCAGGTGCCTCGTGCTTTGTTGCACTGTATATACAGTACAATGAGATGACAGATGAAAATGAATATTGTGCATTTCTTTTTGCTTCCGTAGAATGAGCTTTTCGGTTTGTAGAGTTCATTTATCCATGATTTGTGGTGTATTAGGAATATATTGTGATGGCGAGCATTGCTGGTACTCTGTGTCTCTGGCCTTGTTTTCATTGAAAGTCACAGGTAAGACTGTGTCAGGGAAAGCAGACATGTTAATGACTGTAGCGGCTAATCTGGAGTTAGAACAAGATAAGGAAGAGATTTAGATCTGGAGAACTGATCATACTGTAGATCAACATCTACAGAGAAGGCAGATTAGCTCTGGAGTTTATCTTATGGCCTGTGAAAGATACATTTCAGAGAAGCGTACAATAGCAGTGTTTGTTTGACTGTAGTTTACTCTATGAGATTAAATCACGACTGACATCTACGCACGTATGCAATTCTGTTGGGTTCTTGACACTGTGTTAGTATCGTTCTTATGCAAACTGAGGGAATGTATGAGGTTCCTTATTCCAATCTTTCTTGCTCTTGGTGCTCAAGGACTTTCTGATAAAAACCATGTGGAAGCACAGCATGTACACCATAAATGTACCAGCCTACAAATGTTCATATTTTATTAATACACTGCAGAATTTAAAATGATTTATTTTTTTTTAATTAGCGGCCTTAACTACTGTAAAATAAGTACAGTGAAAAAAATAGAAAATAAATAAAAAATAAAAAATAAGTACAGTATACTTACAATACGGTGTCCTTAAAGTTTGGTTTTGCTGCTATTGAGGTGGGATACAGGTAAGATTAGGGACAGATTTGGTGGTATGGGTACTGTATGTAGTGCATTGTACCAAATAATTAATTTAAATGTAAGTTTATAGTAGTTAAGGCCACCTAATATAAGTGGGACCAAACATTTACTGCTGTATTACCATTAAAAAAATAATCTGATAATCTGACAGATCGTAACACAACATTTAATCGACTACTCATGACATCACTCACAATTTTCAATACTGCTGAATATTCAGGAATAGAGGAATTAATGAAATGAAGCACACATGAAACACTTTTATGGGGACTTTTTTTTTTTGAGTGCCATGACACTTGTAAGATGCCAGTCATCATACGGCCGGAGCTGTGCCAGCCTAATAAACGATAAATGGGGCAATGCGCAAATGAACTTCATGGTTGTTTCCTTATCACATCCTAGCTGGCCTCCGCATTCACGGGCATACGGTTGTGAGGTCATCTTACCGGTACCTCTGTAAAACATAAATATGTCTGTGAGATTAGAGAAATAAGGAACCATAACAACAGAAAGGTGCTTTCTGTAGCACGTAGAAGAAGCATGACTGACAGCTGTAATGTGTTCACAGAGTACCTAGAGAAGGTCAAGTTGAAAATAAGCTCTTTAAAACATCTGAGTGCAATGAAGTGGCATGTTTTTAAACATCTCTTTGATTTCCGAAAGGACAAACAGTCCACCCAAGCTTGTCAATAGAAAATAATTTAATTAGTCTTTACTTGACTTCAAAGTTTTCTTATCTGTCTTAACCTGACAAAAGTGATCCTGTTTGTTTGCTTAGCCGTTTTGGAATCCACAGCTTTCCCAGCAGGCCAGATCCACCCAAACATGGTGCCAAGAAGCTCTGGTCAAGGGCACCTTGACCAGCGGGCTATTAATTTTAATCTTGAAATGATACCAGTGTACGATTCACCCTGAAAGAGCTACCAAACAATGTTGCCATGGAGATGATTTCCTGCCATTGCTCTATTACAGTATCTACTTTTTGAGCTAGATATAGTGACACTTCCAGGCATAGGACTAGTCAGGGTACACCGTTTTAGGCTCTCCATGTTTGTTTGTGCTAGACTTGCTGAGCAGTCGCTCTTATGTCCAGTAACTATCCATATCCGTTTCCCCAGGGGAAATTCTTTCGTTTCCATTATGCTCTTTTTAGTCACTTTCAGTAATGGTTGTCTAGGTCTATATTTAGGATAATTATTCATTGATGTCTCACCATTTCAGAACCAGTTACCCGTAGTTGTCCCCACATTTGATCACTTGCTTATCAGCCAGATTTCTGACCCTCAAAGACCTGTTATTTTGGTTTTAAATAGTCCAGCTACAC
>JAUMHI010000041.1:9440462-9507117 GCA_032359435.1 Enteromius unitaeniatus | reverse complement strand
CCCCACAATCAGCCAAAGTCTAAGTAGCAACATGGGCAAAACCAAAGAGCTGTCAAAAGACACAAGAGACAAAACTGAATACTTATTGACTTATATATATATATATATATATATATATAGTGAGGTCAATAAGTATTTGATCACCCTGGAATTTCCCAAGCTCGTGGAGGGGTCTACAATTTTTACAATTTTTAATTTTTAGATGCATTTCCACTGTGAGAGACCGAATCTAAAAAGAAAAATCCGGAAATCTCTATGATTTTTTCTAATAATTTATTTGGGAATTTTCTAGATAATAGAAAACAGGGATAGAAAATTAAGATATAAAGCAGAGCTTGCCTAAAAATTAATTTGTAATGATGAAATACATTTACTTTATTTAGTATACATTGCAAGAGGTTTCAAACTTGTATTACTTTTAAGCCCAAGCACAGTTAACTAATTTATGTGAATGTGTTTTAATAAATAAATGTTAGCCAAAACTTTTTTGGTTAAAGCTGCAGTTAAAATCTGTTAGTCCTCTTGCAGCCTGTGTGCATGCCCCAACTGTAACCACTTTCCATTCTTTTACAGGAAAATTGGTTGTGTTTATTCATGTGTTTTACAATTATTTGTCTTGTTTGTGTAATATTTGCTCAAACATTGGTATTTGTTAGGCTACAGATTATTTTTTATGTTTTAAATCAAATTAAGTGTTGTTAATTCTGTTCTCAATTCGTTTTTGTATTATTATATATTTTTTTAAATATTAAAAACACAACAAAACATACCGATAAAAGTATCGTTAAAGTACCAGATCGATAAGTGGTATCAATAAAAGTAGTAATACCATTAAAACCTTAACGATACCCATCCCTGGTAAAGTATTCCTCAAAGCATCTTTAGATGGATGATGCAATGTTCATTTGCCTAGTACTTATTTCATGTTTTTCAAAAAATCAATTTCTGGTCATTTTCTCACTCCAGTTTGCTCTCAGTGTGAACAGACTTCTTTTTTGATTGAGGAAGAAGTGCCCTGGGAATGCTTTCCGGGAAAACCCTTGAAGTTCTCGCCTCAGTGCTCTTGTGCACTCAAACTATTGAATATGTGTGCAGGTTGTTCACGTGCCACACGTCTAAGCTTAACCCACAACTCAAGCTTTCATCCGTGGTGCTTACGTCAATAGCAAGCTATTCATGTTGAACCTGAATCAGCTTCATTTTCGGCATTTTTATAATAAAGTGGAAAAGATCAGAGCATGGCTCATCTAAATCTGATTTTGCGTCAGAGCTTGAGGAATGGCTTGCTTGTTTGGGCTTAATGGTTTAGATTAGTATTGACAGGGTGAAATGTGATCTCAGATCAAAATGTTGAGGGTAGCATTCCCTCTGAAGTTATTTAATCAGAAGGGGTTTTGTTGGCTAATGATTTAAGCGTTAACAGCTTTAGCTTCAACAAAGCACTCAAACTCTCCAGCTGGTATTATCTGGCAGGGCTGTTTTTGGAGGTTATTTTCACAATGGTGGTCTTTATAGTGGTCCACCCATGGGAGCGACAATCTGCGTCAGTGTCATCGTCACGGCTATTGGGGTCATGCTTCAGAATGGCACGAGAGGTAATACCTCACATGTTAAACCGCAGGTTCAGCTTGTGAATGAGTGGAAATATTGTGAATTCAAATGGGACTTTGGAAACCCGAGCGGCCACAAATGTTTTGGCTAATTCCTCTGTCAGCTGGAGGCATGAGCTCAGATTTCCCTTCCATATTAACAGAAACTTTATAAGAGTATATTATTATTTCTTTTTTTTTTGTCTCCATTGATTTGCCAACGCTACTTAAATAAAGTTCAGCTCACAGCTTGATGGAAGAGCACCCAGGGTGTTGGAAGCCCTTTATTAGAGGGGAAGATTATGAAAAAGCTTCAAACAATGAGCTTTGTATTTCCACTTGCTTGCTCCTTTACCACAGGAAAGATCATAAGAAGGCATTTTATGGTTATGACCAGGAAGAAAGGCAGACTCTTCCTGTTTGTTCTGCACGGATATGCAAAAACCACCTACTTGGTTAGTTCTGTTGTTTTGCATCTCTATTTTCATAAAAAAAGATGCAGCATCCATCCATTAGAATATGCGTCATTACTTATGTGTTTATGCATTATATTTGTTTAGTTGGAGCATGCAATATTGCTTGTCATACAATGGGGTCCAAACATTTGAGATCAAATTTAACATTTCTAATAATTTATTTATTTAATAAGTATGGCAGTGCACATTACTAAACATCTAAAGTCCTTGGACAGAATCTGGAATGTAATAAAAAAAATGAATGTGAAGATTTTGAGCATAAAAAAAAATGAAAAAAGTTATTTTTTCAACAATTCTTGATGGAAATGTAAAAATATAATAATAATATACTATGTATATGCCACTAATCAACTTAATTTGTGCAAAAATACAAGAAAATTCAGTTTAATTTAATTCAGTTTTAAGTGTATGTGACTTTTGGACCATTAAATCTACCAAAACACCTTGCCATATGTTTATTCCAGGAGAGGAACTACAAACTTAGTAGTAGAAACCTAAAAAAAAAACCTTAAAAACAACATGGTACCTCTGGTCAAATCATTTCCATTCATCATCTACCTCAGGCTCGGGTGCTATAGCAACCGCTCTAGCAACAGCCCACCCAAACAGGCAGGGTCTGGCAACAGAGTGGGAAAACGTCAACAGAATGGAAGCCTTTGAGGCTGGAAGACCATGATGGGTCAGTGATATTTAAGTACACCACATCCTTACCCAGTAAGGGCCTTGTAATGTAGCTGTAGAGTCTAGAGACGTTTCTCCTTGGCCTTTGTGTGCGTGACTTGTGTGTCTACGTGACCGTATCTACATTTGTCTCTTCAGTGTTTGACCACTAGCTGACTTAACTGATGTGTGAGAGTGTGTTTGTGCGAAATGTGTACATGTCATCACAGCCCCACTGCCTGACTGATGTCTAGAGTGTGTGTTGATTCTGTGTGTGAAAGTGTGGAATGCCACACTCTCTTCCCAAAGCCCCTCGTCCACTGTTGGGTGCCAAACTGGCTTCAGATCCCTGCCCTGCACTGTGTTTATACACACAAGACCCCTAGAGACGGTGTGACATCATCAATAACATTTTCAAACACCTCTGGTCTCCAACAAGGGGAGTGTATTTGTGCATAAAGGGGATTGTTGAAATTATCGGCCCTTGGATTGTAACACCTAAAGTGCGTCATGCACGTCTACATTATGTATTGATGTACTATTTTGATATCCAGACATCAATTTTTTGTATTATTTGGTTGGTATAAGCAGCTGAATTCGTTATAAACCCTACATTGTTCCACTATGTAATAATTATGGTTTGAACGATAAGGCCAAACCTCTTTCCATAGTCTAAAGACAAGTGTTTTTAAATACTAATATTAATGTTATATATATGCTACGCCATTGACGTCACCTTGGATTGCTCAGATGCTGGTTCTGAAGGCAGTACAAGCCCTTTTTCTCTGCACGGAATATTGCATAACTCATTGTTCTCTATCAGTTTTTGTCTAATCAAATCTATTACATTTTTATAGAAACTTCAGGTATGTTCTTCACCAAGTGCAAGACATTAACATAATTTCTTAGTATATGTATAACTGTGTATTTACAATTTAAATAGTCAATGTGAAATCCCTAGTGAACAGATATTGTAATGTAGTATGCAAATATAATTTTGCATGAAATGTTCTTGTGGTTTGTGTCTGTAGCTAGAGATAATTGGTTCATTTGGACACCTTTCCCAGTACTTTTCTTTTAGGGAATCACAAGAACATTCTCATGGCTAACTATTTAACCCTTTCGGAATCCACAGCTTTCCCCGCAGCCAGATCCAACCAAACATACTATTTCTCATGAGATTGAGTTGGCAATGACCATTAAAAAGGGATTTTCTATATTTTCCTGCCTTTGTAGAACATTGCAGGAAAAAGTATAGTTCACCGAAATTCAAACAAAATTTCTGTCGTTAATTACTCACCTTGTGTCATTCCAAGACATTCTTTAAGGTTTGGAGCACAAATTAAGATATTTTTGAGGAAATCCAAGAGTTTTCTGACCCTCCACAGACAGCAATGCAACTGACACTTTCATGGCCCAGAAAGATAGTAAGAACATCTTTAAAATAGTCCATGTGACAACAGTCTAATTTTATGAAACTTTGGGAATATATTAGTTACACTTAAAAAGAACTATTTAGTTTATTGCCTTTCCAGGTCTTGAACGTGTCAGTTGCATTGCTGTCTATGCAGGGTCAGAAAGCTTGCAAGCTTGAAGATAAAAGAGGGTCTTGCTGTTTTGAATCTACATGAGAGTGGGTAATTATTGACAGAATTGTCATTTTGGGTGAATTATTTGATTAAAATTAATGATTTGGCTTCTGGAGTGGACAACAGTGTTTTAAAACTGACGTTACACTCCCTAACATAAGTGATGCAAGAATTCAATTCTGCTAGAAAGTGAGAATTCTCATTTTTGTCACTATAATAATGTCACTTTCAGTTTGTTGCTGTAATAGTAAAGAATTCAGTCCTCTTTGTTGATGTTTGAATGACTTTGGTGTCTCCACAAACTCAAGCAAAGTTTATTCATGCCAATAGGAGCAGGAGGTCTGTGGCTTGAAAACACTCTGCTATCTTTACTCACAGGGATTAGGGGGCATAGCTGGAAAAGCAGAGATATTATGGGTCAGTCAATCTGTCAAGTGTTGGAGTCAGCTAGAAAGAGTCATGTCTTTTTCTGTCAGTCTGTAAACCTAATGCTTTCAAACCTCAAAGCAAAAAGTGTAACGTCCCAGTCAGAAATTAGTCCCAGTCAAAGCACTACCTCTTTTCTTTATATGTGAACAAGCTTTGTTCAGACAACAGTGTTGATAAATCTGTTAGCAAATCTTTACGTTTTAAGATGAGTGGTATTTAATGAGAAGAACAGATGTTGGCTGAGAGTGTTGTCTGAGAGAAGTCTGTCTCGGGTTTTAGCTTTGGCTCAGCTGTGGTGCAGCTTTTGAAAGCTGGGAGCATGCACCCTGCTAACTATTTGAGTTATGCCATTGACGTCAGCACAGCCATAAAGCAGACAAACTGCCCTTCCCCAACGAACAACCCTGCCAAATGGCCTGCATGTCTTCAAATAAGCTCAAAGAGAAAGAAGGAGAGAGAGTTAGGAGTAGATGCTTTTGTTTGGGTGTTTTAATCAGATTTAAATCTTCTGTGGACAGCTGAGAAAAACAGTCTCCAGTTATTTAAGAGAACTGAGACAAAAATGACATTAGTGACTCAAAGTTTTATTTCCTTCTCAGAATATGAGAATGAGGAAATAAATCACAAATAAAAACATGTGTGAGTCGACTTATTGGAAGTTGTTTTTGTCGATGCAGGTGAACTAACAGGTTTGTTGGTTAGAATTTCCTTTTAGAGGCTTTTTAACGTTCATTCCTACACGTGCATACTTTCCACTTTTGAGAAACGTTCATGTGATGCTTCACATTAGACAACACATTATTATACTAGACTGACTGACTAAACTTTTAATTAAAGGATTAGTTCAACCAAAATTAATTTTACTCACCCCATTTAAACAATGTTTTGCCGTTATGTGTGATGTGAAAAACAAAGTGTATATTCCATACAACAAAATCATTGCTCCAAACAAAAAATGGACATTAAACAAACAATGTTTTAATTGTTTTTAAATAAATAACTACAAAGACAAAAGTCATAGTTAATAGTTTGTTAATGACAAAAATTCATTATTTCATTAATTCATTAATGTTAGACTTTTTAGGGCATATGCATTTAAAAATGTTTTCTGAGGTACCAGTGATGCCCGTTTTTCCTTGCTTTATCTGTTCTTCTGTTTTTGTATTCACT
Organism: Enteromius unitaeniatus; assembly: GCA_032359435.1. NCBI lineage: Eukaryota > Metazoa > Chordata > Actinopteri > Cypriniformes > Cyprinidae > Enteromius > Enteromius unitaeniatus. The sequence goes on along the minus strand of JAUMHI010000041.1, from coordinate 9,501,204 downwards.
GCCACTTTGCTCTGCTAATAGTCATAAATATGGCAGAATAGCAGAAACGTTGTGTGATTGATTCAGTCATTTACAGAAAATAATATTTTAGCTCCTTCAAAACTTATTTACAGGTTCCTTTTCAAAATAAGTGTATGAGATAGGTTCCATGATATGCCTGAACCAAGGCCATTTGGCTCTGAATGTGTAATTTTTTTAATTAGCCATTTTCTTTTGTTGCATTAAAACAAGTAGATTTGGCATTCTGCCCAACATTTAATTTTGTTTATGACGAAAAGGGTTTGAAGAACAAGATGGTGTGTCACAAAATTATCATTTTTTGATTAACTATTGCTTTTAGTTGGTAATGAGTCGTCTCCACCCAACTCCCCTGTGCCACCCTTTATTCCACCCTAGTTCTTTCATTCATATGGATTTGTTTATTGAACACAGATGAAGTTACACGTGAATTGAAATGCTGGGCAAACTCCAAATTGTACTTTTGCACCCTTGAAGGGCACTTCTACCCTTCAGAGTTGTTTCAAAATAGAGTGGCCAAGAGTCGATACTTGAGTTTTTTTTAATCGTAGAAGAATTTTACATCTATTTGCTACATCTCTAAACAAAAAGTTTTGCTTGTAGATGCTATAAAACTAAAGTGTCAGTGACATACAGTCACAAATACGCATATACAGTATGAGAGAGTAACATTCTGCCCTTGTGGGTAGGACATCATAATGTTTACTACCAAACTGATTTGACCCATTATTTGGCTGCGATCCCAAAATCATTAAAACTCCAGCTGGTATCCATTAAAACATCCATTGTGAATGTCTTTTAACATTGCACATCATCATATGCCGCTGACCCCAGATTCCCCAGTTCCAGTAATTGTAAGAGTGAAAGAAAAACCAAACCTGACAAAACTAATTGGGTTATGTTGGCTTCCTAGTCTATGGTAATGGGGTTGGAATGGGTCAGCGAGTCAACAGCCCTATTGAGGTCTGTCAATACTCTAGACTTTGGTGGTAGGGTTCAAGCCAGGTGAAAGGACAAAGCCTTCCCTGTGTGTGTATGTTCGCTTTAACCACCCAGGACCTCGTGAATACATGTTTGGATGTTGTGTGGTCGCTTACCCCACGTCCCCTCACTGAACTGACTATTGACTTGTGAAATGCTGCTTATCAATTCTGAGTTTAGTGGAACAAATCTGAAAATTTCCAGAGACCAGTGTCAACAGAGTGATCTCATGCGGATTCTGTGTGTTTCTACATAAAGTGAACACACAGTTTGCTTCATTTGGATGGATGCTGAAATGTAAAGTATAAACATATTGACAATATCTGAAAAGGATTGTAAACCGTCTTACGCAAACTTTAGAGACACACTTCTTTAGTGTCAAATCAAACGTTAATATTTTATGAATTTATAGTTACTATTAATTCAGTATTATATATTCTGTCATGGTGTATCCTATGCTTGCACTCGTGGCAGAAATTTTACCCAGTTTTGGTTCATGATTCTGAAGCATTACATACACTTGTAAATAAGTGTGGAATATGTCTGGGATAGTTTTAAAGAAGCTGACGGACAGCTCTGTGATGGGAGACAAGAACTGAGGGGGACAGACAGGCCTTTTAATTTGGCTGGATTTGGCCTGGTCTCTCTCACACCCACACATGGAAATGGGGCCAAGTTTGTAACACAAACTGGAAAAAAGAATGTTTTAACAATTCTGAAAGTGAATTATTTGAAACATATTCTAACCTTTTAATGAATACCGCTAAGCCCTCAATAACTTCTTGCTTATTGGCTGTCCTTTTCTGGTTTCTCTTTTTAAAAAATATGGCTTCAAAGACTCATGTTTTGTGTGGTCTAACATGCCCAATTCAACAAGCACCCGTTTCAACTTCTGCAGAGGACTCCCATTCATGTGGTCGGGTCGTCTCATTTGCGGTCTTTTCCAGCACTCTTCGTTTATTCAATGTGTCTGTTGTTGAAGTCCGCAGAGCCAAAACAGTGGCTTCTGCCTCCTAATGGAAAACATTTTATTTGAACCAGTTTGATGCTTCTCAGAAAATTGCCATGTTGAGACTTAACCACCATAAAATAAATTCAGGGAATGTCCTTCAGAGTTCTATTATGCTCCACTGTCACATCTAAAAGTGCATAACATTTGTTGAGAGGGGTTATCACATCTTAAATGAGCACTGTATCATCCTTATGTACGGTTTCAATTACAACATATCTTTTGAGAACCTTCAATCCTTCTCAGCCATGCTTAAGCTAATGAAGCTACTATATTTGTGTTATATTGAGTTGTCTGTATGACTCTTTGGAGGTTAAAAAAACTGGGACTATTAAGCCTCAGCCTACACATTGCTGCATGGTCTTTTGGGTAATATTTCACTGAGGTCATGCCAGTGTGGATGCACAATAGACACAAAGGGGGCGCTCTTGAGCATCTCTCTACAACTTACTGTACAATGGCAAGGCTCCTTATGCTCTTAATAATTTTTCAAGTAAAATATGCATAAACACAAAGTGGCTTTATTTTATTTTATTTATATATTTTTTTCTTTTTATAGTATGGTTGTCAGTACAATAGTCATAATTACTCATTATTGCATCATTATCTTAATAACACCATTACATTTCTTACTAGTCTTTAGAAAGCAAACTAATGAATCTCTTTCTCTCTCTCGCTCTCTCTTTCTCAGAAATTTCCCTATTTTAAATGATCAGTGCATAAGGTTTATAATTCATTTTAATAAAGAAATTAGAAATGTACTGACTTTTGGTAAACATTTAATCTTTAAGAGAGTCTCCCATCCAAAATAGCTATATAATTGTTCATAGATTTAACCAAAAAAAAAAAAAAAACTAAAGTGAGAGTTATTTTCCTTAAATTTAACAAGCCATCATTTTTTCACTTCTTACAGAAAGAAACCCATCTGTTACGCTGTTTCATAATGTCCTTTGGCTACAAACAAGCTTTTCCAGAATTTCCCCAACTCTTTCTGTCTTTTCTTTCTCCCTCTCTTCTTACAATCAGAACCAGAGGAAGTGTTTTCTTAGTAGGTCCATTGAGATTTGAGCTGACGTCAGTCGTCATGCTTCCTCTTTATTGGAAATGCTATAGTTTATCCTTCCACTGCTTGACTAAGCATTGGGACATTACGCATGAATTCAGCAGGGGCATCGATGAAGGAATAAGAGAAAGAGTGCGAAATGAAAAATGACACATGTAAGCACATGCTCTGAACTAATTCTCAGTGCACATCAGGAAGACAGACACACAGCTGTTACCACACCACATCCGACAGCTCACACACATACGCACAGAGCGCAGCCATGACATTAACACCCTCCAATGACCAGAAGACATGATACGATATTTGTGATCTGAAGTAACCTCAAATGACACATATGCAAACACAGTTTGTGGCCACAAAACCCAACGTCTCGGTATGCTGATACTTTTTCTTATAACACCACACCTACACAAGTGATGCAAGTCAAGTTCACACACAAATAGTTGTGCCGAGAAATGAGCATTAAAAGTTGTATAGCTGAAGATAACAACAACAAAAAACATTACACGTAGGAAATTCATTTACAGATATTTTAAAATTATGCTAATTTACAGAATAGAAAAGAATACAATATTTGACTGCAGTCATATCTAGGTCTAGAAATGTAATTTAATTCTGATGTGTCACCCATTCATGGTCTCTACCATGTTGAGATCACTTGACCATCTGAATGCACATTCATATTTTTGGTAAATGTAATTGCATGGTTAATGCACATTATTTCATTTATTCATTATTTTTGTTTGTTTATGCATGAGTAATAACAGCTTATTAGCTGAAATCTGCCCCCTTTTGTCTGTAATTAGATGACCTCATGGTATGTGGGCAACTGCAGCATGGCCATATGTCCGCATCCTTCCTGGATGGTTGCCTCCTTTTTCCGAATGTGCAAGGGCCGTCGGCGCTTGTGCGTCTGTCTGTGTTATGCGCGTCTCGAAGGAAGAGAAAAGGAAAAACCCTTCTTACGCACATGTGCTCAGACACCTCACTGGTCCTGTCAAACATGCGGAAGAAATTTGAATACAATTTCAGGAACACTTAAACTATAAAACACCATAACTATTCTTTGCAATAATAAAAGGAAGATCTATCCATCCTTCCATCATAATATTATTTACAGCTGCTTTTGTATAGTTTGAAAGAAGGAAGAAATGTGAATAAAATTTCAAGAACACTTAAACGATACACCATAACTTTTATTTGCAATAATAAATGAAGTTCTATCTATCATCTACGCTATCTATCCATTCATCCATCATAATATTATTTACAAAGAAGGAAGGAATGTGAATAAAATTTCAAGAACACTTAAACCATACACCATGTATTCTTTGCAATAATAAATGAAGTTCTATCTGTCATCTACTCTATAATTCAGTAATAGTTTAGTTTGATTTACATTAAATTGTTTAAACTAATTCAAGTATTTCATGTAAATATTCTCAAAAGCTAAAACTGGATTTATTGTTGGGACCTGAGTCTTATCTAGAGACGAGAATGTTAGAGACTTGAGGGTGGTCTCTTGACTTGGGTACGTAAGCAACCACCTAGCGACCACCCAGAACACCCTAGCAACCGGATACCAATGCACTACAAACCACTCAGAACACCTCAGCAACCGCATACCAGTGCTCTGGCGCCCACAGCATTATGGCTGTTTTTCATGGGCTATTCACATTTTCTTCAAAAAATATAAAAATGTTGTTATGCTTAGCTGCTCTCGTTTAGGTATAAAACTGGTTTGGTCCAGTTTTGTGAGAATGTAAATCTTGTTCAGAAAATCCACTTTCCGGCTTTTCGACATTGCCTTGGTGTTGTAGTCTGCAGGTAAATCGACATGCATTTAAAAAAAAAAAAGAAAAAGAAAAAAGAGGAAAAAAGAATTACCCACACCAAAGAGCTTTTTCTCCCGGTGTTCGGAGAGCAAATATGCTTGTGTGGCTTTGAACGTGTGGAGATGAGAGAGGAGTCCTTCGACAGGGCCCTGCTAAAGTTCTGCTGCTGTGTTGTTCTGCAACTAGGAGACCCACCACAGCAAAGTCAGACGCACACAAGGGCGCGTCTGTGTCCCAAAGCCACAGGGCACCTATTCACCAAACTCCCCTCTACTGTAAACACATCTATGCTTCAACAAGACCCACACACACAGCTCACGCCTATGCTTCATACATTTCTGTGGCGTACAAGGAATGATGCAGACCCGTTTACGTACATCTTGACATTAATTCAAGTGCATGATAAAACGTAATGATGTGTCACTTGTGTGTGTATGTGCTTTTTGTTGATTTTGTTTCTTTTGTTGTTTGTTTGGTTGAACAGTATAGCCTTTTCAGCTTTTTAAAAATATATCTGATTATATATAAAAGTTCCTTTTTTTTAAGAATTTAAAATGTTTAATATAAAAAGCAAAATACTGTACAAATAAAATTAAAAATGAAATAAAATTAATACAGTTTATATATATATATATATATATATATATATATTTATATTTATATATATATTTATACTGTATATAGCAGTTTAACAACAAACAGCAATATTTCTCAAACACACTAGCATTCAAATTTTTAATGTAGGTAACAATTGTTTTAGAAAAAAAATCTTATGCCAATCAAATCTGTTACTAAAGTAAAATTTCTTTAAAAAAAAAAAAAGATAAATCAATAAATAAAATATCATCCCTTTAGGAAACCCAGTGAGCTCTTAAATAAAATATACAAATAAATTAAATAATCAAGAGCTAGCTTAATTTTACATCACCAACGAAATCACTGTGAGCATAAAGTGAATATTTATGTCTTAAAATGTGCATGCAGTTTTAACTTAATGCAAAATTTGCATAAATTCTTTTTCACAACAAGAATGAGTGTGTGTCTACGTACAAGTTTATACAGCAATGTTTGCAGAGTACCCCTCTTTGTCTCCTCTCTATTAGCATCAGAGCCTACAAGAGACAGAAATTATAATAAATTAAAAAAAGGGTAAGGGACCAGAGAGAGAGAGAGATACCAAAGTGAAATGAGGAAGCACAGAGCCAAGAGGCTGTATCACCCCACCACAGCCAACTCTCAGACATGAGTGAGAGTGGCACGCAGAGAGAGGGCGACACCAAAAGAGGCAGGAGGGGGTGAGAGGAAGGGGCACAAAGCCAAAGAGGCAGAATCTCCTAGCCACAAGGACCGGGCCAATGAGAGGGAGCGAGCAGGGGGGGAAATCTCTCACAGCTAGCACTCAGAAAAACCCACTCTCACTCTCTCATACAGTCTGGGAGTGTGTGTGCGTGTGTGTGTGCGAGCCCAGGATGAAGGAACGTCTGGCGGGCTGTGCTCGAGTGGCCGTGCAGCAGGATTTTCACGGTGCCCCCGTTTCTGTGTGTCTCTGTCCAGACGAGTCCTACCAGAAGCTGGCCGTGGAGACCATGGAGGAGCTGGACTGGTGTCTGGATCAGCTGGAAACCATCCAGACGTACCGCTCCGTCAGCGACATGGCCTCCAACAAGGTAAGAAGATGCAGCACATCTCTTTTAAAAGCTCCTCTGCAAGTTGTGACGACTCTCGGAGGATGCTTGCACAGCGCAGCGTGCTCAAGAACTTTTTCCTGATGGTCTGTTTTTGTTCGTAATGCTTCTCTCAGTGGCCACTTTGTGAATGGGGCTATTGAGAGTCTGTACTCGTGCCAGTTAGCTTGCATTAAACATTCAGTTTTCTAGCAGTCAGCATGAAACATTTAGAACCATTTCAGATGATTTTCTGAAATATGCAAAAGAGATTTAAAATTCTAAGCTTTATTATGATTTAGCTGTGGTGTGTTTTCCAAGATATTTGAAGTGTAAGGCTTCCTTAGAGATGCCACATTACTTTACTATCATAACAGTCTCACACATTGTCTGTATAAATGTGCTAGCAAGTCTTCCCAGCATATTAAACAGGTTCTAGCATGTCTTTTTTCCAGGACGTTTTTTCCACACCCCTTTTGCTTTGGAAATGTGGTTTACTGCAGTATGCCCTGAAATTGATTTGATTGACAGCTTGTCATTAACAATGAGGTTTACGGAGTTAAAATTTTACTTTTTATTAGATCTGTTTTTTTCCTTCTTTTTTTCCTTGACTTGAATTCACATAATTGCAAATGATATACAATATATTGAATTTGAAACACAAATAGCTTATTTCTTTATGAAAAGTTTGCTGATAAGCAATTTCTGTCAGTGTTACAGACGTATATACAGTACATGTTTCAGCCTGCATTGTTTATCATCGTTTGTGTACTTTTAAATACCAAGTGTTGTTTTCACATCGCTGTCAGTGTCATATCATGTGATTCATTGCACAGCTCCACAGTGTGTGTGTGTGTGTGTCCTGCAGCTGTGACTCAGGTTTCCTGTCTCCTTCCTAAGCTGTAGCCGGGTCCAGACTACAATAGGAGTGAGTTCTGTATGGCAGGGCAAGGCCGCACTCCCTGTTTGTTTCTTCTTCTGCTGACGTCAAACAGGCATACACTGCAGCACAGGGACTTTTACTGCAGACAATAGGGATGAATACACACTAACTCCCGCACACACACTCAGAGGTTCAACCAGACAGATATATGTGCAGGAAAAGGATGGTTTTGGGATGACCCAGAATTCTCACTGTTTATAATTTGTTTAATCATTCATTTTGGTGTGTTTTCCAGTAAAAGTATGTAAACATCCTTAAAACATTATCGTTTTACTTTTCATGGAAATATGCATGCTAAGAGTGCTATTTATTATTTATATTTTATTAATTATTTATTTTTATTTTGTATGTTATACTTTTTTGCATCTAAAGTAAAATTGTCGAAGGGTTAATATATATTTTTAGTGGAAAATGACAAAAATTGCATTATTTTAATTCAGTGCATGCAGGCCAACAATAATAATCATGAATAAACAATGCAATACATATGCAAGAAAACAGGACATTTACAAAACCTGATTGGCTCAAGGCATGCTCATATCCTGGGAGCTTTTGTACAAGGTTGTGGAAATAGCACATAAAGATAGCCATCAGACTTGTACAGAGAATACCAGGACGTCTGACCTTTTGCTGCCCTTTTGAACGCCTGCGTCGTCTGATGTGTATTAGTTGTGTGTGCATGTAAAATCTATACAGTGTCAGCTCCAGGATTTCTCTGCCAGCATGTAATATGTATATTCAGTTTCAGTTAACTGGACATTCCAGTCAAGATAAGGAAACTGCAGACTTGCTCTTTTTGTTACAGTAAATTGACAAAGTTGTGGACAAAGTAGATACTAAAGTCCATGGCCACATGGAATCCCCAAATGTAGTCACTAAATTGAAAAGTTATGAGAAATTTCCTTTTCTAACTGTTTTGTAAAAGTTAAGTCAAATTTGATCAAATGGCATAGATTTCTTTATTATATACAGTAGAATACCATTTATTATGTATTTCTGTACATATTTGCATGCATTTTCAACAACAGCTTCATTGTTACTTTTTTTAATGGCAGTATTTTTCTTCAGTGAAATAAAAATCTAATTAATTGAATTATTATAATAACTCTATAAGAGTTCTATAAAAAAAGTTCTCAGGAGAAAGACCTAAAAAGCAAGTTACTTAAAAGTTTCAGTTTCATTTGGATGCAGCTCGTTAACTTCCTAAATTTTAAAACTACTCTTTTTGTTATTTGTAAGTGAGAACTTACAATACATCTGCATGTGCGTGGCAGAATATGTTTGCTCTGATGACTTTTAAGAGATCAAATCAGTATGCTTGATCTGATTCCAGAGCACACTATTTACCCTTTAAACTATGTTGCAATGGGGTTAGAGTTCCAATGTGTGTGTGTGTCAGAAGAAGGCGGTCCCACGGTAAGAGGGGGAGTGTGTATACAGTGACACACTCACACACTGAAGGATAGTCAGCTAGCGCTCACAGCTCAAAATTAGTCAGTAACACTACTGCGACTGTCAAACTTCAAAACTTAAGACTCAGGACAGCCAGGTTGACAGAAAAACGCAGCAAACCTTAAAAATGGGAGCTTGCTGCTTTGACAGAAAGGATGAGAAAAAGATTGGAAAAGTTACCTGCTGGAAAAAGGTGAGCCTCATATTTAAACTTCTTTTAAGATGTTAGGGGGCTGTTCATTTTTGTTGGATGTTGCTTGGTGAACTTTTCAAGGACATAACTTTTGTGTATAGTAGCTTTTGGAATTGTTTATTTCTGAATTCTCATGATAAGTGTGCTTTTATAAATGAAAAGTGAATTCTCGGAATGGTTTATTGTTTGCGCAGTGCTTTCTTGTGTTGAAAAGTTACAATGTGGATAAGACAGTTTTGATAGAAAATAAGACTATGTGTATTAAATAGTGTGGTTATAGCTTTAAAGAAATGAATTGTGTTGTTACACATGTATAAAATAAGCCGGTCAGAGCCATGTAATATTGAGCTGATGGTCTGAAGTTAAATTCATGTTTTCAGCATATTTAGTTAGTTCTAGACTGAGAGCACAATGCAGTATAAGCTTGCATGGAAATTGATGTTTAAATAGTTCATTTTGAGTGTTATTGTTTTTTTTCTGGTAATCACAGATGCAATCTTAGTCAATTGGAAACAGCATTAATTTTAATGGATTTAGATTGCTTCCTTATTGTGAATATAAATCAGCTAAACATGTTTTAATCTGTAATTTAGCAACTGCTTATTATTTTTCTTGGTCCATTAGTTGACTTCACACACACACATTTGTGCACATATTAAGAAATTTAGAGGAAGTGAAACGTTGAGCTTTTGTCCTCAGGCATTGTTGGTTTGGCACACAAAGAGCTGCCGATTTCTTCAGAAGCTGTTATGTCATTATTGATGTTACTGTTCTAATATACCAAAGAACTCGTTTGTCATCTCAATGTGCGTCACAGTCTTTCAAAGTTTTCTTCCAGCGATCATCATATATCAACGGCTTTTGCCGATTTTGCAATTATGTGCTTCTCAAGTGACATCATTCAGTGCAGCAAAACTCCCACAATTTCTGACCAAGAAACAAATGGGGGTTTTCCCCACTAGATGATGAACACAAGACATTTACTGTAGTTAGATGTAATTAAAAAAAACATGAGTGTTGTGTGACATTTACATACGAGTTTGAATACAGAGTGAGATATGAGAACACAGATCTCGACTGACAATGGACAGCTGAAAAGTATTTTGATGATTAAGTAATCGACTCGTCCGTCCTACATCAAACACATTGATACATTAGACAAGGTCATGATGACAGTAGAAATTGATTGAATATGCAGTGAACAGTGTGAGGTGACCGCACAAAAAACTTAAAATCTGTGGGTTTATACTGCCCACTAGTGGAGAAAATAAGAGCATCCAATTGCTGATTATCCTATTCTACAGACATAGAAGACATAGAAAGAGACATAGAAAGTATTGCATATATTATATGCATGTTTGCTACCAGTGGACAGCTGACATGAAACACATTTGGAGAAGTTGATGTATCCATTGTTGTCACTTGCTCCATATAAAACTACTGTATTTTAAAAAGCCATTTGCTTATTTCTTTAATTACAATGTAGCTTTTATGAATTTACAATGTTAACTGATGTACTAAAGGAAATGTGGAGGGAATATTTGTATTTAAAATTATTGCATTGTAGCGTTTAAATGAACTAGTTATGTCAAAAAGGCAAAAACAAGAAAAATGGTTACAGGACAGATAATATACATTCATATAAATTTTAACTTTAAACCTTGATGTTCATTATTTGTTGGCTACCCATATATAATCTCTTATATATATTAGGTTTTGCCTATAAATGCATTACACTGTTAGCTAATAGAATCAGTTAGCTTTAATCAAGTGTTTGAAGCGTCTTTCTCTACGGAACGAAGGTCTTTCAGAATGAAATTGCCTTCATTCACCCTTTACTCTTCTCAGAGCAGAAGTCAGCGCACATCCACCCCCCTACAGCCATGTTTCTCACAGAGCTTAGAGAGAGACACTCACATGGATTTACTGATATGGATGATAAGAAGAAATGTGAGCCGCGGAAGGCAGCGTGTCTTTGATATGTCAGAGTTGTTTACTGTTGCTCTGACTAGACGTCTCACGCATCGCTGAGGAACCCCCACTGCAGCATAATGCAGAGATTCTCCGCTATTTTCCATCTTTCTCTTTTCCCCCCTCTTTCCCTTTCTCCCTCCCACTCTCTTTTTCTCATGAAGGCGCACAAACACAGACACGCACATACATTTCACAGATCGGAGAATCCAAAATCATTGCATGAATCCTTTTAGCTCCTCAAATATGAGACCAACTTCTCTGCATTAACAGGCTCTGTTTAAGCCAATTCAGTCTTTCTACTTAAGGATTTCATGTTTAATTGAATATTACTCACATACAAGCAGTACAATGTAAATCCTTTGTGTAATTACACATCTGGTGTTTTTTGTTTTAAAAAGAATGGCCTACTCCGGTTTTAGTGGTTTTGGAGACTTTTAAGACTGTCCATTTAGGAAGCCAATAGGTTGACAAGCTAAATCATACTTACTCCATCCTAATCCAGTAATTGGCTTATTTTTCCCTCATATTTACTAAAGGTTTTCCCTGTCATTGGACTCTGCCTGAGGTAGCTTTATCAAGGACAGCTCATCGATTTTGGCCCTTTGCCTCCTCCCCGTTCTGATGAATTGGGGGTTGATTTGGCAAATGTTATTGAGATGCAGTGGTGTCCTCGTGATTCCTGGGCTGCCATCTTTGGAGGCTTGGGAGGGAGGGAAGCCTCAGCGGCAGCCCATGTCACATGACACTGTTGCCATGGCGTTGGGATGTTGGTGTAATTGGTGCTCGGATGTAGACGGAGAGGCAGAGAGAGAGAGAGAGTCACGGGGGAGTGTTTATGTCACCGAAAAAAGACAAAGAGAGGCAATTATCCAAGTCTCCTCTCCCACCATACTCTAAGGTAAAAATAGCACATATAGCTCCATATGAAGCCTCATGCATTATGGGAATGCGGTAAAGAAGGATGACTGAGCCTGAAAGAACCCAGACTCATCAAAATCCCTCATCTTCGCTCTTACAAGTTTCATTCTATTAGGAACCCCATAAAGTCGACGAATTGTTCCCAAAAAGCAGAGGGCGTCCTTGGATTCAGTCCTTCTTTACATGTATTTTCTTTTCGCGCTTTCCCCGAATAACAAAGCAGGGGCTCCCCCCCTCCTCTGCCATCTCTATGTCAAATCATATGTGCCTATGGAGCGTGTTGCTGGGGCTGACAGACTCGAGACCGGGGGAGAGACGCGAGAGGGAGGGGGCGAGGCAGAAGGAGAGAGAGAAAGACAGAGCGAGATGATGAGAGAGCAGGAGCGTACTGCAGCAGCGGAGCGGCACTAATCCAGCAGAGGAAGACCCCCCTCCAGCCAGATGAGCATCCCAGCATTTTTTTCATCCCTCCCTCCCTCTGCTCCACTGTTCCTTCATCTCCTCCATAATTCATTGGCACTTCCAGACCCTCCGCTTCTCTTCCAGCTCCGGCCGTCGCTCTCTGGATCATCCTCCAGCACAGGACGGGTGTTCCCATCCACTGTCACCCCCCGCTCAAATCTGCAGCCATGGACAGTCAACGGCAGAGCGATTCGGCCGAGAGTTGCCGTGAAGACGGCTTGTGTCTGCTTTTCGGCTACTAATCCATAACAAGCAGAGTAGGAGAGGAGAGAAGAGGGGATTTTTCGATTTTCCCAACCAGAAGAATCCCTTTCGTCTGCCTCTCTCTGGCTCTTTTCCTTTGTGGTATAGGAGTGCGCTGTTGTGGATTTCGGGAGCTTAAATACGATCCAAAATGCCTGAGGCCAATTACCTTCTCTCTGTATCCTGGGGTTACATTAAGGTGTGTATGGCAGCTACTAAGCTGTTTTTGGTCTGCTAATGGAGGTTGGTTTTGGTTCGGTGTTTGTTGGTGGTCTAGAGAGACACTGAGGAGGAAAACCTACAGCAAGTCTCACTGTGTGGCATCCTGTGCTGGAATGTCTAGATCCAAGCTCTATTTCGGGCTGTTTTTTTCAAATAAATCTTTGTATTATGGCTAAGATGTTGATTTGGGATGTCAAAAGCCCAATTAAATTGGTTGTTTTTGTGATTTATCTCTTTGTGCTAATGAAACTTAAAAATCAGAGATGTGGCGCAGGATATGGCTGCCGTTTCTGACTTATTTAATTATATATGCAGTTTTTTATTTATTTTTTGCCAACATTGCGTCTTTTTGGAACCCCATCATTACTTTGGGAACATATGTTGATACATTATATGTAAAAAAAATGCTTTAACAAAAAAACGTAGCAGTTTGAAATTGCTATTTACAAATGTAATTTCTAACTTATCTTTTGTACTGCACATCTCTCTCATTATTTATGCATTTGCATTATGTATTACTGATTTATTTAAAAACAAGAGAAATTAACGCTTTCAAATAAATATTTTTAAAAGGAGATTTAAATATTTAGATATTAGGATATTAAGAGATAGGTTGTTAAGACATCAAATGTGATTCTTTTTATATTATTTATATTTATTATATTATTTATTTGGTCACATTTAACAGTATTTTATGCAAATGCATGTCCATATAAATGTATTGTAAAAATGGCAGACTTACTGAAGATTCAATTATCTTTTTTGGGGTTTTTGAGTAATGTTTCTTCCTCTTTTTCTTTTCCAGTTCAAGAGAATGTTGAACAGGGAGCTGACGCACCTCTCTGAGATGAGCAGATCTGGCAATCAGGTGTCGGAGTTCATCTCCAACACCTTCCTAGGTAATCACACACAAATTTACTCTTACACTAAAATATCCGCAGTCATCACTAAACATTGGCTATATACAGTATGCGCCATTGTGGATCGAATTTGGGCTGCGTCATTTCCAGAGCTGAACTGTTTAGACCCACTGATGCTGTATATCGAAACAAAACAAAAAAATACATTAGTTGTGAAAGTATTTCACATTAAAAGATAAGGCATGCAGTACAAAGGTTCATTTTGTTTGTGGAATGCCATGAGATGGGATCAGACTTTCATTTCTGCATGAGGAGAGAGATCCCCAATGCAGCAGTTGGAAAAGAGGAGGGGGGGTGTAAAGGAGAGCAGAGTTAGGAGAGGGAGGGAGAGACGGAGGGGGATGGGATCCTGCTGTAAAGCAATGCTGACGGTGGAACCCCCCAGCACGGAACATCCAGGCAAGAGAATCTGTGACTCATCCAGCTTCTGTGTTCTCATCGAAACGCCATCGCATGCCCCATCTAAACACACAGACACTCAAGTACCTTGCCGCAGTGTGAGGTCCCCTCTCACTGCAAAAAAAAAAAAATTATCAGTATTTTTGTCTTGCTTACTAATAACATTTGTAAACATTTTTAAAAACCAAAAATAACATTTACATTGAGTTTCAGCAAATTTGTATTAAATATTTTTAAGCATACAAATACATTAAAAGTTATTATAATTTAATTATATTATTTTTACCCATCAAAATCCATTTTTTAAAACTGACATTTTTATTTAATAAAAAAGGCAAAAATATAGAATGAAAAAAGTTTTTGCAGTGTTTGATGGAAAAATCTGCAAAAAAAATACTGGTGTCCGTTATGATGTTGTGGCCAGATTATTTGGGACTAAAGTGGTTCGATTTTCCTGGGATTAAATGTAATCTGTGAAACATCTGTGCTCTGTCACGTGTGACTGCTGACTTTATGCCACTGCGATTTCGCTGTCTGCATTAAAACGTGTAAGATTAAATCTGACCCGGACTTTCTTCCTTTTTTTAAATGTTTTTTTCTGAAATCTTGGATCTGTGCACACAGCCTATATATGTGGCTTGCCTTTGGTTGTTTGCTTTTTTATGTATAAGAAGGAGACGTGGAGTGACATGTGACAGAGAATCCTGCATGGAACGAGGCAGAGAGGCGAAAAGAAAAAAAGAGCCCTGATGGATGTTTGTGAGAAAACAAGCAAATTGGCTATAATGAGCACTGCGAATGCTCTGTGGGATCAGATAGGAGGCATTTTCTCTTGATCAGGCATCTTTACTGCAAGAGAAGGAGCGAAAAACAGAGATGAAAGAGAGACGAGTACTCCCTCATATTCCCTTTCCGTTCCGTCATCGTAATAGGGTGCCTCGCATTTCTTCACTCAGGATATAAGCCCTGAATGACTGCGGTGCTGATTACGGTACAGGTTCATGTTTAACAAAGACATATGATTGAAGAGGATAATGACTGTAATGAATTAACCAACCCTCATATTTCACCTCCTCTCACTTCCCATCAAGCCAGCAGCTATTACCAGGTGTTATCGCAGTCTTTCAGCGATGTGCCAGAGTTTCACGGCAAGAGAGATCAACGTTATCTGCAGTAATTGAGAAACTAAAAATTCAGTCCACTCACGGCGCGTGGCTCTTTGAGAGAATTTGTATTAGCATTTCCACATGAGGAAATCCCTAACATGAGGCTTTATGGCATTTTTGCCCCAGAGATACGCCCTTCCTGTGCCGCCATTTTTTGTCAATTGATATCTCCTGAGGGTTGACCTTTGGAGATGCCATATAAAGCAGGCACGGGCTCCCCTGCAGTTTGTTGACAGGTCTGTCACAGTGAAAATGGAGAGTGGAACTAGAGGAAAAGGCAAGGAGGGGTGAGCCCTGCTCGAATATCTCAGTGGCAAAGTCGCTGTGAATTGGGTGTCTGTTCTGCCGATCGAGGGCAACGAATCCTGAGAAGCACACGCACTGAGTGCAGATGTGAGCTATTCAGCTGTGGCGCTGCACCTGGGCCAAAGGCGTCTGTTTACGTCACTAAGGGAAACAAGATACATGGCCACCGGTTTCCCAACAATGAGCTTTTGTATATGTCTCGTCTGTGTGAAATCTACAATGAAGAGATTGAGTAATCTGGAATGTGATCTGCCAACAACTGACACAGTTGTGCATGACCTGTAGAAAGATTTGAGAACCATCTCGGTTTCGTGGTTAGCCAATGTTCGTTTTCCACATTATCTTTGGAAATGTGAGTGTAAGGTTAGTAACCACCAGGAAAAGAGATCAAAATTGTTCTAATCATTCGTTTCTTGCTGTTCCTCACAGATAAGCAGAATGACGTGGAGATTCCCTCGCCTACACCTAAAGCCCGTGAGAAGAAGAAAAAGCAGCAGCTGATGACTCAGATCAGTGGTGTGAAGAAAGTATTCCACGGGCCCAGCCTCAACAGCGGCATCGCTCGCTTTGGCGTCAAAACCGACAAAGAGGATTTACTGTCAAAGGTAGGTGGAAGATTGTATAATACTTTAGTGCTCTTAGGTGTGTTTAACTGAACATTTCTGTTGATCTTAATCGTTTGTGCCTTCTCTTTCCAGGAATTAGAAGACCTGAACAAATGGGGCCTGAATATCTTTACAGTTTCCGAGTATTCTCACCACCGGCCTCTCACTTGCATTATGTACGCCATCTTCCAGGTCAGTTCTTTTGATTTTGACCTACAATATTTTGCAAAAACAACATCTTATTGTGCAAGACTGTAATAATATTGATTCTCTCTGTAACAGGAACGAGACTTGCTTAAGACATTTAAGATCCCTGCAGATACTTTTGTGACGTATATGATGACCCTTGAGGATCATTACCACCAAGACGTGGCCTATCATAACAGCCTTCACGCTGCTGATGTGGCCCAGTCAACTCACATTCTGCTGTCCACACCTGCTCTAGATGTAAGAATGCTGTTCTTCAGATGTGGTTTTCAGAGTCTTCCCTCAAACTATTTCATATATCTGACCTTTTTTTCTTATTTGTCCAAAACAGGCTGTCTTCACGGATCTTGAGATCTTGGCAGCCATTTTTGCAGCAGCCATTCATGATGTGGACCATCCTGGAGTTTCAAACCAGTTCCTCATCAATACAAGTGAGTGTATTTCCATCCTACTATATGTATATCTTTTATGTTGACCCTTAAATTAATTTTGTAATGCGTATTTGCTCATTTCTTACAGACTCTGAGTTAGCGCTCATGTATAATGATGAATCGGTTTTGGAGAACCACCACTTAGCCGTGGGCTTTAAACTTCTCCAAGAGGACAATTGCAACATTTTCCAGAACCTCACTAAGAAACAGAGTCAGTCACTTCGAAAGATGGTCATTGACATGGTAAGGTTCTTCACTTCCTTCCTTCCTTCCTTTCTTCCTTCTAGGCAATCTGCTTTCATTTTCATTGCAATGATTTATATGTTAACACATATTTTGTTCAATGTTTCCTGTCAATAGGTACTTGCCACAGACATGTCTAAGCACATGAGCTTGCTGGCTGATCTAAAGACCATGGTAGAGACGAAGAAAGTGACAAGCTCAGGAGTTTTACTTCTGGACAACTACACAGACAGAATACAGGTAAAAATCCTTCTGTTCTCCTTCCCATTGGAAAACTGGATGAGCTAAGATGAATTTGATAAACTAGATGAACATGATAAACTGCAGTTGTCTAATATTGTGACGTTGTTTCAGGTCTTGAGGAACATGGTTCACTGCGCCGATCTGAGCAATCCCACCAAGTCTCTAGAGTTGTACCGGCAGTGGACCGACCGCATCATGGAGGAGTTCTTTCACCAGGGTGACAGAGAGAGGGAGCGTGGCATGGAGATCAGCCCCATGTGTGACAAACATACTGCCTCGGTAGAGAAATCACAGGTCAGTTACTGTCTGAAATGCAACAGTCTCATAAAGTACTGTGTTTTGAGTACAACATCTAACACATTTTTCTCTTCAGGTGGGTTTCATTGACTACATCGTCCACCCGCTGTGGGAAACCTGGGCTGACTTGGTGCACCCGGATGCTCAGGATATCCTGGACACGCTGGAGGATAATCGGAACTGGTACCAGAGCATGATCCCTCAGAGCCCTTCCCCACCCTTCTACCAGTCCGACAAAGAAGGCAACGGCGGGGGTTCAGGGCCTGACAAGTTCCAGTTTGAGCTCACGCTAGAGGAAGAGGACTCAGAAGGCACAGAAAAAGACGAACAAAGCCAGGGTGACGAGGAAGAGGATGTGGAAGAAGAAGAAGACAGAGGGGAAGAAATGGAATCCACTACACACATCCAGATAGTTACCGAAGACGCCTCACCTGTCGACACATAGGACTCTGCATCTCTTAATAGGCGGTAGCTGTTTTTTTCCCTTTGCGAGAGGAGCAATCTTGCAGTTGATGCTTTTTAAAAAGCCCACATGAGGTGCTTTTTTAGGCCCTCGTGGGAGGAGGATGTCTTGCCCTCCTTGCACTTACGTTTGGAGACAGTTTGGTAGGAGTTCTCAGGAAATAAATGCTGCAGACATTTTGGACCTGAACAATTGACAGGCGACTTTGATAAACATGAAGGATTGGGGCCAACGTGGACAGTTTGTTTTGTTTGTTTACCTGTTGGTGAGGAGTAGACACTACTGAGAGGATTTCTCTTTTTTTTTGTACCAACAAAAACTTTTTGTAAAGCTATGGGTGTGTGATGAGGTCAAACACGAACTACTGAAGAACAAGTATTTGTAAAGAGAGAAACTGTTTACTTTTCTGTACCATTTGTCTAAAGACTGTGTGCCTTTTTACTATTGTCTTTTTAATAGTCTTTTATTTATTGAACACGTTTTAGTATAACTGTACGTTGAAATGTTTTCGTTTTCTAAAGCAAACCAGACCGAACATGCAGAAATGTTTTTTATCTACGCTGGAGAGAGAACTTAGTGTCTTCCTTTGTTTGGCAATATAACTTAATAATCCAAACATCTGACAAACGATCAGAAAACTAAGAAATGATTAGAGGCACTTTCTGTTTATTCTAGCTACATTTGTGTCAGACTTTTTAAATATGAGCACAAACTCCGTATATTTGGCTCTGTACATCCCATCCACATTAGGGTAAAATAATTGTGTTATATAAATGCATTGTTGCACAAAAAAACTTTAAATGCCCTTAAATATAAAGGCCCCATCGAAAAACAAAATACAAGCACCCCCTCCACCAAAATCCAATCACTAGGGGTCTCATAATGTACAAAATAACAGGGGAAGCCAAAGCTATATTCAATTAAATGTTTATTTGCTTTCGATTCATCATAATTGTCTTCCTTACAGCAGCGGTTTTTCATTCTTCCCATCATATCTCAGACACACAGACTAAAAGCAGTCTAATCTAGCTTTTGTAGTTTTTTTACACACTTTGATACAGAACAATTCCTCACTTGTTTTCTAAATAAAATGATCTTTTCTCATGATTGGCTCACTTTTAAGGCAAAGATAAAAACATTGACGTAAACCGATTTCCTTCCCCATCCCGTAGAATATCAAGATATGATAAAAAAAAATAAACAACTCTCACTTACATTTGCTCTAGTACTTCAACAATTTCACTCATCAGTTTTCAACATCCCAGTTTTATGATGAATCTATTGACATTAGCATTGTCGTCTCATACATTTAGCCACCGTTAATGTTTAAGTTTGTGTGTAGTTCATACTTTGAGGTACTTTAACTACCTTACACTTAAAGTCTCAACAGTGGAAACAGTTAATGGCCAAAGTAGCATGCAAATGTATGTTTGTGCGCACATATATATATATATATGTGTCTACACATTACTGTGTTTGTGTGTGCAAGTGTCCGTCAGGTCGCTTGATAACCAGCCCACGCTTTTTCACGACTCCTTCCATTCACTTTGTTTATATGCGCTCAGATTGGTCCTCTACTGTTTATAACAGTGTATTTATTACCGTTAACTGTACATAAGAAATAATGTTTCTTTGTAAATGGATTAATTTATATGCACTTGCATTACCTAAAACTGGTGGTGTTTCTTGTGTAGTGGGCTCTTGGACTGAGTCTGTTTTATTTAGTAATATTGTTTATGTTTTAATATAAATAAATATATATTATATATACTATGTATGAATATATTGCACAATTTTCAACTGCCCAGAACAGTAGCCTATGAGACACGCGACCCATTGGTAACGGGGAGAGTCTGTAGATAAAGACATAAATGCATACTGTAGACATCTGTCAGATATTAGAAGCTTTGTGTATCACTGTTTGGTGTAACATCGATAAATCAGTAACTTGCCAGATTCTCCACAGAACGTGGCCCTCGAATATATACAACATTTTGAATGGAGATTGCTAAAAACAGCTCAGCCTGTAAATGCACATTTGCAGGAGAAGAATTTGGTCACCAACGTCACGATCTCTGAACAACAATGTGAAATCGATATAATTACGAAAATGTGATCTTCTGTAATTATTTGTGCTAATGTGAACTATTTTTCTGACCTTGTTAGCAGTTTTGAAATTCAAATTGTCAGTATAACTTTGTTAATCTATGTTTGACATCTTTTGAGTCGATTTGCATCCAAGAAGATTCAACAGAATTAGTGCTATCTGCATGAGGGATGAGTTTTTATCGTCTGGTTATCCCACATTGTTGCAGGTGAATATTCAATGTTTCACACAATGTATGGTAATAATATTGTATATTGTGTTCAATAAAACCTGAAGCTACTTTTCTATGAAGTGATTAAAGACAAAGCATGTCTTAATCTATTTTATCAATTTATCATCAATTATCATCAATTTTATGTTACTTTAAATCAATCTCTAGTCAGTTTGCACTCATTCTAACAATATAATACAAAACTATATAACAGTAAAATCAATCAATAGATATACATATTATAACATTACATACAATAAATACAATACCTGTTTTGTTATATCTTTCAAATATTGCCATTATTTTATACAACACTAAAAATGTTTTTTATGAATTTTTTATGAAATGAATACTTTCATTAAATACAGCATACAGCATTAAACTGCTCAAAACATTATATCTTCTAGTTCTTTTGAATTTTCTATTAATAAAGGAATCCTTTAAAAAAGCATTAAATTCTTTTTGATAGTAATAAGGAATTATTTTAAATTATATAAAATTATATCATAAATATTATTTCACAATATTGCTGTTTACTCTATTTTTATCAAGATTAGCTGAAGTGGCAAGTGGCAAAACACTTTCAAAACCATTAAAAATATAAATATCAGCTTTATATATTACAGACAAATATATAAATATATACAGTTTTATGTGTGAAAAGGAACCTTGATTTCAAATGAGGCCATCAGATTTGCATTTGAACCCTCTGTGTGGTTGTCTTGTTTGAAGCTGAATGCAGTGTGACAGGTCACATTGCATCCAGTGAATATCAGTCCTATTCTGTTCCTCCAGCTAAGTCAGCCCTTAAATGACACAGTCCCCACTGAAATCTCTTTGTGTGAATCATTTTGAGGCCTTTTGCCCAGAATCTCAAGAATTTATGTGAAGCAAGAAGAAAGGTAATGTGAGAGAGTCAGATGAACATGGGCCATTTTAGGCCACTATATATATATATACAGTGCCCTCCACTAATATTGGCACCCATGATAAATCTGAACTGTGAAAATAAATCTGCATTGTTTATACTTTTGATCTTTCATTCAAAAGACTCACACAATTCTAACCTGTCATTGAAGTAAAACAATTGAAAATAGGGAGAAATTCTTGTGATTAAACAAATATTTCTCCAATACTTGTTGACCACTGGCACCCCTAGAATTTTTTATGAGTAAAATATCTCTGAAGTATATTCCCATTTATATTCACAATTTTGAGCACTCCAGGGTGATTATGGACGTGAAATTATCCAGCCATGGTTTCTTGTTTCACAGAAATATATAGAAGGGAAAACAAAGCCTAAATTACCTTAATCATCAAAACAATGAGAAAAACCAAATAATATATTTATGATGTGCAGCAAAAGATAATTGAGCTTCACCAATTTGTGAAGTAGCTTTAAAAAAGAGTGAGCTAGAGCAGTGAAAAGGATAATTTCCACCATCAGGGAAAGAATTAAGAATTTCCAATCAACATAAAATGTTACGAAGCTGCCTGGAAGAGGATGTGTGTCTCTATCATCCTAATACATGGCGATGAGTAGAGTTTGAGTGGCTAAAGACTCTTCAAGGATCACAGCTGGAGAATTGCAGAAAATAGTTGAGTCTCAGGGTCAGAAAACCTTTTAAAAATTAGTCAAACAGCAACTGCATTAGTACATGTTGTTCAGAGGGTTTTAAGAAAAATTCTCCTCACTCATCCAAAAAACAATCTCCAGCATGTTCAGTTGTCAGACAGGACTGGAACTACAAACGGAACTGGCTTCCAGGGGCGGATCTACCGGGGTGGCATGGGGTAAATTGTACAAAATATCCCGGAATCTACACCAAAAAAAATCTGCCTTTTCATTAAACCAGAGAAAAACTTTTCAAATAACCATAACGACGCAGTCTCTATGCTACAATAATGATAGAAGCAAAGGTTTTCCACAGTTTTGACATATCTTGTACAATTTGACTGTATTATTTGTGTCCCCTTCAAAAATAGCTTGCGATAAACTTTGTTTATTGTCTCCCCCTACTGTTAAATGAAATTCCCGTCCATGCTTTCCATTCATTTTTTTGTCTTATGGGGCTTCACGTGATGAACGAACGTCTC
The DNA here is from genome assembly GCA_032359435.1 of Enteromius unitaeniatus. Lineage (NCBI taxonomy): Eukaryota > Metazoa > Chordata > Actinopteri > Cypriniformes > Cyprinidae > Enteromius > Enteromius unitaeniatus. The sequence goes on along the minus strand of JAUMHI010000041.1, from coordinate 9,478,529 downwards.
AAACCCAAAGACTCAAAAGGTGAACTAATTCCAGTAAGAAGAGATCCTTGGACTTAAAGGGACTTTTGTTGCTTTGCTTGCACTAAAATTATTGAATTTGTTTTATGTCTCATCCAAGATATTTGAATACTTTAAAAGATCATTTTGTTGCTCTTGTTGCACTAAATACTGTAATTTACTTTATTCATTTTGAAGATATTTGTTGGTGATTTAAATGTGGTTTCTGTAAATTTATTATGTGTTTTTGAGTTAAGGAGACTTGATCCACTGAGACGTTGTATCCATATGCAGTCTGCATTGTTTGTCATGCTTTGTAAATTAAACTTGGCAGAGACTTAAACTCGCTACAGTTTTAAACTCAATAAAGAGAAGTTAAATATCTAATTTCATTTGTATGACTTTCCAATCCAGATATCAGGTTCAAGTCAGTCGCACATTTCATTTTTAATAAGACAATGCAAAAATTTGCACCTTAGTGTATACACCGAATAAGAATTGTGTTCCTTGAATCTACAAAAACCATGCAAGTGTTGCCACCCCTCATAATTTTCTATGAATCATTTTCTAGAGCCGCCCCTGCTGGCTTCTATGATCAGATGAAACTATATTTATCTGGAGGTCCTGGACATCTTGTTTAGACACATGGCATCATGGATTCTATCAAATGCTAACAGATAAAATCAATCAATAATGTATTGACTCTATAGAAATCTTATAGTGTAATGGGCCATGGTTGGCTCTTCCACTGGAACAATAATGTTCCAATCCAAACACAAACATCAAAATAAACGCAAGAATTAGACATTGAGCACAAAATGAAGCTTTTGCCATGGCTGTCCCAGTCCTCTGACCTGAACCCTGCAGTAAATGAGTGGAGTGAATTAAAGAGGAGAAGCACCATCATGGAGCTGGTATTCTGAAGAATTCAGCATGAAGGAATGCTCTCTTATTATTCTCTTATTAGGCGTTCTCCAAACTCTTCAGGCGTTACAGGAGAAAACTCTGAGCTGTTATCTTGGGAAAAGGATGTTGCAATAATTAGGTGCCAATAATTGTGGCTAACATGTATTGGAGAAAAACATTTATTTCATCATGAGTTTTTCTCCCCGTTTTTAATTGTTTTACTTCAATGATAGGTTAGAATTTTGTGCATTTTTTTAATGAAAGATCAAAAGGATAAGATTTAATTTCACAGCCACCTTTGTTGAGATTTACCAAGGGTGCCAATATTAGCTCTCTGTTCCCCGATTACGACCTTGCCTGTACCTGGATTTACGTCGTTGCCTCGCCCTATTGGATTACGTTTGCTCATTGGCCAACCCCTGCTTCGTACTGTAGATTATTCTCTTGCCTTTGCCTCTGTTGTTCATGTTTGCTGTTGATCGACCCTGCTTGACTGCACCCTGTATTTATGAATAAACTCGCTGCATTTGGGTCCGCACGCCCCTCGTCCTGTGTGACAGGCGGAGTGGGGCACTAAAATCCACCGGGAAAATTCCCAGCCGTCCTGATTGCCACTCTGCCCCTGACTGTGTATATGTATGAAGCTGAAGAGTAAATCTTGACCTGTATGTGTTTATTTCACTACGTTTTCAGCTGATTCCAGATGGTAATAGGAAAACCAAAAAGTAAAATGTCTGGCCATATACAGACACATTTCTCTCTTATGTTCAAGAACCTTGCTGTAATGCAAGCAATTGACAAATGACTTTGAGGTTGAAAAAATGCAAGAGGGAGTGCTATGGATAACTAAGGGTTTGGATGCATCATGCAGTGTTTGAAGAACTCCCTGAGAGTGTGTTAGCCTTGTAAATGAAGGCTGTAAATCAGTCTCATGATGGCTAGCCAGAGCTAATTTTAACCTCCAACCAATTAGGAGAAGAGACTGGTGACAGTCTTTGTCCTTGTGAGTTGCTGCCCAGTGTCAAGATGTCTAGCTTAGCCTGCTTACCGAAAGCAATTCAAAATGAAATCCATAAAACACTCAAACAAGTACTGACATAAGTGTGTATCATATACAAACAGACCCAAGCATACACAAATGTCAGGAATATTTGGGGGGTTTAGTCACAACAATAGGTTATAAAAATGCAATTTTTCTGGTAAAATGGGTTGCTGGGACTGTGTATCAGTTGGGTACATGCTGATAAACCTAATCTAACTCTAAATTTAAATCAGGGCTATTAGATTAATAGATTGTAAAAGGAAAAAGAAAAAAAAACAAAAACCACAACACAATGGGATGGAAAATAATGCAAAAACTTATTGACTTCTTTCAGTTGATAAAGGATCAAGGACAAACTGAGGGGTTAAAAGGTAATCAATTTCCATTCTTCTTGGAAATTTACTATCTGGAGTTAGACAAGGGTCTTTGGTGAGAACTTGTTTTACACTTTACAGCCGTGACAAATTTGGAAATCACCCCCAGTGACTGGCCTAGAGTGCCAAAATGACCAGAAATGGCGTGCCTTTTAAACTGGTCCATTTAGACTTAGTATTCAAAAAGGCCTTACACAGAGAGAGCTTTCTTCTGTTCTGTCTGGACGGCAAAATTACATTGCTCCTCTTTCTTCATCTCCCCTTCCTCCCTCACTCACTCTCTGTTTGATGTACTTAACCAGAGAGCGCTACGAAATTAATTTTCCACACTCATTAGTTGCGGGTCAGCAGTGCTCCTTCACTGAGCTCTCATGCGGCAGCTGTCTAGGCTTTCAGCACTGACGGCGTGTCAGAGGAGATTTTTCCAGTCTGCGTGCAGTTGGTTGATTTATTTTATTGCTTGTTCACAGTTGCACATCAGCCCAAGACATCATCCCTTACTAGAAACAATCAAGGAGTTTACGAGCAGCCTGATACTGAGGTAAAAACAATTGATATAATGATTTTCGCCGTTAAACACACTTTTTGTTTAAATCTAGATAAAAAACATCTATTTAGCCAAGCATTCTCATAATGCATCTCATAATCTTGTACTTCATTATATCTGATCAAACACACATTATTATTCTTTAGCTTGGGTTGAACAAATCATTTTTGCTTGGATGGAACAGCAGCTACTGTACACTGATCTGTGTCTTTGTATGTACCTATAATTACTTTTTAATTTAAAAAATCAATATTTAAAAAGAATTAATAAATAAATAATTCCTGACAGCTATCTCTGGTTTCCACTAAATAAAAATACAAGTAGGCCTATATTGAGATGCACCCAAAATAACAAAACACTTCACGATTTCAAAACACAATCACATTTAGTAATTTAAATTGTCCAAAAGTGTTTTATGCACTGAACTGTTCATTGTCACATCGAGAACGATAGATTACATTTATCATCTCATATGGACCGCACAGGTATTGAATAATAATCAAAGTTATCAAATAACTTTAACGCGACATGGTGCTGTATCAGAGCCGCATAATTCTCTAAACCATTTTTTCCCTCCATCCCCCTGCATCCGCTCAGCTGTATCTTCTCCGGGAAGAGAAGTTCAGTGCAGTGAAGTTGGCAGACAGAGGGAGGGATGGATAAAGCAGGGAGAGGAGGAGAAAAAAGGGAAGCTGCTCTCTCTGGCCTCAGCTGGCCCACAGAACGGGTGAACATACACACACAAATTAGGCCTATGCATAAAACAGACACTTAGAAAATGCACTCATGTTTAGCCATCTTTACGCTTTATTTAGTGTCTTGGAATGTGTATGTGATTTACATAAGACTTCTGCAAGTGATGCAAACCTTATATGAGAACCTTAAATGTTTTACTTCCCCACAGAGAACGCAGAGCGAGTGAGAGAGAGATCATATCATGAGTTGTGACCTTATGATATCATGTTGAATGCTAATCATCCTCTGTCTCTCCCACAAACATCAGAGACGCAGTACGGGCTGCGCTAGAACACAATGTCTTAGGCCTCTGATGATCTGCGGTTCCTATGGCAACCTCATCATTGGACTGCATCTGTAACTCTTGCTACCCTTCCGTATTCAACTTTAGACATTTTTAAGAAATGAAACCTCATCTTGTCGTGTAAACACAAAGGCAAAATCATTTCACATTTACATAAGGGTAGGCACGATGCCATTTAAGTGTGACCGCTGTAAAGATGTTTAATCAATCAGGGATTGCCTAGTTTATGACTGCAATATGGATTTATTGATCTGTGTGTTCTGTACAGAGAAAATGACCCACAGCAGTGTGAAAACAAATGTACCCTTTACTCAAAGACAATTCATCAAAATAAATAAGCTTCAGTGTTAACAAAATGTTATGGTGTTTCTTCAGTTAAAATTCTGTTATAATTATAGAAATCATATTTCTGAAAGTCATGAATACTTTAACGTTAGTCTAATCTCAGATTAACATTTTCTGTTAGCATTTTTGTTGCTGGCTAATCACTAAATTAGCACTACTAAAGTAAATTAATATGCAACGTTAAATACCGTCACCTAAGGAACATTTTAGTGCAGTTGAATCTATATTTTATAAAATAATATGTGAATCATAAGTCGGTCACGTGGCAGCAGTTTTCTAATGCTAATTTAGTCACGTCTTAATTTTCAATTATCTCTACAATATTATACAGATTTTATAGGCTAACGTTACTTGTCGAATCTGCGCCTCGGCGAAAGCTGGAGGCTTTTTTTCTTTTTCTGTGGATATTTGTAGTGTGAAAGAGTTTGTTTATGTTTTAAAGGGCAGGTCCACACACACACACACACACACACACACACACACACACAGGCGGCGGGTGTTTTTTGAGACAGTTGCGCGAAGCAGGAATCCGAGGAAATGTGGTAACGTGGATTCATTTGCTGTTGTGCTTTAATTTGGGGTTATGAGAGGTGCTTCTGTTTTCAGTTAATGTGACGATGTTTTATTTCCTACTCTATTTCGACAACGCGATGTCAAATAAATAATGTGAGCTTTCACTGCACTAAATCACAAGCAGGCTATTTGTCAGTATGTTTGCATTGTTGTTGTCTAATAATCAACATGTAAACATGCTTAAAACAAGGTATTTACATTTTTTAGAAGCAAAACTAACATGATATGTAACGATAAAATATGATTTTAGATTTATTCTTTCATACCCCATACATGGGAAGTTTTATGGGATGTATTATTGGGATATTGCAGTTTTACTCCCTTATGCTAGTGTAAAACAGTGGATTTAAAAAAAAAAAAAAACATTTTGTCTACATAGGTGATATAACAGCAGGTGAAGAGGGGAACTAGTGCAGTCTTGCTGGATCAGCCGGTTTATTTTACATGAGGGTTTACCTCATGGCAACCACAACATGTTTCCTTCAGTCCTAGGACCTCAGATTTCAAGAAAGTCATGGTAATTAGTTTGATCTTGATTACCCAATGTAATTTATTGCTGTTTCACTTGTTTTGGAGTTTGTCAGTAGCTGCATGACATGATCTTTATTCAAATGCATAGACAAGCATGCACTATTAACTGTGAAATGTTAAGACGAATATAGGGGTCACTGTAGTTTTAACCTGTATGGGTTTCTTTCTTCTATTAAGCACAAAATAAGATATTTTGGTAACCAAACCGTTGTTGGTACCACTACTGGAAGTCAGCTGCTTGGTTACCAGCATTACTTTATTTGTGCTCAACAGAAAAAAGCAACTCATATAGTTTTGAATCAACATGAGGGTGCATAAACAATGACATAATTGTCATTATTGCATGAACTATCTCTTTAAAATCATGTCACAACACCAGGAGAACACGGCCTCTTTAATCCAAATCAACCAAGTGTTTTCAAAAGTATGCACATTCTCATTTTTTAAAAGCAGGCACATCTTCTCACTAAGAGGAACCCGTGTAGCCAGCTGCAGAAAGATTGACTATAACAAGTAAGGACTTGTGCTGGCTAAGAAACCCTCAGAGGTTTGCATTACTGTGAAAGCATGCCATGTTCGGTAGCTTTTCAGATAAAGTGTATTATTTTAATGAGATTCTTTCTATTTTAATAATGCATTGTGAAGACTGAAGGGCGTGATGACAGCTTAAGCTGAATGGACCAGTGTTTGCAGGAACTACTGTTTGCAACACCTCCTTGAGATCTGCAGTACAGTACGTGACCCACTGCACACACTCAGCTCAGGTTACACGTATCCAATGTAGGAGAGCGTTTGCCCAAGACAAGACACAAAATATGACCTAGTAACTTGCCAAGACATGCTTTTTCTGTAATATTACAGACTGTCCACTTTTTACATTCAAGACTCTTTAACTAACTTATCAGCAATGTTTCTTGTACTGATTCCTGCTGTTAATGTTAAAACCATATTTTAACATGTTGGGAAAAGAGAAACACCCCATGAATCCTGTTCACTGTCTGAGGGACTTTAATTTGAAACAACAGCCTAAAAGAAAGGTGCATTATATATATTAAATTCAATGAGGACCAGCTACTGTTTGGTTACTCAAAATATAAAATACAAAATAGTGACAAGTGGTGGCATGTTTTGTTCTGTCCCTTTAAGAGCTGCACACATCTAATATACTTGCATACACACATCTATTATACTTACTTTTTTCTCCTAAATGTTTACTTTTACTTTAGACACAAGCAACTGTGTTTAACACTGTGTGTTTTTGACAGTATTATCAAGCACATGTGATAAATATCTTAGTTCAGTAATTACACAGCACACATATGAAATGATTAATCAGCAAGACTTTAAAGTGAATAATGTACTTTTGTGATTGTGAATAAGTGCAGTGTCCGGTGAGAGTAATTCTACCACTGAGTTAACGCTGATGTGAATGTATCAGCATACTGAGACGGAGATGATAAAATAGCACGATACTACGATATTCCTTAAAAAGCAGATCGTGGAGAATTTTTTATCGTCCACGATCAAAAATTTTCATATCGCCCACCCCTAGTACAAGTTATTTATTTTTACTTTTTTTTATAAGAACAAAGTGACTGTTCGGTTTAGGCAATGTGTGCCTTCCTTCAATTATTTTAAAATCAAGTAATGTGCCCTTCATTTAAAAAATCTCTCACTTGTGAGCAGTTTTACTTTACAAAACTCCTCAGTGAACTATGAGGGCAAATAAATAAATAAAATAATCGTTCATTAATCTTAATTGAGTTAAAATGTTCAATTAATCAAGATTTTAGGCCAAGTCACCCAGCCCTAATATATATAGTGTTTCATTGATTAACTTTCACACCTTTGCTTCCTTACTAGTTTTTTGTAAAAATGTTATGTGATTCCTGATTTTTAGCTGTTTAACAATTTTTTATTTTTTTTTGCAAAATAAAGAATAAATTAATTGATTAACTTATTTAAATGTATTTATTATTGAACTAAGCAATGCTGCATTTTTTCATGTTTTGCCATATTCATTTATGTAAAGAAAATAGATTTCGATTTTCCCCCAAACAATTTTTTTTTTGTTTATTCTGGAGCAGTATCAAAAGTTCAGAGAAAAATCAAATCATCATTTTGGCTAACAGTTGATTTAAACATTTTGTCATCTAGTGATTTTAACATTAGTTTTTATGATAGTTTCAAATGATAATAAAGTATGTTATTTTATCCTGTTTTTAATTCTAGGGAAAAAAAGTCTTTTTTTTTCACTTTTTTTTTTTTGTCTGCTTATGCTGTTCATGGCTCCCAGCTCACGAGGATCCATTTGAAGTCAGTACCAAATTTACTCACACTTACCTGAGGAAATCTAACAGCTGGTTAAAATTTGTGACACAGCCCTGCAAAAGTCCACATTAAAGTGAAATCGGAATCGCAAAAAGTTGTCGTAAGAAAGAGGGGAATGGGGGACACTCATCTTCATCAAAAAGCGAGGGGATTTATCAGATCCTTTTCTGAAAGCTTCAAATAACACAGCACAAATACATGACACAGTTTGGAAACAAACCATGTTTCATTTGAGATGTCTGAATGCCTAGCAACAGCTGTGCTATTAATTAAACAGATTATGCAAGTGACAGTGATTCAAACCCACTGTAATTGAAACAGCGACGCTGCCACTGCTCAGACGTTTTTGCTTGTTCTGATTTCAACTTGGCACGACAGAGTGACATGATGTTGCAAGGTGGCTGTAACCAAAACCAAACTGTTACGTACGTCATACTTGTCATACCGCCATCACAACCTCTGTTGACCCAGTCATGGCTCAGCAATAGTTGCAGCAGCTGGCATTTTTTCACGTCCCATAAATCAGCACTCTATCCCAATGAGCACTTGGCAGTGTCCTGTGACCTTGATTCTCAAGGTTTAACAGCTCCTTGCATTTCTACAAAAGCAAAGTTTGGAAGAGCAAGGAAAACATTTGATAAATGGCTCCCCAGTTCATCTTAGAAAATGTACATCCCAGAATGAGGTGAGGGAGGTCAACAGGAGAGGCCTGTGCATGTGGGACATTTAAAACAACTACGAGTTTACAAGCACACACACACACACACACACACACACACAGTACCTTAATAGCATGGAATATTCCATTTATTGTAGCTCTACTGTACCTCAGTGTATTCAAAATTTAAGTTAAACGATTAGAGGCCTGCTAGAGACCCTCAACAAACTTCCAAGTGGGACACAACAGGATGATTAAAACTATCTGTCTGTCTGTAATACCTTAAATATTTTGCTGTTAACATGCATCGTTTGGCTGTCTAGTGGTCACAATTTAGTATTTGCAATTTTTGTAATATATTAGTTTTTAAAATTTTCCATATATTTTCTATAACATTTTTTGACTTTTTGGTGCGAGATACAGTAAATCTCTTTTTTGGTGCATTTTACTTGTAAAAGTAAATTTAATAATAATTAAAGTAAACTTAAAGGTGCCATAGAATGCATTGAGAGAATATTTTAAATTGTTCTAGAAGGTATGTAGCTTAGGTAAGGGGACAAAATGCCCAGAAACGGGTTTACAGGTCCATTTATAACCCTAGAATTTGACCCTAGAATGAATTTTGCCTTATTTGGAAGGTTCATGAATAGTAATGAGGAGGTCTGCTCTGATTGGCTGTTTCTCAGCATTGCTCATTTCAGTAGCACAAACAGATTTCTACTGTCCAGCGTGAACGAATGAGGGATTAGGCACACATTTATAGCGATGATCCACCATTGTCGACACTGTCTTCGGACTTCGGGTGACTCGTCTCGTCTGCTCAGGTCCGCCTGGCCTAGAGCATGGGCGGGTATATGCAAATGTGGTGAGCGTAACTATTAAGCCTCTAGACTGTTACGTAATAGTCTGTGTTGTGTTGAAATTTGACCTTTTTTCAGTCGTGTTTTGCAAACACTTGATTTATATAAGTAGGAACGATGGTGTTTGAGACTCACAGTATGTTATGTCCATGTACTGAACTGTAATTATTCAACCGTGCCAAGGTAAATTCAGTTTTCCATTCTATGGCACCTTTAATAACTATGCACACCTAAGTATTAGGCATTTTTCACTTCCATCTCTCATTAAATATTATATGTCCTTTATTTATGATCAAATACAAAATTATTTGTGTTATTAAGAATGTTATTAAGTAGATATAGATAGCTGATGTTGTTTGGGCAAAGTAATATTTAAACTGACTAGGCAAGCAGAGAAAATTACTATTTAGCCTTGCCGGATGCAAAAGCATGATGAAAGATGCTGGAATATTCTTGGTGAGCCGTGTTTCAGGTTAGATGATTCAGTCTTTGAGTGGGTTGAAGCCTCGTATACTCATACAGTTCTCTGTGAAAAAAAACAAACAAAAAACAAAGGAAAGGAAACCCATTTTAATCTCTTTACCGTGTCTTCGCACATGTAACAGCATTTTTTTTTTCTGAATGTTCTATCACATGCTAGTTAACTGGCTCTAAATGAGCCAGATTACCTACAAGCATAGTCTCTGCCAACTTCTTTGTATGTTCCTTTAAAGCTCCTATGCTTTGCCACACTGCCTCAAGGAGGACAGCAGGCGCAATCGTTTCTCTTTCATGTGTCAATGCAGATTTTTAGTGTGTAGGAGTGCCCTACATACAGGTTCCCCAGTGTTTCTGCCGGAAATCTCTCCTTCTAGCATTACAATCTCATGAGATCCGACCCCAGTGATTGACCTAACCAGTGTGGGGTCCATCAGAGGGTCATAAGGCGGATGTGATTCTTTCTCTTGAATCTAGAAATAGAGCCTGGCCAAAAGTGTCAGTTCACCATGCATTTATTTAGCTTGAGAAATCCCACATCTATTACAGAGACCTGGTTATTTGCACCAGTTAGGCACTTCTCCGTCACTACATACGCACAACCCAAATTATAGTGTCCTGTCTTAAAGTAATCCAGTCATAAATGGAAAAGAGTATGCCAGAGGTGGACGAGCTTTGTTTTTTTAATGATAGAAACAGTAGACGGGACAAGAAACTTTATTGAGTGATAACGGGATTGGTACATGCAATGCTGTCACTTAAATAAACAAATAGTATCTTATAACAAAGTCTCTTAAGGCAAGTCATTTAACTTGGTGGGCATCTTTTCTATTGTTCTTGGACCGCTATTTCAGTCCACCAAGCTTACAAATAAATATCATTTTTGACATCACCTATGAAATGTGACAGCTGTCTCATAAATGTTGTCTCCTATTCTGAAAAACATTTTTCAGGCTTAACCAGTATTATAACAGCAGCTGCAGTTATTTGATGATTTAGTGATTACCAATAAGTGACTGGTTTATTTATTCAGAAGGTGGGAATATTCTGCCGAATTGTGCATTGCACTTTCTCCCATTCATAAGTAATAGGTGTGCACAGTCTTTGCACATATGTTAAGTCTTTGCTTATACCACTTACATTGCACAAAGAATACAGTAATCAACGTTTGAAATGGAAAAGTTTATCAAAGTTGTTCATAGACAAGAATGCATTTTAGCTTTAGGTTTTAGGACAACGAAAGATGTTAATCCACTTCAAATGTTGACTACTGTATACTTTACTAATGCACTAATATTTATTCAATTAGTTGATTACTTGTTTAACTTGCCTTTGTATAAATAACACGTAATTTGTTCAAACTTTACTCACCCTCAGGCCATCCAAGAGTTGTTTCTTCATAATAACACAGTTGGAGAAATGTATCACTTGCTTATTATCACTTGGTAATTCATCTTATGCTCACCACCCTCAGATAAAACAGACTGATAAAAATATCACAATAATCAACAAGTAATTCATATCAACAAATGTCAAGTGAACAAGCTGTGTGTTTATAATGAGTTTTTTTAATTATTGTTATTTATAAAATGTCTTTCCAGAGAAAATCTGAAAAATAAAAATAGAAAAGAGCAATTTGCACCAATCAAGCACCTTTATAAGCAAAAACAGCCCAAAACAGTTGTATTGGTGGACTTTGATGTGAGAAGACAGCAGGGGATGGACTTTTTCAATAGTTATTATAGATTATAGACTGGTTATATGGACAGAAGTGATGGTTTTAAGTTAAAAGGCCTTAATGTAGTATTTGTTTATTACTATACAAGCACACAGCTTTTCACTGTGCCTTTCACCTTTCACAAAAATGGTTAATTAATCGTTTGAGTGGTTACTTGTGGATTATTGTGATGTTTTTATCTGCTGTTCAAACTCTCACAGCACCCATTCACTGCAGAGGATATATGATGCACTGCTTACTTTCTCCAAATCTCATCTTGGATGGCCTGAGGGTGAGCACATTTCCAGCAAAAGTGCATTTGTGTATGAAATATTCCTTTAACCACAAATTAGCCTATATGCTGTTATTGCAGCCAGTTTATGGGAAGTATACTCTGCTTTAGGTGTGGAGTGAGGGAGATGCGGGAAATGAGATTGGGGAGGGGTGCAGAAGTACATTTACTGCGTTGTTTATTCAGGCCTGAGGTCTCATCTAGAACCGCTAACTGCGTTGAGTAAAACTTAATATATACAAACACACACACACAGTATAATGACACCAGACTATTAGAGGTCCTAAACTGAGACCCTCTCTAGAGAATTCAAATTATAAGAGTGCCCTGTTAAACTTTTCCACTGTCTCATTCTCAGCTGTCAACACACATGACCTTTTCTCTATTAATAAATCATATGAGTGAAGATTACAAAAATAAATTTATCAATATATGTGAAACTGATTGATTGGATGACTGCAGCATTCTGTAGTCTAATATTTCAGTATAATGACTTCAAAACTGTACATTTGACTGCTGCTCTTAGTAAGCAGTCAGGATTATAGCTCTCGTGGCATTTGTTTTTCATTAAACAAAGTAATTTCAACATACCTGTATCAGTATTTCATGGCTGTTATGTTTAAGTTACGTTTACGTTTATCATTTATTCAGCAAGACGTCATACAGTACAAGTATCATTTTAAATCCACCATTCATTACCACAAAATAAACTCATTCAGGATGATGCATTATTCCTAAACTTCTGTTCAGGTCCTGATAGTTTTGTTTGGGATTATTTTGTGATAATGACTGGCTCAGTATACATTATTCTTTTGATTATATCTTTTATATTGCTAATACCATCAGCTGGCTATGATGAGTAGAGAAATTATTAATTGCAGTCATTAAACTAATTAAATGATTCTTTAATAAGGTAAAAAAAAAAAATTACTTTCAAGTGTGTGCTTTATATTAGGTCTTTACTAGATTATCATACATACTTAATCTCTTTTATCTTAGTTATACATCTTTTTTTACTATTGTATGGCAATACATTTTGAGATAGAGGGAAGAGTTTTTGGCAGTAATAGAAATTGGAGTAAAATTTTAATTATATTATAAAGGGAGCTTAATCAGTTAAAGAAAAGACAGGGATGGGATTTGTTAAGAACCCTATAAGCATCAGTCACAGCATGCTATTTATACTTATAGTGTTATCTTAACTTGGCAGTCAGTGATGAACTTTAGTTTTGTTTGGATGAAAGCATTATATTATATTTATAGTTATTCCTTTTGTGTTAAACAGGAAAAAGAAATCCTATAAGCTTCGGCTTAAGGGTGGCATTCTGTTTCATGGATTCAGTTATGCTTAGACTGATCTGATTGGATTGTCTAAATTTATTCATGTAGGTGTAGATGATTTCGGCCGCAGGAATCTAGACATTTCTTTCAAGCTACTGTAATCATGCAACTTAATTATGGAAGACACAAGGGAGTTGTTGCATTAAAAATACATTGGTGTCAACAATCTGAGAAGGCACGTCAGTAAGTCTGAATGGGCATGACGTTTCTGTCTGTGCTCCAGGCAGGCGTACAAAGAAAAGACATCATTTACAATTCTAAAACGCAGTGGGTACCTTATCTCTTCACAGCATTTACAACACTGCTGATTCAGACTGGCTCGCACTGAGATCAGCGCAAACCTATGAAGTCATAACCCCTCTTGAACCCAAAACTACTGAAGGGTAACTGTTAAACACGTCTGCACGTGTGGAAAGTCCCCACGTCTTCATAAGCTTTGTGTAACTGACTGTCCTTCCCGCGCCGATGAGCGATGATGATTACGGGAGTGACCCAAACCAAAACAACATTCCTAGTGTAGAGCGATGGCACAGATTAGCGACGTGCCCGTCTGCTCCGCTCCTTTGCCTACGTGCCGTTTACCAAGCATTGCCCTGTGGAAGACTGACGAGGGTCGTCTCACACTTTCACACACCCTCATCAGCTCACTTCCTGCCTACTTTCTGACCAAACGTAGTTGAGCTAGATGAGATTTTGGAGCATATCGCAGCATCTTTTATCAGCAACAAATGAATAACTAAAACAGAGAGAGAAAAAAAAGTTCAAATGGGACAATTAGACCATATAGGTTGTATATTTCATATAAGCGAGTGACCCACATACATCACCTTAACCTTTTAGTGCTGACTTTGTTCATTAGCTCTAATGGTCCTGACTGAGATGGAAAGATATGAAGTAATTGTAAACCTTTTACTGGAATTCATATCATGTCGGTGAGTTATTGAAAATATAATTTTGTGTAAACTGATTAAATTAAAAGGCCATAGAATATTATTTTTTAAATTGAGACCGATTGTAATGTTATGATCAATGCTAGTATTGTATAATGTTTTGTTATGACAGTAAGTTTTCTTCATATATAATATATATTTTATTATATATTTTATATTTATATTACAGGCCATTGTTATCTGATCGCAAATATACTATATTATATAAAAACTTTTTATGATATTATCATGGTAACACGGTTACACCTGTTACAGTTACAGCTATTACAGTAGAATGCATATTACTAGAATATTAGCCATTTATTAATTTAGAACATATAAATTACATGACCTTATTCTACATCCCCAATCCCATTGTATCATATTATAATATATAATTGTAATGCGTTATATGTTATAATTATATTATATTATTAGCCATTTGCCAACTGTTTTCTATGTTAATATATTTTAAAATGTAATTTATTCCTTCTCACAGCTACAATTTCAGCAGCAATTAATCCAGTCTTCAGTTTAATATGATCCTTCAAAATTCAAAATCATTGTCAGTAATTGTCAGTCATAAATAAACAAATCATAATGTCCCAAATTAAATCAAAGTATATTTTAAACAAATTATGCACTTAGAAATTCTTTGAAAGTACTGTAATTACATTTAGGCATCACAATATTATAGCACAGTATAAAAATGCTGTGAGCATTTGGTAACACTTAAAGCCTTTATGTATAATGCATTAGAAAGGGTCATTAAAGGATATAATGCATTATATTTATTCATAATGTGTGTTGGAATGCATTATATCTTGTCGGGAATTATTATAACTAAATTTAAAATGCATGGTGTAACAATGAATATGTAGTAACTGTGGTCACAATAATTCATAAAATTTTACAATTTGTTATAAGGTGCACTGCGAGACATAAATAAGGCATTAAAATTACTTAGGCTCTGAGTAAAGTGTTACTGTGACTTATAGATTAACATTATTATTTGTAATAATAGAAAATAATTTTAAAACTGTTTTTTAATATCAGTAGTTGTTAAATATTATTATTTTATTTAATTATTTGTATTTTGGAACCAAATGCAGATCATTTGTCAAGGCTTTGCATCCCTGTGTCTGCTGTGAGAGCCACAGACTTGATTTAGACCCGCTAAATAGAGATCTCTCAACGCCTATGGGTGGACTTTGTCTTGAGGGACAATCACACCCAGTGAGATGGTTGGTTGTGGGCGGTTTTGAACTCGGCCGCACTTTGGGGCCCTTTTTTGACTCCTGCAGCACCCTTGCAGAATTACACGTTTACATGTCGAGCACACCCTCTGAAGATCCCAAGATAAGCAGCCATTTACTGCACAATTAAGGCCAAACAGGTGCACACCCAGCACACTCGCCTGATTCTAAATCAGTTGGTAGCTGGCTGCTAGTGTGCTTCAACATATGAAGACTAATGATTCAGACGCCCAGAGCCTGCCTGCCATCTATTGGAGACTAAAATAACACTTGAGGGGGAAAGTAGGTCAGCAAACCTGGAGGAAGAGAGCATTGCAGGAGAAAAATTCGAGATGTGAGAGAGAGAGAGTGGGATGAAGGAGACAGAAGAGAGACTTGAGAATATCACAGCTGGCTACATATTACATGTGTTTTTTCTTTCTTTCTTTTTTTTTTTTTTTTTACTGTCACATATTTGTCTGTTAAATTCACTCTCATCCCGGATATTTGCCCAAAACCTTGTTATGACAGAATAGCGTCAGCATAGAGGTGTTCTCTGACATCAAAAGGCTCTTTCATTTGTATGTAATTAAATAAAATAATTTTTAGGGGGGTGAAGTACCAACATCATCAACAACAAAACCCCAGTAGTTCCTTTAGTTTAGTTTTCAGTGAACATGTATGGACTTGTAAGCTCTGCTGTATCCCTGTTTGTATAAAAAGTAAATCTCTCTACAGCTATTTTACTGAAATCAGGACAGTTTGTGTTCCATTAAATTGCAGATTCCTCATCCCATTTACTACAGTGTAAGTGCATTTGTTTTTCTGGTTAATTCAATCAGGAGCCAACTTACCAAATAAAAAATGAAGAACATCAAGAGAAGGGTTACCTGTTTTTTAAATAAGGATATCTGTTGTACTTATTTGATGTAGTATAATATTATTTTTTTGCCTAAAATACAAAGAATTTCTTATTATACAAGCCGACCACTGTAAATGACAGAAAATAGCACAAGGTGGCAGTGTTGCACTGAATTGTTGCAGTGCAGAATTGCGTTCTGCGTATACTACATAGAATGTATACTGCCTTCTGTTTTTTTATTATTATTATTTTGAAGCAGTATTGAATGTGCAATTATTTTTTTTGAACAGTGCGGTGCTAAATTGTTGCCAGGCCTTAATACAGTCAGTGCCATTTGTGTACTGTCCATTCATTATCTCAAAAACATAAGTATGTTTGTTTAATGTATGAGTGAGAGTTGATGATATTTTTTAGTATTATTATTTTAGTTGATGTTATTGAAATTTTATTTGCCTAACTTAAATGTATGTTATTTATTACACATCTAAGCCAAAGTACAGTAGTCTGTCACCCACATATTCCATGCATATAGAAAATTTGGAAATTAAGCACATTATACTTTATGCACGCTGCAGAAATAGTTATTTGGGTGCTATTTTTAGCCTGAGGTTAAATTTGATTGATATTTTACGTGGATGAATTTACAAACTTGACATGTTTCTTTTTGATGATATGATTTTATCTTTGACATGCTTTTTATGTATGAAAATATTTATAGATTGCTCAGTAAATTTAGCAGATTATGTATGTATGTATGTATTTATTTATTTATTAAAATAGTAATACCATAAACTGGCACTTCCATTAAAAGTCATTTGAGAGGTTTATGGTCTTTAGGTTTTTAATAAATATTCTTGAATTATGAATGGATTCTAAATTGTTGAATTAAAGTTTTTGATAAATGTGTAAAAAGAAACACGACCTTTTAAGATACGGCCTAGTTTGTTTACTCTAGACGGAGGATTATTTTCCCTTTCACGTCATTGAAATTTGATATAAATACCCCACCCTCACAGTGTCACTGACCCTGGTGTGTTCACAGAACAGTATTATATAACCAAAATCTTTTAACAGACAGTTGCACTTTATTCCGGTAGTCCATTTAGACATTCTACTAACTATGAGTAACTTTGTAACTACATATCAACTACATGTCAACTAATACTCATTAATTCACAACTACATGTCTACTACCCTAACAGAGTAGACTGTTAGGGTTAGGGTCAGTAGAATAAGTTGACATATACTTGCAAAGTTTCTGATTGTCTGTATGTAGTATGTTGTGAACCCATCAAAATAAAGTCTACTAATACTCTATTGACTGTTGGTTAACATGTAGTTGCAAAGTTACTTACTGTTAGTAGATTGTCTAAAGTAGACCATCGAAATAAAGTGTTACCTAATAGAAATGTCATCAGTCTGCCAAAACAGGCCCAGAAGCTTGCTGTAGTTACATCAAATGCTTTATATTAAATAACTGAAAAAATGTTTTTTCAAAATATTGATGATAATAATAAATGTTTGTTGAGCAGCAAATCAGCATATTCATACAGAAAATTCAGTTAATTCAAATAGAAATGAATAGAAATTGTAAGAAATGACTACTTTATTATATTTTGGATCTACTAATGCAGCCTTGTTGAGCATATAAGACTTTTAAACAGTAATGTAAAAAATGTAATATGCGCATAGCAAAATATAGACTATATGATTTTTTGAATCCATCTAGACAATATAATTTAATATTGCACACAAGAATAGCATCCATTCAGTTAGGGTTCCATTTATAAATACTATACTTGTCTATATAACTTGTCTATTTATTTATAAAACTGAATAAAACCTTGTCACAGAAAAATGACAGTTCGTGCTTTCGGTTTACTGCCTTTACATCGGGATTAGACCTTAAGTCTTTATTTAGCAGTATGTGTAAACACACAGTGACAAACATGTGCACCTGCATGCTGGAAGGATAAGATTGGGTCCACCGGGAGGTGTAGGGGGTTATAGAGGTGGGGTTAAATGGGTGGAGTGGGGGAGGGGATTCACGCACAGCATCTGCTGTTATAGGGTGGTGTGAGTTTGGGTGTGTGTTGTGGTAATCCAGACTGTGTTGAAGATTGAGGATGTGACCACATTTTCAGGATTAAGGGTATGCCAAATGTAATTTTAAACTGAATCTTAAATGGGAGTGATTTTGGGGGTGGGGGTATCCCCGTCAAGGATTTATCAGGGATTTCCATACTCAACTTTTATAAATGTTTAACATAAGTGGTTAGACATTTATGGCCTGCATTGTGTTCAGACAGGCGGAAGACTACAGACAGAGGGCGCTAGAGACAGACAGTCATAAGTGAAAGAGATGCTCACATGGACCAGAGCATGACATAGGTGAACAGAGGCTTGAGAATGAAACAGCATCTCTTAACTGAGCTTTGAGAATAAAAAGTTTGTCATGTTACAGAATGCATACATATTTGTGTTATATAGTCCTTAGTTTACACTTAGTTTAAACATTCATATGCTCATATAAATACATTTTTGTAATTGTGATTAATCGTTTGAAAGCACTATACATTTTCTATTCCTCAGATAAAAAAATGATCACAGTATCCACAAAAATATTAAGCAGCACAAGTATTTTGAAACTGATTGTAATAAGAATTTAGCTTCAAATCAGCAAATTACAATCATTTCTAAAGGAAAATTAAGCTTTGCCAGCACAAAAAAACATTTTAAACATATTTAAAAATCATATAAAATCGAAAAGTTATTTTAATTTTGAATACTATTTCACTACATTATTATTATTATTATTATTTTAAATAAACATATGTTTGATTAAATAAAAGCATGGTGAGCATAAGAGACCTGACCATAAACTTTAAAGGGTAGTGTACAGTATATAATTAAAAAAAACATTTATAGTTATTTAAAACTATTTAATTATTTAAAAACATGTTCATAATAAATAATACATTTATTTGAATATTATTTTAAATCAAGTAAAATTCAAGAACATGTTCCTTGCGAAATCATCATCAATCGCTTTATGACATGTAATTAAAACTGCAGCTGGTGCTTTTGTAAAAGGAACAGAATTTTTTTAGTCCACCCAACCTTTTTTTCCCCATCTTTTCATTAGTAATCTAAAGAGAGAGACCCACCTCTTTATATTAAACGAATCACCAACCCTCACACAAACACAGAGCCTCTCTCTCCTCCCCTCCTCCTCTGTCACAAGTCAGTGTATTGAGTGCTGGCTCCTCCCTCCACCGGGCAGCTACTGTTTCTGTCAGATGTAATGTCACATTGATTGATTTGCCACAGAGACAAACAGGCAAATAAGCAGGCACGGGCTGCCAGCTGAGCCTCAGCGTTTACATCTACAAATATAACTGTGAAGAACCCGAATCTAACAGTCATGTTCTTATGCACAGTTTCCTGTATTTAGCACCCAACGCCCCGTTAATCCAGTTCCTTTCTGTTCTTGCAGGAGCGGCACGCTGCACCATAACAAGGTAAGCTGTGTGCTTGTGTGTGTGTGTCCGTGTCCGTGTATGTGAATTCCCAGTGAGGACGTTGACAGAAGCGATGAACCGCTCGCCATGTGACATGCAGCAGTGCCTGCAGGATTGGCTGAGCTGAACGATGACCTCAGCAAGCTTCCCTCCCTCCCTTCCTCGCTCCCTCCCTCCCTCCTTCTCTCTCTGTCTCTCTTCACTCTGCTTTTTTTCCTGCCCTCTTTTGAGCATCCTTTGGTGATCGTGTAGACCACAGCCGCAGTGGCTAACAGCAGCATCCATGGCCTAAACTCGGAGCCCTAAAACATCCACCAGCCCATCATACCAGGGACACGGGGACTTTAAAGCCGAGGCTGGAAGTGTGCTCTGTTTTTTTTACATCTCTCCATCTGGTAACCAGGGGCTTCTCTTCTCCCCTCCTCCCGTTTCAGGCTCCTTGGAGATAGAGGAATGCAAATCTGCAATCATGATGGAAGGTGAGGGCTTGGTCTATTTTTATCTTATTGCCTCTCGTTGCGTGTACGGCCTGGCTTTAAATGCCATAAGCTGTCCGCCTATTTTGAGTGACTTGACATTCCAGTAACTCAATATAGAACCGAAGGTGCTGGATATCTCAAATATAGACACACATCCTCACATGCACACACTGTACACACACTCACATATATGCATTTGTACTCTATTGTACAGGCATATATCCAGTTTTTTTTCTTTGTGCTTTCACCTCACCCCCCTTTAGATGGCTTGTCTTTGTAAAGGATTATTTGGATTTTGCAGTTACGGCTTATGTGCCCAGCTGGCCGCCTCTGAATTCTCTTTGTATGTAGAGTTCACACACATACTCACGTACACCACATACTGTAACACGCCACTCGTTTTTTAATCGTATGTCTGCTCAAGGCCGTTTCTTTAAAGGGAGGTGTTCATGTGTGTAATTCAGTGTGTGCATGCGAACGCCGCTGTCAGCTGTGTTTTGGAGGGAGAAACGGAATGGTTCGATTCACATGTGTGACGGAGGTTTTTATGTAACTGTCGGCCGGATGAGAACATATCATTTATTTATAACATTGGATCAGATAAACTCAATATCGTGTCACCTGTTCCCAAACACTGTTGTCTGTCCTTTTGCATGACTGGTTTGTGTCGTACAATCATGCTCGATCAAATCTTTTGGTTGAAATCAGAAGAATAGGGATCGGTTAATGGGATTTAAGCAGGAATTGTTTGAACAGTGTACCCTGACTAGAATGAAATGGCACATGTTGTTTGTAACATCAGATTATGTGTGTCATCCACCCCTTTTATATGGATTACAACATGTGTTATGCAATATATTGAGGCATGTGGAGAAACGCCAGAACAAATCATTTGCAACTTCCTCATTCACTCATTCTTAATTGTATTTTACATTTTACCAGCATTTTGTTGCCTATAAGGACAGTATTTTGAAATCATTTAATATATTATATCTTAATGAAACTCTAAAACTTTAGAATGCCTCTTGTGAGTGATAGATGTTGGGTTAGGAGATGTAAGTTATCATTTGCTCAGTATAAGAAAATAGAGTCACTTAAGGTCTCTATCTTGATAGAAAACCAAATGTGACAGATCTCAGGCCTTAAGGTGTTAGGTAACGCAATAGCAAAAGTGATAGCGGCTGTCACTGTAGCCTCAAATAGATGTGACATAGAGTTGAATCTCTTAGTGTGGATAGTACAGGCTTAGCCACGCGTGGATTACCTGAAGGTGTAAAATAGGAAGGTAATCCACCTGGTGTTTTCAAAATTATGCTTTCAGCCTGCTTCAACTCCAAAGATATTTTTCTCTCTTTTTCTCTCAAAACAGATCATTCGAGTAGGAATCTGACAGTATTGCTGTTTATGTCACAACTCCAAAATATTATAAGAAGTTTGTTAACATTAATACTTTTGTTTTATCATATCTTTAAGATTCTAGTGTTTTTTTTTTTCTTTACGATTCTACTTTTTTGACCATTAACTGCTTTAGTCCATTATTGCAGTGGTTTCTTAATAATCACAATCCATTTTTTGAAAGAAAACAACAATTAGTCCATGTCTTTACCCATTACATGATCGCTCTACTTAGCAGACACCAATTGTTAGTGACCCTGGCAATGTATGGGTGGGGTTAGACTGAGCTGTTAAATAGAAGGGTTGCCATATAGACTGCTTTAAATAGTGTCAGTGGTAGTGATAGTATTTCCTGTAAAGCAGAGGTTTAGCTCCACCCAACCCCATCTCAGGGATACAAGAAAGGATTTTCACAGAATTTTGTTAGAAAATTAGCCTTGTGGAATGGTAAATAAATATATTGTTAAGAGCACAATATCATACTACTTAAAAAAAAAAAGTGTATACTAAAACAGCATGATGCTATGTTGATTTTTAAGTTTATAACACCAAAATATGGGTTTTAACTGTTGCAGAATTGTAGATATTCCAGTTGGTTGAAAAGTAAGTGAAATGGCAAAATAGCTTCCTGTAGTCTGTTAGAGAATTAACTGGGGAGTTTTGTCTGTGTGCCATGTGGGAGTCGTAAAAGAATAATTCCATTATGTCCTCTTGCTCTACTTTTAATGAATTTATTAAATTGAGTAAAGACTAGCTTGAGTGCTTATTTGTTACTTTGTGTAGGAGGCTTAGAAAATTGTGTGAGTAATAGCATAAATGTGCGTACGGGCTTTCTAAAAGGAACTACTCATTATTTTGTTTCTGTAACATAAAGCAAACTCATCAGACAACAAATCTCAAATATGTTTTACAGTTTCAATTTACAACTCTGATGAGTGACTATTAAGCTTGGCCAATTTTAGGAAGTACAAAATAAATGTTAAATTTGGATTTTAGCCTATCAGAAGACTGAGCGTTAATCTTTATGTGGGCGGGGTTTACAAAGAGGTGACTTGTCTAATTTAGTGGCTAAATTTGTTGGAATTTCCAGAACATCTAAGGTGCCTTTTTACACACAACTCATTTTTTGTTTGAAAAACTTTAAAACGAATGAATTAAGGCTTGCAACCTCTGCATTTATAATATAATATAAGGCTCAGAGAGTGAGCACTAGTGACAAAAAATGAATTCCTACAGATGACAGCAAAAAAGAGGAAGTAACCAGACAGCATGTGAAAGGTCTCTTACTGTACTCTGGCGAGACAGAGGCCGGCTCTGGTTGTTTTGGCAGTAACTGGAGTTGAGCTGGAGCATTTTCCCAGCAGGCTAAAGCAAACAGTGGCTTGGCAGCTTGGTAGACATCTCATGATGTCAGGAGTAACACAGTTTTATCGGACAGTACTTCAATAATACACATGGCACATTGACAGGGCTCCACACAAGCAGAAGTTGTCAGGAAAGACGTTAGGATTCACTGAAAAATTAGTTCTTAACTGGTTTTGCTTCAAAGTATTATTAAAATGTATTATTATTAAATTACCTTGTACCTAAGATGGCCCAACAATGTGCAAAATTACTAAGGTGATTACTAAGGGCAAAACTAGAAAACTGTGATAACATTATACACATGGGCACTTTTTTAGTTATTTTTTTAAACCCAGTGTCTGTGCCTGTCTGCACATCAAAAGGGCCACTGGGCTTTCATTTCACTGTGATAACACTTTCCCCGCCCCCTACTACAGAAACCCTCCATGTTTTGAAGAATGAGGGCCTTTATACAGTGGCAACAATAGATTGGTCAAAAAACTAAGATGAACTTCGCAAAATCAGGAAAGAAGCTGAACTCATTGCATGAATGAGTTTCTAAATTATTTGTGCATGTACTTGTGTTTGTAGTACAGATTTGATTGAGAATACGAGTATACTCTTAATACAGTTACAGATTCTGATATTAAATATTGGTTTGATTTGAACATAAAGCTAGTAAGGGTGTCGAAAGCCAAACAAAAAATCTATTGATAGCCCTGGACTATGTAGTGTGGTTAGTTGAATGTGTTTATAGAAAGTATCTATCTTGAACTGAATATCAGCTTGTACAGTATTAACATACGGTATGATGCATTACTCCGTATTGTATTAGTTAAAATGAATGGAAGCCAGATTATTATCAGCAACCTGAGCCATGTAACATTATTCACCAGGAAGTGACATTTTTGTTAGGGAGAAAATAACTAATCATGAGTTGATTGTCTCACTTTTAAACAATTTCATCCTGTTTATTAAAATGACATGAATTGATCTTATAGCTTTCTGTATATGGAGGAGATTATGACAACTAACTACTTTTAACATTTTACCTTGTCTCACTTTTGAGGCATATTATTTACTTCATTTTAACAGTTGCCACATTATATGGCTGTGTACGCAAAGGAGTGTATGGGTGTTTGTGTCCAGAGGCCCCAGATTAGAGCTGTTGGCCAAATATGACCCTGGATTAACACATCACTGTTTCCTTATTTGCCCCTAAAAGCAACATGGGGTAAACAATTGAGAGGAAAAAATGCTATTGGGAAAATGGTGACAGGAGAAAAGAATAATGCTTGATATGTTATTAGTTCATTGGTGGAAGGGCCAATGTACTAACATTTATCGTTATTGTTAACATTAACATTTATTACTGTTGGCACCTTCTGGTTGGATGACGTCATTTATGAATCATATCCCTCCAGATTTGCTAGCTGATATGTGTTACTTGTTACTACCTAACTTATTGAAAAAAAAACAAAAAAACTGAAAATATAAGATTGCCTTATGCATTTAAGTAGATGGAATGAAAGAGAGTGGTTTCAAAAGAGTTGTGATTATTGATTTGCTTATTGATTAACTATTTGTCCAGACTTTATTTATGCTGGCCTTTTCCTGTTTCTCTTCCAAAACGTCAAAATGAGTATGTGAAATAAAGTGTCAAGTTCATTCAAACTGCAAACAACTTCCTCTATTTTGTTTGGTTTCATCTTGCTTGGGGCACCACAACAGCTAGAACTCACCAGAGTAACCTTGGAAAAATGGTGCATAGTTCCTGTATATGAATGTGAACTTCAGTTATGATCCTGTCATTATGTGAAATGGTTTCTTGGTTTGACTGAACATTACTTGATTGTGTGTACTTTCGTATATGACCCTGAAGAGCCCTGTTATGCAAACAGTAGTCTTGCCTTAGAGCAAAAAAGCAATTTATTGTCGTGCCACTGTGCTCTTTGTGGGCTGATGATTGAAAGCATTAGTTCTATTGCAGGAAGGACAGATTAAGTACCTTCTGGATGGACCTTGACTATGATATAACAGGAAAGAGCATCTGTCATCAAGACACATGTATGACGCATTAGAGAGAAAGGACCCTTGATGCCTGTCTGTTTGTGTTCATTAAACCTGAATTTCTGCTTTATTTCATATGGAAAGGAAATGTAGGTTTTGGATATCTAAGCAATCACATACGAATTTACTGCATAGCTGTACAGGCCTGCATGTGAGATGACTCATCTGAATGAGCTGTGCTGCTCACCGTGGGCTGGCCTATCTCACGGATGGCAGATATGGTACTGATCCGCTCAGAGCTGACTGGCTGCATTAGCAGCTAAAGCGTGAGTATGAGCTGCTCTCAAGACACAGCAATAAAAGAAATGGTGTATGTTTTATTAAAAAGGGTTTTTTTGTCAAATAGCCAACATGATAGGTTGTCAAACACTTAATCGGTTTATTGTAGTTCAGCGAATGATTACTGAAGACAAGTCAACCTCAGTAGGTCAAAATAAATATTATGTAAGTTGCTTTCATTTCTTTTTATTATGTTAGGATTGCAATACTGAACACCAAAATATGAGTCTAAATACATATTTTGGACATAAACATCTAATAAACATAAAAATGAATCAAGTAAAAAATCTTTCAATTAACAATATTATCTCCACGGCCATTTATTTTATTATGTGATATTTTTAAGCTCTTAAAAGCTGACCTTGTACACTACAGTCTGAGGCTTGTTGCGTCTCAGACACCAACATTTTAATGATTCAAAAGATGAATCACTGTCTGAGGTTTAAGTATGGGGATACATTTTATCATCATGATAATTCAGTAGTATTACAGCACAACATGAGTGTATGTTAACACCTTTTTTGTTTGCTTTAGTCATCTGACCTCACGTGATGTCAGACTTAAAGGAATAAAAAATTAAAATTATGTCATCATTTATTCACCCTCGAGTAGTTCCAAACCTGTATGGATTTCTTTGTTCTGCCAAACACAAAGGAATACATTTTGAAAAAGTTTGTTACCAGGCTGTTTTGTCACCATTGACTTTCTTAGTAGGAAAATAAATACTATGGAAGTCAATGGTGACCCAAAACAGCCTGGTTATAAACTTTTTTCTAAATAAAATATGTGGTAACTACTGACTCTCCAAGTGAAACAGAGCAATTGTGCATATTAATTGTTGCTACCTGATGCCTGCATTTTATATACTGTATAATTACTCAAAGATATAACTGCAAGAAAAAGTATTAAAATATATAATTGCCTCCCTGTGATTCTTTCCTGCTTTGTGAGTTTTTGTAATTAGCTGCACTTTGAAACATCTAATCAGAGCTCAACATTATTATTATTCCAAATAAGGTAAAAACAGGCAAATTCATTCTTAAGACAAATCCTAGGGTTGTAAATGGACTTAAGCCACATACAGTAGCTTCTAAGTAGATATCAGAGAACAATTTAAAATACTTTATCAGTGCATTCGACGGCACCTTTAATTTTAACATTGCTTTTATCTTAATCTTAAAATATTGGTTATCGGTGACATGATGTGTTTGTCTACACACACACACATATATATATATATTCTAGAGGCCCTAAAAAACACATATCGGTCGACCGCTAATAGGGTTATTCATAAAACTATACTTTTGCTAATTAAAATTAGTTCTTGACACATCACTTGAATGTTAATTTAACAGATTATTGCAGATTATGTGCTGTTTTTATCAATTTAATTACTGGATACAGTTGAAAAAGCTTAAAAGGTTGGACAGGCAAAGATCACCATTTAAGGGATACAGATATGTTTAAAACTAGTTACTTCTCATTAAAGATTGTTTTCATTTTAAATAATTGTATAAACAGATTTTATCTAGATGTAGCCAAATTGGTGGCAATCAATTTGATGTAGAGGCCATTCCATGTGTAACTGGGCTTCAGATGAGTTAAATACTGACAATGGTTGTGTCTCTGTCCCCATCCCAAAGATGAGTCATCCTGATTAGGTTTCATTACCTCCCTGCTCTAGACAATAGAGGCTCCATTGATTTTTATCATCAGCAGAGTGGATCAGGAAAGAGAACGGGGCAGGAAAACGAATCAGCAGAATCTGAGCAGAAGGCATTGTGCAGCTGCCTTGAAATGTGTGTTGAAACATCTCTTACGAATGTAACCCTCGTTCCCTGAAGGAGGGAATGGAGACGTTACGTCATTGACTGACATCATGGGGTCCCGCCTGGGAGACCAATTGACTCTGATCTTTGGAGAAAACGGATATATAAGATGGTGGCGTGCTAACCACCATTAGGTTTCTACTGAGGAGCAGATCGCAATGGACTCCCCATCGCAGTCTGCCCTTGTGGCAGGAGGGACGTACCATCTCCGTTCACTCCTTCAGGGAACGAGGGTTACATACAGAACCGAGACATTCCCTTTCAGTCAGTCACTATACTATACTATTACGTCATTGACTGACATCATGGGGTCCCCACCCTGATTGTTGATGTACACTACCGTCGCAATGTTGTCTGTCCTGACCAGACCAGACCGTGCTTGCCCTGCAGCATTGGAAGAAACCGGCGCAGGGCCTGCCAAACGACCAACTCGAGGCAATTGATATGCCACTGCAGTCGGGGTCCCGTTCAGGAGCCCAAGGCTGCTTGCATGTTGCATACAGTGCCCCAGCCCGTCATGGAGGCATCTGTGGAAACTACCACATGCCTGGACACCTGGCCTAGGGGCACACCGGCCCATAGGAAGACACTCCTTCGCCCACAGAGGTTTTAGGGCACCCTCCGCCATCTTGGTAAAGACGCGAGGTGACAGGGCCAGCCCAGTGGGGAGGACCTTGTACTGATACACATGACCCTCGAAAGCAAACCAAAGGAACAGTCTGTGTCAAGGCAAAATCGAGACATGAAAGTGCGCGTCCTTCAGGTCAATGGCTGCAAAGTAATCCTGGTGACAAATGCAAGACCGAATGCGTTTCTGAACATTCTGAACCTGCCCAAGGGACTGTGCTGTGACCTTTGTTGCCCGGAGAGCAAAGTTGGTCGTGCATGACACGGACACAAGTGCAACGCAACCACTCGCTCCGCCTGGCGAATCTCCACACCCTAGATGTATACTGTGCCTTCCACAATTTGGTGAGCTCCTCATGGAAGAAAGGCACTGGGGCCGGATGAGGCTGGGAGCCATGCCCTGAAACCATTCGTCCATCCCGATGCTCTTGGCTGCCCGAAAGAGCATGGCTGCCAACTCCACCTCAGACTCCTTTTAAGCAGCTGCCACAATGGGGGGCTGGAAGGGATAGCAGATTGAACTGAAAGGGGTAGCAGATGAAGCTAGCCTTCTAATAAAAGAAAGCCATGACCTGAGAAAAGCCATGGACATGCACTGGCAATGAGGGCCATCTACGGACGCTCACAGGATGCTCCGAACGAGGGTCTCCACACAGCAGGTAGGTTCTTCTTCTTCTCCAACTTCAAACGTCAGATTGGCTCGGAAGCAGAAAGCTAATGGTGGGTAGCACGCCGCCATCTTATATACCGGTACATACGGGTGGTGGCTTGGCATGCAAAAATCATTGGCCAATTCCCATTGGCATTTTCTCCAAAGATCAGAGTCGATTCGTCTCTCAGGTGGAACCCCATGACGTCAGTCAATGACGTAACGTCATAGTGACTGACTGAAAGGGAACTGGAGTTTGTGTGAGCCTCTTAGAAGACAGTATTAGAGACTGAAACCATCCAAGTCATCCAGCCGTTGGGAAGTAAAGCAGAATGTTTTGATATTGCTGACTGCTGCTAAATTCATGTAATGTAATTCATAGCAGTATTCTCTCACAAATCGTAAGATGTGTTAAACTATTGGTACAGTTTAGATCATCACACATTATATGCCAATGTCACTAGTTGGTTGCTACACTTGAAGTCTAAAAGTCCAAACAATGGGGAAAATGTTTAATATCAAAAGATACGGTATGTATTACTTTGTTACTGTTAAGCTTAGATTTTGTCTATATTACATATGTTTCTGCAGTTCTAATGTGCAAAACTAATTTTACTTTTGTGCTGAGGACATCAGCTGGTGAGGCCTAAAGGCTAAATCAGCCCTTTGAGAAACCACACTGCTGCTCTCTCCTGTCTTTCTCAATCGCGTGAAATGTATGCAGATATTTCATCGTCTTGCAGAAGGATTGCATTTTTTTAGTAGTTGGAGTGGAGCTGTAAACACCATAAACATACAAAATAAGAACTATGATTAAAATATACTGCCTTTTATTGATCCCACTCTTTTAATCTGGGCAAGGTGCAAGACCTTTGTGTAATGTCTCTTTAATGCTCCTTTAATGCTCATTTAAAATATTAATTGCAAGCAAACTGACAAAGGCCCAGTGTAGTAATAGTAGTTTTTCAATTTGCTGCAGCTGTTGTTGTTGTTATAAAGATGTTTAGAGATTGTAACTGTCATTTAAAAAAAATTGCCTGTACTATCTCTGTGTGGGTGGTGGAGGAAAAGAGCAATCTGGGTCCACATGGACCAAACCCATCACAAACATAGTCGCTGCTGCGTTCAAATCCAGATGAAGGGAACTCCCATGTGGAAAGTCAAGATTAAAGATAGAGGTTAATGTAAGAAACCCACGGACACTCCTTAAAAAGCCACTTCCATGGAGAAAGCCATGAGGGGAGAAAGAGGACAGGGCTTACAAACAGAAAACTATAGGAGAAAGTTAGATTTTTCTGTTTCAAACTAGTTCCTGGGATAGAAAACATTCTGGCATTTTTGTGCCAGACAAATTGGACTTGGTTCCTTGTTAGGGTTGGGTGTTGACCCAGAACATATTGTGATATCACAGTTAAAGACATTTTTTTTAGTTACAGTATGTAAAAGTAGTAAATTAAGTAGAAATGCACCCTATTTTTAGTTTATTGTGAGAATTTGCAAGAAGAAATTTTGAGATGAAATATTTTTCAGAATAAAATTACCCTTTTTTAATGGAATTTTCCCAAGTGATTCCTACACTTGTTCATGTAGCATATCAACAACCTGTGATATGATTATACAGTACAAAACAGGATTAGCAAATAAAAAAAATAACTGTAAAGGATTCTGGGATTTCTGTAGCTTGTTGGTGTTGTATTGAGGCCGAAGCAGCTGATCTTTTAATGTCCAGTGTGTGTGCTGTGACTCTCTCTCTCTCTCCATCTCCATCTGCTTCTGCGTCTCATGATGCTCCATCTGCTTCTCAACAAAGAATCTTCATTCACTGCCAGTCCTGAATCAATTCAATGTGAGGATTGTCTTTAATAAACAGGATTTCCATGTAACAGAGCTGACTCAGTGAATCTTAAATGGTGTTTGGCTGAAGACAAAACCTGTGGTCTGGAGGATCAAGTAATCCAAGTGTGGTTTTGATTGACAACCGTTGAGGGAGCTACATTAAATCTGTAGCTCATCAAGTTATAAGCTAATCAGAATCCTTACTAGTCAACCTACACAGTTAGCTGCTCTGCAAAATGCTTACAAAATGAAGCTAACTGCCCTGAAGTGAGTTTAAAAAAAGTTAAAAAATAACAATGTAGTGTTAAACAATGCTACATTATTGGATGTTGGAAAAAAGTAGCTTTGCTCGGAAAAGGCTACATTATATTCACAAACACTGAGCTACACTACAAACTGCTTATAAAAAAAGAAAAGAAAACTGCCACAAAGCTGAATACAGGTACTTTAACACTGTGACTTTCTACTTTTTCTCAGTTATCACCTGCTACATTTTTTTGCCAATCTTACGATTGATTGCCATCAGCATTCATTGCGCTCAGACACTTGAACAAAGCCACTTGGTTGGATGTTTCGCTGGCAGGCAGCTTAAGAACTTGGCACATGTCACATACATTGGCACGAGAGCTGTACTTCCCCTCTTTAGTCTTACACAGAGTGGCCAGACCTCTACCAGATCTGCTGTGATTTAACATAATTGCTCCAGAGCACTGCAGTGTCTTTGTATCACTATTAACTGAGATAAATGGTAATTAACAATAATGTATAAATATTGTATTTTATTTAATTTTACTACAAGTATTTTTAAACATCAGCTAACAATTCCTGTTGCATTTCACTCTTAGGACTATTGTTGCTAAAATGCACTGAATTTTCCACCTGTGCTTATTTAGTGGTCATCGCAGCTTATTTTAGGCTAATATGTATTCACGGTTGATCTTAAGTCCATTTTTATTAAGTTCTTTTTTTTCCAGAAGGCAAGTAGACCTGACCTTTATGGATGCGGTGCAGGAATTTATAAAATAAGCCAGTAATTGTTAAATGTTAGTGGCTGTAGTGCATGTATCTTGGTCGAATTTAAGATCTAATCACTGCTTTAGTAATGCCGTTAAATCCATTATATTACAAGATAAAGGTACAAGTGAGGTGTCATGATCCTCTTTTGTAGGAACAAATCTTCACAGCCATTTCTAGTATTTTACATGTGCAGGTGCAGCAAGTGTTTACCGTTCGTTTAGTAAACACTAAATTATTCTGCGTGACTGTTGGTGTATTTCCATAACAATGGAAAAATGGCCTCCACTGTCTTTTTTACCAAATGAGTTGGCCAGGTTTAAGTGTTAGTCATAATGCATCCATGCAACGTGACTGGGCACTGTGCTTGACTGAAAGTGAAAGAACCCAGCTAAAACATTATCATTACAGCATTTTCATAAACCAGCCCAAGCTACTGTAAGTGGAGAGGTTTTCAGATAGTGTGAGATCTGAAATGTTGAGCACTTCCTTGGCCTTCTCCAGGGAGATCTCAGCCTTGTTTGCCCCATCCTTCTGCTTTGTTTCTTTTGTTAAAATGTTGTAATTATAAAATTATAATTTTAAAATGATCTTTAATTCATAGTTTTAGTTATGACATGACTGAGTACGTGGCTGGATGAGTGACACCGGCTGAATCATGGGCGTGTGTAAATGAATGGGCATGTTAAGTAACTGTTTTAGTGATATTTAGTTCAGATATTTATTTATTTTTATTAAACAGTTCAAAAAAGTTTTTTTAAGATATCAATATTTTTATTCAGCATAAATAATATTCATCAAAACTGACAGAAAAGTGACTGTAAAATATAATATAATATAATATAATATAATATAAAAAATATTGTTTTAAATTAATGCTGTTGTTTTTATATTTTCTATTCATAAAAGGATCCTAAAAGATATGTATCACAAAAAAATGGTTTATACAAAAATACCATTAATAATATGATACCAAATCTGCATATTAGAAAGTGACACTGAAACGGGAGAAATAAAAAATATAGCTTTGCCATCATCACAGGATAAATCAGATTTTATAATATATTAAATTAGAAATTAATAATTTGAAATAAGCAGTTGTAAATTTTTATAATAATAACGATGCTACTGTTTTTGCTGTATTTTTGTACAAACAAATGAAGCCTTGGTGTGCATATGATATTTAAAATAATAATAATAATCTGACCCCAAAATTAGCAGAAGTGTGTAATATATTGTAATATATAATATCCACAATATTTAAATTTAATAATAAATTCAAAGAGATACGAGAAATAACAAGGCCGCTAACACAATCTCAAATACTGCATTTGAGAAAATAATTGTCATGCCAAATACTAATATACTGTAGCTCATAATATTTCTTTTGATCAATGTTTTGTAAGGAGAAGTTATATCTAGTTTTATCTACCTTTCACGAACAGTAAATTTAGTTGCATTCACAAAGAAATTACCACAGTCCCATTAGTCATGTATGTATGTTTGTTAGTAGAAAAATGCATAATGTATGTTATGGCAGCGAGTCTAGAGGCAAACTTGGCAACCCCATTTACTCCATGTTCAACAGCTTAATAGAAAGAGCCGCTGGGTAATAGTTTTCTCTATGCTGGCAAAGTACGAGTTGCTATAAGCTATTAGTAATATCTGGCAACAAAATATTGACTTTTCGTCCAGTAATTTATGTTATCAGAAGCAATCAAAAGGTGTTCTAAGGTGTTTTTGGTTTAGATAGAGATCAATTGCAAATAAAACATGCCTTGATGAGCAAAATGTTCTAGCTGATCCGGTTACAAATTTAGCCATCTGTCTTTAGACTTGCTAATGAATATTCTCAGATTAAGATCAGCAGTCTGAGATGTAGAGATCACATTGGGGGTCACTATAGCTGTGTAGATCATTACTATAGCTGTGTAGGTCATTACTGAGAGACTTTAAGATTATTGCTTGCGTTCTCTGATCTCTTCCGTCAGTGTGATGGCTCAACTCTTTCCAGATGAACTGATTGTTAAGCATTAATCCCCGTCTAGGTCAATCTGCCATGCTACCTCTGGCAGCGATATATTAGAATTAAACAGATTTATCTTAGTTTCTCTTGTTTTTTCCCCTTTATCCCCTGCTGAACACTAGTAGGAACTGGACCCTGCCTCATTTAATGGCCCTTCTCTGAAGTTGCAAATGCTTTATGAGTTGATGGAAATGCTCATGTTTGTGATAGATGCTGTGATAATACAACCATTTGGAGACAGCTGTAGACATTTTAATGAGGGGAAATCTTTCTGCCCTTGACCCTTTGATGACATCAGCAGTTTCACTGTTCTAAAATAGGAAATATCATTCAAATGTATTTATTTATTAATGTAATTTATTGGATAAAACCTTTTCACGGACTGCGGTGAAGCATTTCCATAATTATAGGTCTAACAAAAATGTTTACATTTTCCTTTTTTATGTAATGTACATTTTTCTAAGACTATTATTTGTGATATATTACCTTAGCATTGAATTAATAGAAAAGTAGTTAAAGGTGTTTGTGTTTCTAATAATATATATGTTAATCATGTTTTTTAATAATTAAACCCTAATCCTCTTTTGAGAGGTTTATGGTTTACTTTATATTAAGTGACCCTAATGCATGTGTACTTACATAGTAACTAGATGTGTACATAGTATGTAATGTACAGTAGTAAGTACACATTGGCACATAGTATCTACAACTGTAATATTTCTGTAACTACAAACATGTAACAAACCACTGAATGATAGTACAAGCACAATTTTGTAACAGGAGGTAACAACACTTTTTTCACTTCACTAAGTACTTGTGTAATAGAAATTATATAACTACATTTTGTAACAATAGTATGCATAAGAGTAATTGGAACAATTTGATCCAGGGGGTGGAGATGGGTAGGAATATGTAAGGATATTTAAGGATAAGTGGGAGGAGTTGGATCTGGACTTACGTGGTAACTCCTCAGGAACTGTCCACTGATGGGTAACATCAGAATAATTACATGGTAAATCCATAGGAAATGTCTACTTAATATAAAGTGCAACACTTTCTTTACCATCTTCTTTACCAAAAAGTGCTGTTGTATGAGTGCCTCTGTATGACTAATTGCTTGTTGTTTTCCCCACCTGTCGCAAGTCGCTTTGGATAAAAGCGTCTGCTAAATTAATAAATGTAAATGTAAATATTATATCCAGTCATTTGCCTCCAAAATTTTAGTATTTAGCTGCAAGAATCCTGATTCGCTGTCAACATTGACGTTACTAAAAAAACACTAATGAGAGCACCCACTAGCGACCTCATTGCCAGCCTCTAGAAGTCGCTGCTCGTGTGAACAGGGCTTAAGGGATTGGTCAACAGTGTAATTATAAATGTAATTACAGAAATTATTTACAGATGTAATTACATGTATTTTTAAAAATATATAAGTACAATGTAAAAGCATTTATGTGCACAATAAGTGCATTGTACTGAATTATTAATTTAAATGTAAGTACATAGTTGTTAAGGCCACCTTATATAAAGTGGGACCCACATTTGTACTTTCATTACTAAAAAGTGTAGTTACCAATGTTTTGTTACACATTTGTACTTAGACATACCATTTGTAGGGTTGTTACATGTGATTAGTTACACAAACATTAGAGGGACTGTGTACCAATGTGTACTTACATTGTCGTTACATACTATGTACACATCTAGTTTTCTATGTAAGCACACAGGTATTAGGGCCACTTAATATCAAGTGGGACAGAATGTCCGGTCTGTTCTGTTTTGTACAATTAAATTGAACATTGTAAGCTATCATAGGACTTCTAGTTCTAGTTATATTTTATGATGCTTGTTTGCTTTTTAAGGTTTTATAAAAGATAGCAGCATGAACATTCTCCTAAACATCTCCATTTAGTTTTACAGAAGGACATTCAGGTTAGGAATGCTATGAGGGTAAATAAATGATGACAGAATTTTTATTTTGGGTGATTTTCTCTGTCACAACTGAATCATGTGCTTTTAGTTATAATCATTCTGTTTTTTCCAAAGTGCCTTTTTTCCAAAACAGTCTTTGTCTGATCGTTTACTTTGTCTTTGTCTTAGTGATGAGCACAGACCGTTCTTCTCCTGACCCAGTTTTCCCTGTGGCGGACGTTTTTCCTCTGGGGGTGGGGTTGGGATTTCAAGCTGAGTGTGTCTTTTGAGTATGTGCAGTCATTTATCTGCTTCTGTGTGGACGAGAGTTTGTGAGTGTGTGTGTTGGGCTTTTGAGTGCATAGTGTACGGTGAAGCCACCTGGACCCAATGAGGGGAATAAGCTATTAGGTTCACGTTTTGGGCTTGAAGTTAAGAGCCCTATAATTTTACAGTATGTAGAGTGCAAATTTCAGGACTGGAATTGAAGTACATTGTAAATTGGTCATTAAAATGAGCTTTTTGCGTTGTATCTGTATTTTTTTTATTATTATTCTACAGGTCTATGGACAAATGCTAAAGCTGTACATTACATGCAAAAACCCAACTCTTTATCTCAGTTCATCTGTTATAGAGTTCTCTCTAAGAAGCTCAATGATTCATTTGTTAATGAATAAGTGTTTAAAAAGAAGTATTACACCATGCCATTTTGTACGGTTGATGTACCATGAAAATGCTATGTATTTAGGATCCATTTGCATGAAATGTCCATTTGCATCATGGCCATGATGAACACCCTCCCACCATCCTCATCCTAATGTATGCCGAATGCGTATTCCTCTTCTTCTGTTTTATCTGTCTCTGTTTGCCGCTCTATTTAATATAGAGGATGCTGATTTGCGTTGTGAGCCCCCAGCTAGCTTTGAAGCTTGACTAAATTATTCTGGTACATTGTTTTGCTGTTTGCTGAGTTAACGTTGTTGTTGAATCAGTTGTCAGTTGTTAATTGTTATATGGTGATATATATTGAGGTCTGAGGTCTAGGTTAAACTACTGCACAATGTTGTCTTTTTCAGAGGCACAGATTGCCAACTTCACTTCATACTATACAGTGTGTGTGTATATATATATATATATATATATATATAAATTGTAACAGCTTATTGCAGGGTCTCTTAACCAGTTGCATACATATTACTAGATAATTAGCCATTTATTAGTAGTAATTAAGCACATATTAATCCCTTATTCTAGTCAGAGTAAGCCTTCTTTGGTTCCGGAGACATTTTCCTCTTTTGTTTTTGGCTACAAGTTTGTTATGCTTCTCTGTCCCGATTCTTTTCTATGGTGGTTTTGAAAAAATACATACACCACCTTTAAAATGATTTTTGAAGGATCATGTGACACTGAACATTCAGCTTTGCCATCACAGAAATGCATTACATGTTAACATTTATTAAAATCGAAAACAGTTGTCTTTACTGTATTGCATACTACTGTATTGTGCTTTATAATATATTTTATGCTTTTAGATGATGTCATCTGTACTTGGTAACATGGATGCAAGTTTTTTGTGATGGTATATTGGCATTTATACTCATGTTTTTGAATAAGAAGCTCCAGGAAGCTCTTAAAAAACTTTCTTGCAGCCATACAGCCAAAAGGAGAACACTAATCTTTTTGAAACATGAGTTTGACTGATGTCACAGATGATTGCCAGCTCTGTGGCACTTACAGTCTCAACAACATTTTCTCTGACAATTAATCTTTGTTGCTTTTAACCAATACTATGTGCATCTGTCTAAAGCCATAAATACTATCTATCATTTCCTGTTTGCTTAAGTGGTGTCCCTGAATGGTTAGCGCTGTCATTTTCTATGGCTCCTTCACTCCATGAGTTAGCTACTAGTAATCACGTTACCACTTCCGTCGCAATGCTTACATACAGAGACTACTATTTTCATAGCCATTAATTAGTGTTATGCTGTGTTTAGAAATCCCTCTTGTCAAAAAATTGACTTAAGCCATCTCATGGGGGTTAGCTTATATGGAAAGTGTGACCACGATGGGGTTTGTGTGTTTGCAAAGACTGTAATCTGCTTTAGCAGCTTGTTCAGATGCATCCGAAACTGTACTGATATACACTTGCTTTTGTATTTGCAAATCTTTGGTGAAATTGTGATATGTCAGGGTTCAGATTTAAAGCCTAAAAGTGTTTGTTCCATGTGAACCAAAGATGGCGCAGCAGTGATTGTTAAAGGGGTCATACAAAGGCAATTTTCCACAAGCTATTATGATTCTTCAGGATCTTAATGGAAAGTAATATAGAATTGTAATATAGATTGCTTTAAAATTTCTCAAAGATCAAAGACACTAATTTTACCTTGTCAAAAACAGCTCTTTAGAAATCACTCTGTTCTGTGTACTTCCCATTTAAATCTTCACGAGCTCCACTGACCCCGCCCCTCTTTTCTGAGGCGCTCTCGGAGGATCTTTTTTTAGTCGTATTCATAGTGAAACTTGCTAATTAGCACATTTTTTAGGAAAGGCGATTTGCAAAGATTCATTAAAAGACATTATACTCGCTGCTTCTGTAGGTGAGGCTGGATCATGTATCAAGGGCGCGTTTCCCTCCAGAACCAAACGTAACGTTACTCCTCTGCATCATCAGTCACTCAGATGTTGGGAGTAAATGACTACTGCTATGTTCATTAATACATTCAACAACAAAACACCTCGATCTCTTAGGAGTCATGCTTGTCTCTGTGTCTCGGACTGATGACGGCTCACTCAGGACGGGTCTGAGGTAAGACACCAGTTCAGTCTGTGTGACACGCTGCTGTCAATCAACCTTTGTGGCCTCTGTTGGTGTGACGCCACTGCAACATGCATTTGAGAATGGCTTGATTTCAGAAGGGGACACTTATTCTTCTTTTAATTTTATAAAAATACTTGTAGATCTTTATCATTGTAGGGTGGTTGTGTACACACACTCCCAACACACATTTCAGTCCAAACAGCTTGAAAAAGT
>JAUMHI010000041.1:9419132-9436628 GCA_032359435.1 Enteromius unitaeniatus | reverse complement strand
GTAATTGACTTGTAAATTAATTAACTAAACATAATAATCACTTATTAATCATTTGTGAATGTTTTGTAGATGAACATCATCATTAACTAATCACTTATAAATGACTTACAACAGGACGTTATTATAAAGTGTTACCGTGAAGGGTTTCCTACAATGCTTTATAAAATTTTTTATGTCATTTAATATTTTAACAGATTGACAGCCAAATTTTTTTTATATTTTTCCACTTCTTTGCATATTGTTAAGTTAAATGATATGCTATGAATAATTATTTTTGCCATTGTCAAAACTTTTTTCTTTGTTCTTATTTTATGTGCATGATAGAAA
Organism: Enteromius unitaeniatus; assembly: GCA_032359435.1. Classification (NCBI taxonomy): domain Eukaryota; kingdom Metazoa; phylum Chordata; class Actinopteri; order Cypriniformes; family Cyprinidae; genus Enteromius; species Enteromius unitaeniatus. The sequence continues at coordinate 9,436,301 of JAUMHI010000041.1, read as the reverse complement.
ATGTTGTATTGATATTTTTGCACTCAGTGTTATCAAATTAGTTGATAATAATGTTTAGGTTTCTTAAAACAGTGAAATATTTTTTTTTTTATGCAGGGTTAAATGTTATTGTACTTTTTTATGTGAAGCTTTATTGGAAAAATAATCTGAAATAATCTATAAACCTATAAATAATCTGACATGGTGAAAAACTTTAATAATTCAAGTGATGTTTTTATTTTCTGTATGATGGATGACCATGGCACAGGAGCCCCAAGAGACTGAATCGGTACTGAAAACAGAGAGAGCATAGTTCTCTAGCTTGAAGTCTAACTCTAGAAGTGAATACTCACTGAGGACCTGTAGATTCCCCCAGTGGCTCCCCTAAATAGGACAAATTTATCTAATCTAGAAATCAGTGAATCTGAGTGATGTTACTAAAGTTGTGTTTTGATTTGTTCAGTCACAGAAAAAAACCAACGGGGCTCCAAATGGCTTCTATGGGGAGATTGATTGGGACAGATATGTAAGTACATCTTTTTTAATAGCCTGATGATACTCTGCAAGGCATGGCAGTTCAAGCCTACTACATGTACATTACTACATTTAATTTAAGCTATTAAAAAATACCACTGCATCTGTAATAAAGACTGACTTCAGTTCTTTTCTTTTGCAGAACTCACCTGAGTTAGATGATGAAGGATATAGCATCAGACCAGATGAGGAAGAGGGAGATATCCTTACATTTTGCCATAAATTAGCGTTACAAAACTTTTGAATCACTGATTTTTCTTTTCTTTTTTTTATTATTATAAAAAATGTTGTCAATGAAAACAAAGCTAAAGCAAAAAGGCATAGTGCTTTTTTAATGGTTTAGCTTTGTTTCACCTACTGCAGCTTTTCGAACATTTCATTTTTTATTTTTCAGACATTAGGTTCTAAACTCATGTTTACGCTCTAATCATGTCAATTTGCAACTGGTCCCTTAACATTCCCCCACCAGCCCCCAAAGAAAAGTCTCACTTTTTCTCCTCAAGTGAGTCTGAAGAAGAGGAGGACCACCGCAAAAAGTTTAAAATCAAAATCAGACCGCTGCCAGCAGACGCTAACATTGCAGCTCCCTCGGTAGACGAATTAAAAGCCTCCATTGGCAACATAGCTCTGTCTCCCTCGCCTCTGGTGAGTCCAGCCAATGTTACTCATGCATCCCAAGCTTATGATACTGTTTCCTGTCACTTTTCATGCTTTCATATCACATGGCAATAGTATCTGTTGTGTTATGTGTAATTTGTACTGATTTTGACATCTCTTATGAAAAATATACTGTGAAAGTACCATGGTAGAGTGAGGCTTGCATATTAAATGTAGCTATAAAGTATTCCATACGTTAAATGTATACACTAATTCTTTTGATTTGGTGTTGTGAATAAGCCTGTTGGGTCCTTTTTTAATATTCACTGTAATTATCAGTGCATGTTGTGTTTCTGTTAATAAGGAGAGGAAGCAGCCTGTTGCACTGTTGTGGATTTTATTTGCACTGTATAAGGAAGCTCATGAAATGGAGGAAGTGCTTTAGGTTCTTTATTAACCTTGTCAACTCAATTTTATAGTCATATGATGACAAAAGCCACGAGCCAGACTTGGCTTACAGTACAAATTGCTTGTTTTTTGTGGAGTGTTGCTTGTAGTGTGTGGTTAATATGAGGCTATCACGCTGTGGAGGCTGTTTCTAGAGAGAGCAGTGTGAGCAATTCAGATGGTGCCTGCCATTTTAATAGTCCAGAAACGCCTACCTGCCATTTCATTTCAAAACATTTTTGAATTTCAGCAGTCAACATGTAGCTGCATCCTGTTAAATAAAGCTTTTTTATGAGCTTTAAATTAATTTCTAGGATGTACCTTAAACAAGCAAGTCTATGTTTGCGTGACTTCCTCTAGTAACCTCAGTAACCGGAGCACTGGGACGTCGGAGAAGACATACGGAAGTCAGCCTTACTGTAGAAGGTTAAGACAGATATACATATAACATGAACTTTCAGGTATATAGAATATTGGAGGTGATTGAACTCTCATGAACGGCAGACTTGCCCCGGGGGAAACACAGCATTGGAGGCCAATGTGAACAGGAGCAAAGCTTTCATAGAAAGAAACTGAAGCTCAACTGAGGGTACAAGAGGGTACTGTAGGGGCCATGGAGGATTTAACCTCCTGGCCCCCCTAAGGAACCTGATGACCAGGTTGTGCAACGGACCTACCATCTATGGGGTCGTGGTGTGCAGTGATAGAAGCCACATAGACTTTAAGGGTGGAGGGAGACAGCCTTCGCTCCAACCCTTGCTGCAGAAAAAGAAGCACAACTTAGATCGGGCATTTCCGGGGGTCTTCTTGTTGAGAAGAACACCACTTGACAAACAGGTTCCATTTCAACATGTAGGCAGCTCTTGTAGAAGGTGCACTTGCAGAAGAAATAGTGTTAACCACCGCTTGGGGTAGGTCACTTGGAACCTCTGCGTCCCATCTAGGGGCCAGACATGGAGTTTCCAGAGGTCTGGACGTGGGTGCCACAGGGTGCCCCGTCTCTGAATCAGTAGATCCTTCCTCAGAGGAATCGACCAAGGAGGGGCTGTCACAAGGAGCATGAGTTTGGGGAACCAGGTACCACCTTGATGGTTGATGTACGCAACAGTCGCTGTGTTGTCCATACAGGCTAGTACATGACAGCCTTGTAGGTGTTCCTTGAGATGACCCAGAGTTAGATGTACTACTAGCAGCTCGAGGTAATTGATATGCCAATGCAGATGAGGTTCTGTCCAAACCCCTGACACTGCATGCCCGAATGTGGCCCCCCACCTGGTGGTAGAGGTATCCTTGAAGAAAGCAGCGTGCATGGAGACCTGTTCTAGGGGCACTCCTGCCCAAAGAAAGGAGAGATCTGACCACGGGGAGAAGGTTTGGCGCCAAGCCGGTGTTATTTGAACCCAGAAGGTGCCGTGTCACCATGCCCACTTCGGGACTCGATCGTGAAGCTAGTGCTGAAGCGCTCTCATATGGAGCAGCCCCAGTGGCGTCACCGCTGTGGCTGCAGCCATATGCCACAGGACCCTCTAAAAACATTTCAGTCGAACCGTCCTGCCTTTAAATTAATTTCTATGCACCGAACAAAGTTTGCTCTTCTCCCAGTTGACCCGTAGTCCCAACAGGCTGAGGTGTGTTCGCACAACTGATTGTTAAATCCTGAGAACATTTTATTCATATTGTGTGTGCAGTTGAAAAGATTCCAGAAAGACTACCTGCACTGAAGTACTGACTTTTAAAAACTTTTTGCTGGTGAAGTCATCTGAAGTTCATCTGACGGAGGTTATTCAGATAAGATATGGCGTAGATGAGTCTTATCTGACTCACTGTTGTTATCTGGAGTGAGTAGGAGTTTCAAGTGGAGTCTCACACTGAAGTGTGACTTTGTTCTCTCTCAATAATTCAGCTTGGAAACTGGGCACAGTGACTCCAGTGCATGGTGCAGCAGGCCTACAGTCTGAGCACAGCCATCCAGAGCCTGTCACATGATAAACTTGTGCTCTAAATTATTCACACACACCGATACATGTTATTCTGTCAATGCGCTTTCAGTCAATTTTACTCTGATCTACAACTCAGGACCACCTATTGGGGTGTTTCTTGTTCTGCCTTGTTCCTAAAATTAATTGGCACTCAGATTGGTCTTTAGCTGTCGCAATGTAATTATCTTTTCTGGGGTTTTCATTAGCTCTTATTCCCAAAGTTAAATTTGAATCCACACGTTTATGAATTACTCTCACAGTATGCTCAATGAATGCTAAATCACTTTAAGCACATTTACGTTACATTAATAGTGCAGTTTGTTTAGCTAGCTTTATGAACTGATTGCATTGTGCATGGTGTGAAATGTGTAGTATAAAATACTGTAGTTCTAGACCTAGCTTCTTAAATCCATGATAAAGTAACAGTAATGATTTGATATTTCCATAGTGGATTGTTATTCTTTTTATTTTTTATATAGCAGTGTTGTGTTATGTCAGGAACTATACCTTTAAGCAGAAGGAAGTCATTTATGCGACTAAATAGGATGCTCAAGCAAATAGTGGTTTGAAAGCACTACAAAGATAAAGTTGTTTAGATTCCATGCAGTAAAGTGATATTTACGATACGCATCTAGTACACTCCTGTTTAAATTGTTATACAGTTAAATGTTTATGTTTTTATAGAAGCAATTTCTTTTTTTTTAAGGATTCATTGAATATAAAATTTTAAAGTAGCATTTAAAAATGAAATGCTATTTATTTAACATTAAAAATAAATAAATAATATTTTCTGTAATAATATAATTCTTTACTTTTGATCAGTTTAATGCATTCTTGCTGAATTAAAGTATTTATTTTAAATAAATGGAAACTGCTGCATATTCAGGATATGTAAATAAACAAACAAATAAAAAATTTAATGCATATATTGCATAAAAATCATACTGTGTTATATCCCCAAATTTGCATAATATAAGTATAACTAATAGCAATTTTTTTCAGGGAATTTATCCTAATGTCTTGTACTTTGAATATAAAAAAATGACATACTTTAAGCAGTCTTATTATGACTGAAATCCACTTTGTCCAGTATATTGGAACGCCTGGCATTCCTTACTCATGAATTAAACATCAGTCACATGCCCATCCTGTGCCATGGCAACCTGTGCATATGTGTGTAACAATGGTGATGAATTAGCCATGAATACTCATCAGAAGAAAGTGTGATCAAAGGTTGAACAACAGAAGCTCTACAATAAAGATCATGCTCTAGTTGTATAAGAGTAAAGTGATAAGACATTCAGCTTGTTGTATTCTCTACTGTGCTTCACCTGTGTAGTCAGAGAAGAGATATTGCATCATGCCAGCCATCCAGAACGCTGGGAGAGATATCTGTAACGGTGGAGTTCTAGTCAAGCACAAAGGCAAGGGGGTTCTTTATATAGCACACCTCTCGGCCAGGTGCTGGGTTCCAGCTGGTGTTCATGTTTTATTGATAAGGTTTCCTTCTTTATTAACCCTGTTGTATATGGGCAGTCATCCAACAAGAGTTAATAAAGCTACACATGGGAAACACTGTGCTCAGAACTTGTTTGATTATACGACAATCTTAATTCTAAGCTGTGTGACAGAATGTTGATATGCAGCAAGAGTTCATCCAAACTAAGAAAAATGTATCATTTGCCCAGCCTAATCTTGATCCAAACCCTCTGTTAAATCAATGGGGAAATTACTTTAGAATATCCAACTTTTTATATAATAAAGTGAGCTCATAAACACCAAAGCAAAACATATTATACATTTTCCGAAGCCAGGCATTAATTTCGTATGTGGGGAAAAAATATTAATTCTCCCTTTGCAGTATTTTTTAAGGGTTTTTTGTAGGCTATATATTTAGTAAAAAAAAAAACTCTCACTGAACAAGAATTCATTAAATTGATCAGAAGAGACAGCATTTATAATGAAAGAAAAGAAATTGATGGCATTTATAATGTTACAAAAGATTTCTATTTCAAATAAATGCTGTTCTTTTAAATTTTCTGTTCATTAAATAATTCAGAATTGTATGATTCCCACAAAAAGTATTAAGCAGCAGAACTATTTCAGCATTAATAATAAGAAGAAATGTTTTGAGCACAAAATTAGAATTAAAAAAAGCATTATTAGAATTCGTTTTTTTTTAAGGATCATGTCACACTGAAGACTGGAAATTTTTGCTTTGCACTCACTGGAATAAATTACAGCTTAAAATATATTAAAATACTTATTTTAAATTCTAATAACATCTCACAATATCAGTTTATTCTTATATTGTTGTAATACAGTACTTTGGAAATGTCCCTATTATGTGATTAATAAAGTTTATCATCATCATCAATATTACTGTATATTTGATTAAATAAATGTCTTAGTGAGCAAAAACATTACATGATTCTTAGAAATCCAAAACATGTTTTAATGTATATTATTCTATGTGCTCCATGGGAACATGAAAAACATCTTGATATTGATCTGTTGCCATATTTCACCGATCTGCTTATTAGCTAAAATATATTGTGTGCTGGAGGCGATATCTGTGGCTGACACCAAAAAATTGGCAAAATGGGTTTGCACAGTGTTGCATCATACTGTGATCTGTGTGTAGACATTTCTGCCATGTCATTCCTCTCAAATTCCTCTGTAATGTGTTTGTGCATGCTTACCAGCATTGTTCTAATGTAGATCATGCTTCCTCTTCTGTCTCTCTACCTGTCTGTCTGTTTCTATGGCTGATATAGAGGAATAGTCCGGTAAGCTGTTTATACTTTGTCTAACTCTTTTGGAGTGACATCTTCACACGTTTCTTGTTTGGCATGGTGAAGGTTGCATGCTCTGTGACTAATAAGTCATTAAGAACTGATTTTAGGTCAGTTTGGATGTTTAGGGTTGAACTGGTAGGTGCTGAAACAAACACTAGACTCTAGTATAGAGCCATTTTAGTCTCAGAAATAATTCATGCGAAAGACATGATGCACACATGTGTAACCAAATTCACATGCATTTAACTCAGTGTTAAAATATTCACCTTAACTAGAGTAGTTTACTGAAATTAAATGATTAGCTGCACACATCAAGGGTATTGCCTCATATGCCCACAGAGGGTTTTGATCGGTCAATTGACCGACTTTAATCTGATTGGCTAAAGAGTACGAGTGACCCTTGTTGAAGGAGTTTGCTGCCAGGAAAGTCTCAAAAAATGATTGGTGCTCAGCTGTACATCTATGAATTGACTTTTGTGTTTGTGAAACATAATTTCTTAATGTATATTTTATTTTATGCATGTAAATAGTTTTTTGTGAATATATTTTTTCATGTACGTAAATAAATGACTTCAGAGACGTTTAGGGACTATTACTGTTTACTCATGGAAGGGATATAAAATAAGATAATTTATCTTCTACCATATTGATATATAAATTAGAAGAGAAAGAAATATTATGGTTTGAGGGATCTGCTTGGAGTTCATAAGTTAATAATTACAGTTTTAAAAATTATAATTGAATATGTTAAAATAAATGTAAATAAAATTATTAGATGACGTTCTGAATGTATTTTAAAAATGATTTTAAAGAAGAATTAGGTATAATCAATAAATTATGAGAATTTTATTGCTATTGTGTAAATAACATGTAATCATGGAATAATTAATAAAGTAACTGTAATCTCATTATAAGTATTTAAAAATGTAATATAATCTAAGTATAAGTACTTTATATCTGGAATCTGATTATGAAACTACCTAGCATTGTACAGTATATTAAAATAGGCTTATGTGCTTAGACCCTGTTGGACGTTAGTTTTAGTTTTTTTAGGTGAACAATGAATTTTGATCTTATTCTTTTGCATCTGGTGTTTGTGCATGTTTCACTCCATCATTTTTGAACTGTTTATATGAGTGGGCAGCATTAATCATCAGCCTAACTCTTACAATAAAGTGTTTGGTTGCATGCCAGTCTTTCTGCTTGTCTACTCTTGGCTTTGATTGGTGGTGACCATTACTTACAGTCTATAGGATTAGACTTTGTCACTGGTACTTCAGTCTAATCACTCAGAACTCACCAGCCAGACTGAACTCAGAGCCCTTGTCCCTGGACTTAATCCAGCTATGAAGAAGGGAGGAATAGAAAAAAAAAGGATGTTAAATTGAAGTGAGCAGGAGCATGTCCACAGCTAGAGCAAATGTCAATAGAAAATTAACTTTTTGTCATTTTGTTTGCATTATAATTGTGGTCCAGGTCCATAACATTTGGTCCAGGAGTATCATGACCACATTTTTTCATTTAACATGCAGTATCTCTTAGAGTAAGTGACTCGTGAGCGGTACATACTTTCTATGCTTTTAGATCCTCTAAAGACTAAACAGTGCTGAGACAAGCAGCACTGCACAGGTGCAACGTTGGCAGTATTTGCATAAATACCATAGTCAAGAATTGCTGAAAACTGAAAAAGTGCCTTTTAAAGCGGAGTATTTCCAAGTTATTTATAATTGCGCTAACATAAAATGAGATCTTTATAGAGATATGAATGTTATCCTCAGGGTTGCATAAAAATATCCTTTATCACATTCAAAAGCAAAAAGCTGAATTTTGAACTGGAACTTTTAGATTCACAAAATACAATACAAATAATAATAAAGTGCTCTGTATGACTTGTGTTCCATATTTTCTCCATCTGTATGATAGTTTTGTGTGATAAACAGATCTTTTAAAACAGATTCTTTATTTAATCTTAATTTTGTTAACTTTTGTTAATGGTCTTCCTTGGGTTTTAAAATGAAAACATTGTTAAATTAAAATCATTATTAAGGTACATCATAAAGGTAAATATTTAGGAACAGAGGTTGCTTTTGATTGAAGTCTGTATTACTGATTTATCACTTTCTGACCAGGTGTCTCTTCTCTCTTCCTTTTTGCTGGTCACAGAGACGTAGTCCGGTAAGTGTCTTTTAATATTATTTTTCTGTTCTCCAATGTGCTTGAACCACTTTGTTATTCAGTTGCAAAAGCAGAACTTTGGAATTTTAAATATACCTTTGTTAAAAGAATAGTTGTGTAGAGACATGATACTTCCATGTAATGAAATTTCAATACAGAAATGTAAAGGTCGGAATCATTATGTTGCTTTTTTAAAATTTTTATTAATGTTTACTCTTTATAGACATCACTGTTCATTAACACTAGCACTTTTATTCACATTCTCTGTCACACAGCTAATTAAATGGCCCATGTTAATAGATATATTGCTTACTCATGTACTATAAACCCTTGTTACCAAAAAATTCTGCTTTGGAGATCCAACTAATGCCTTTTTATGATTTGTAGTCTGGGTGTTTTAGAGCATTGACTAAAGCAAGTTTTTAATCTAAACTATTATCTGAATAGTCATCTGAATATCGTTTAATATTTGGTACAAATATGCTGTGGTATGCTGTGTTCTTCTATTTGAAAATCACAGTCACTATGAAGAACCTGATGTAATAACATTGATGCTAGTGTTCAGTCAGATAAGATTGTTTATAGGAATCAGCTCTTCTGTCAGCTGTAGAATGCAATTTACAGGGCATCAAGGCAAAGTTTCTGTCTGAATTTGACTCACCATTCCCTTGATTAAATTTACCCAAAATGCACTCTTCCAAACTGATGAGAGATATGGTGTTATGAGCTTTTAGTCTTATGAATGTTTTGGCCTTCTGTTTGTTTCAGGGGCTGGCAAAAAGAAATCCCAGTAAGTACACATAATGCAATTAGTTCTTAGGTTTATGAGTTTGATGTCTATGTCGATTCAAATCTGACACTAAATAGTTGTCTGGAATTAAAATGTGAATATAGAGGTTTGTTTGCATGTGTTTGAGTCGGTGCAGTTTATTAGTGTTCATTTGATCATGCTGTTAACCTCAGGTGAAGAAATTGCACGACCGAGACGTGCTGTTCCAGCGCTTGCTCCTGTTCCTGTTCCTGTTCCTGCCCCTTCCCCGACACCTGCACCTGCGCCCCCTCCTGAGCCTGCTAGGTATCTTTATACACATTTACTCACTTCATTGTTTCCAACTTTATTATTTTGTTAACTAAAAAAAAAAAAAGAAAATTGTAGAAAACCACAAATGTGCACACAAAAAAGAATAGAATTTTTTTTTTTTTTTTCAATTTGATATATATTTAATATTATTATTATTTTTTTATTATTATTTTTCAATCACAAAATAAAAAGAAACGGCCTAATATAACAAATACTCTAAGTGAATGTCTAAGACTCAGGTTGACATTTAGGTGCAGGTAAATTTTGCATTTTAATTAGTGTTGTCAAACGATTAATTGTGTACTATATATTTATTATGTATATATAAACACACACATGAATGCATACATTTCTGAAAAAAATATGTTATGTTTACATATTAAATATATTTATTTATGATATAAATTATGTAAGTATTTTCAAAATATATACTGCTTGTGTGTGTATTTATATATACATAATACATATACACAACATCACAATTAATTGTTTGACAGCACTAATTATAATGCTAAATGTAGCGGTAAATATTTATAAGATGTAAATTGGACAAAGAAGCTTAACCTGAATGGCATTTTTTTGAGTATGGTCCAGTTCTGATGAAGTGCAGTGTGTGTTTGCTATCAGTGGAGCAAATTGTGCTGGGACTAAAATAACAAAACTAAATTAAAGCATTCTAAAGCAGAATACTACACATTTTACATTTAAATTTTAAAAAGTGTGGAGTCTCTTTATTGTACGGTTCAGTTTCTGCTATTAACAACCCATTACCTATAATTTTGCCTCAAAAAAATCCAAATTTTCTGCTTGTTAATAGTGAGTAGGGTAGTTGGGGATGTGGACATGTGCTTTTATAAGCACTGATTAACAGACCATAATAGGCATGCTAATAAGCAACTGGATGATTCTAGAGAAAATTGGTCCCTATGCTAAAATTGTTGTGTTACCCAATATGGTTATATATAATATAACCCTGGTTGTTGCAATTTAGCATTGTTTGAAAATCATTTAAACATTTGTTGATGTTAAATGAGTTTAAATGGATTACATTACACAATTTGAGAGTTGCAGCCTTGATGTGACTGGTGTGCATCTGTGTAGATGAGTCATGCAAATCTGGCTTAATTCTCCTCCATTTCAGTAATAAGAAATCTCCAGTGCCAGAGGATGCAACAGCCTTATTCGGCCCTCCACTGGAGACAGCCTTTGATGAGCAGAAGACCAGTGAAGGTACTGTTTATAACCATATCCTTACGCCTTAGTGCTGCTTACTACTAAAATTATACATTCACAATCCAACAGAACCTGATCACAACCCAGATTCACTTCATTCACTTAAACAAAAATTCATTTTTCTATGTCAAATACAGTATGTGTCGTCAAGGGACTCACAGAAGGTTTAAAGATGACAATTATTTTTCTAAATATTGATTGTTTGCATGCTTCTATAATCAGTACCTTCTTTTTTAGCTTTCTGTAATGTAGACTACAGAACAGAACATTCATTAGTGCACACTAGTTGTGTTGACTCCCACTCAATTCCATTTGCAGCAGTTGAAATGAAATCAATTAGACTCATAGGCCATTTATTACAGAAATAGGGATGGATAAGCGTTGCATGGTGATTCCTTCCTCTCTGTGAGTCACACAGTTGTTAATTCTTCTCCACCATCAACTGTGTATCATGTCCTCTTCCATAAATTAGTGGTGATAGAGGAACCTGAGGTTTGGGGTGCACCCCTGTCTGAGCAACACCTAGACTCCTCTCTGGCAAGACCTTTTCCTACAGGAAGTAAGTCATTGCTTGTGTGGCATGATTGCCATCATCCTGGTATCATAAACCCATACGTTCCAAAATGGTGAACGGTTGTCTGAGTGGAAAAATCATGATTGCCTCCGAATTTTTATTTTAATAACTTTCCCTTTGGCAGTCTCCATTAACCTACTAATTTCTAAGCCATTAGCCAGGAAAACAATCAAAATCCTAAGAGTCATCCAGCTCATCTTGTACTCATGTCATTTGGTGACGGTTTACTCAATGTGGCCTATTTTTTGTAAGCCTAAACTTAGAAAAAAGGAAAATTACACTGTGTGGGTTGATTTTAAGGGCAAGGCTAAATGAAGCAAATGTTCAGCTTGCTAATAGTTATATATTTCTAAATTCATTTTTACATAAATGTGTCTACTAGGGCTTGCGTGACTAATTATTATATATATATTTTTTGTACTATATGACTAGTCGCCTAGGAAAGTAGTCAACTGTGAAGTGAGTCAGTGTTAATCTTATGTAAATGAATCAAAGACTGGTCTGACAGCCACCTGCAAAGTTTGTTCAACACAGCTAACTTGATGCGGATGAGAAAGTTTATTTCAAAGCACTCCAAATATTTACACATTTTAAGTTACTACTCAAGACTAATAGCATGCAGCTGAACTGAGAGGCAGCTTGTGGGCAGAGGAATTATCTTCCTGTTGTTGCCAGATAACACATAATGACTAGACTGAAAACAGCTTTATTTACCCATTATATTGTGTGTGAAACATATTAAGCGTGTTGTTATAAGGTTTTGTGCTACAGCTAAATAAATAAATAATATCTTTGTATTATATACTGTGCATTTTTCTTTGTCATTGTTAGGTTGAGGTAAGGTGTATTAACCATTTAGATAATAATGATATAAAACAAGATTCCTCTAGGAATGTCAAGAGGATAAAATAAATTATTTCTGACCAGTTATTTGAAAGCGGAACAAAAGAGTACTTATGTGTTATTACATAATATTATGGTAAGCATATTTACTTTTTTTTATTTTTTTTTTTATATGAAATATTTCAAACGCATGTTTATTTTGAAAGTATTCAGATCAATTGACTAGTCTGTGCAAGCCCTGGAAAAAAGCATACTAAACAAATAAGTGATCTTTCTAAATATGTTAACATAAAAATTCTGTAACATCCTAAATAATAAAAATAGCATGCATTACTAGGTCACAAAGAGTAAAGTGTTATCATAGAGTCTCAGCTATTCATCCCATGCCACAGTCCTTCTCTGTTGTCCCTGACTACTTGAATGAGACCTTGCCTTTGCATGGTGCTGTGGGGCATGGAGGCGTGGCCTATGGGGGGGTGTGGGGTGTATGTGAGAGCTTGTCTCAGCCGCACTAATGTCATTGCAGCTCTGCCTCCGCTTCCGCCTAAGAATGTGCCGACCCCTCCCCCTCCGATTGAATCTCCTTCTTCAGAACCTACCGGTAAGATCCCCAGACCTCAGTCTATACCAGGGCTGTCTAATTCTGCTCCTGGAGGACCACTGTTCTGCAGATTGTAGTTCCAATCCCAATTAAGGTCTGTTGGGGTACATTGGAGCCAAACTCTGCAGGAAGTTGTCCCTCCAGGAGCAGGTTTGGACACCCCTGGTCTATAACAATATCTGACCCCAACGAGTATGTGTCTGGTTTTGTTTGTGCTTGACTTTTGGTACTCTGTCTTGCAAAAATCTTTTTGGAGTGAAGGTATGTTTTGACTTTTGCTTTGTCCTCCCCTTTGCCTGTTTATCATTTCTCTATTTTTTTTCTATGATATTTTTTTGGTGCCTGATGCAGATGGGCAGAAAGAAGAGGAAAATTCAAGGCAGACCTCGCAGAGGCCCTCTATAGCTGATCTAGACAACGTTTTTGGCCCAGAAGACTCTCCAAATCCTGCTCAAGATGTTGGTGATAAGTGGGTCTGCTTCAGCGATGAGTCACCTCAAAGACCTTTTTCGGAGGGAGAGCCAGCACCTCCACTCCCATCATCTCCACCTCCCCCAGCAGAACCAGCACCCCCATTACCTAAATCCCCCCCTCCATCAGAGGAGCCGAATCCTCTTTTACCAAAATCTCCACCTGCTCCTGCAGAGCCAGCACCTTTTCCTCCTTTCATTGAGTCACCAAAGGATAGCCTCCCTCCTGTCCCACATGTTCCCACAGACACCATTCCTTCTCCTCCAACTGTCCCGCCTCCTCCGATTGAAGAGGCCCCACCCCCACCAAAACCAGATGATCTTTCTTACTCCAAAACAGACTTTGCGCCATGTGCTTCTCTGATAGAGTCCCAATCAGACTCAACCAACAGCCCGCCAACCACTCTAGAGACAAGTGAATGCACAATCCCTCCACCCTTGGTTCTGAACCAAGAGGACGAGAAGAGCCCCCAGGAGACGCCATCAAAAGAGGACCCAAGTGAGAGCAGCGCTTCCCCCAAAGAGATTGGTCAAGGACCGCATTCAACACCTCCTCCTCCTCCACCTCCCACATACAGGGCGGTGGTGTCATCCCCAGGGCCCATTCCTCCAGCTGCTACAAGTGGAAATGAAAGTGGTGAGTACCATCTAAAAACAACTGTCAGAACAACAGCTTAAGTGAAATGATGTTGACAATGTTTATTTTTAAGTGAACTAGTCTAATGAAACCTGAATGAGGTTTTCTGTAGAGTACATAAAGAGTTATTAGCAGAAGCTTTTCTTTCAATTTATTGATAGTCATTTTTATTGAATGTTTTAGTCTGTTCCTCACACAAGGCTACAGAAATATAGAGCATGAGTTGTATGAAGTTTTACTATGCTTTTTGAAGATTGTCATCTGCTGGTCCCCATCCAGTTTTATTGTATTAATGAGAGCAATGTAGACGTTTGGGCTAAACTTTACCTTCTATGTGCCTCTTAGGTTTGGATTATGAGCAATGATCACAGAGTAATATTAGTAAGGCTACAACAAAATGAAGCTCAATGAAAATAATCAACAACAAATTTGATTAGCAATTAAATGCATCTGCACATTTTGTGTGGAAAAAATCAGCCAGTTGTCATTTCTCATGTCATTACCAAAATAATCATTAGTTGAAGCCCTAAATTTTAGGTGAACTAGCCCTCAAGCAATGCAACCACCAACATAAAAACAATCCACTTTAGGGAAATAACAAATTTTGATTAATAGAATATACCCTGAGCTAATAAGCAGAGATAAAACGTTCTGCGTTTTAAAAATACATATTTGGTTGAGTCATTCTGCTCAAGTCACCATCATGTTATGTAGGTTTTTACAGAAGTGCTTTCTTAGTAAGAGGAATGAAGGGTGTCTGACAACTTTTTGCCTCATTATTTTCTATATATAGACACATATAGTCTTACTGTTTGTAGTGGTGCTACCACATTTTTGGGTTTAAAATTTTGGCAGTGCTCTAATCAGGGGCGTCATGCATCTACATTTATGTGCCATTATCATGCATCCTAATTCTCAAAGATTCAAATCATGTTTTTGTTTTCATTATTTGTGCAATCTTTGCAGATTTTGCTGTAGAGTTTATGGTTTTATTTAATCTGAGCAATTTGGTATAGTTATTTTCTGAGGCTATTACAGTCAAGTAGCCTACATTCTTGAATGTATTTTTTCTGAATTGGGAATGACTCTTGATTGGGCTTGATGCATGTTACTCTCTGAATGGCTTTGCTTTAATGGAATACTCTCGCTCCACAGGCTCCTCTTCCCCTGCACGCCCCTCTACGCCTTTGGCTACCAGCAGCTCTCCCCCTCCCCCTCCCCCACCTCGGCCACCCTCACGACCCAAACTGCCACCTGGGAAACCAAGTGTAGGGGACGTGGTATGTGATATCATAAAAAATTTACAGTACTTTCAAAACTTGTAACTATTACTGTCCCTTTTAGTTCCCAGCAAAATCTCAATATCTCTGACTTTTCCATGGCCAAAGTAATTTTTTAAGCTTTTATAAGTCTCGAGGGGTCAGAACTCACCCCTCAAAATACCAGACCAAGCTTGATATATACTATGTGTCTAATATTCTTAAAAAAAAAAAACTTAAAACAAACACACCTGACCATAATGATAAACCCCTACTCTTCTGTTACTTAACTTCCCTTCTGTCTCTTCTTCCTTTTCCCTGCTTTTCCTGTCAGAATCGGCCGTTCAGCCCCCCTGTACACTCGTCAAGCCCCCCTCCTCTGGCTCCGTTGGCCCGTGCAGAAAGCACCTCTTCAATCTCCTCCACCAACTCTCTGAGTGCCGCCACTACTCCCACCGTCGGTAAAGAGCTCTCCATTTCTGTGTCAGGTGTGACTCCATTTCCCATCACTCTCTCTGCTTTGCCATGCTGCTTTGTCTTTATGTGTCTGCTCTGGAAATTGCCTTTCAAACTAGAATTTGACAAAACGAGGCCCTCTGTTTCCCAGTTTTTGGTTCAGTTTTGAATTCATTGTCGTAACATTTTTACAGCTTTGGCTTTAGTTTGCACTAAAACGGTATGGTAATGATGCTTTTTTGTTTAAAATGCAGAAGTGAAATCTCCATTATTCTGCTTTCATGTATTTAGATCACTGGAAATTATGAAAGATTAATTGTGTGGCTAAAAAATGTAGTTTAGCTCATATGCAGTATAATAACTTGTGCATCAGTTGGTCTTTTGCATGTTTAAGTGGAAATAATTGCTACGATTACTTAAAAAGTTTCATTAAACCCTACAATTTTGAATTCAAGCAATTGGTCTTTCCATTGTAGAAAACAAACTATTTAAAGGTAAATTACTATAACAGATAACATACAAACCTAATAAGCCATTTGTGACTTTGCTGGACTTTTTGAAATGCAACGTACTGTATGGCATCTGCTGTACCAAATAGAATGCTGTTATTGGATGCTTTATTGATGCTGGAAAGGTAGTTTGTTTCTTAATAATTTTTTTTTTTATGTCAGCATTTCTAGAGGTTTGCAAACTACTTTGTTTTGTGAATCACGATTCTAGTGCTTTGGATGGATGTAGGTCTATCTGTTGCTCCTGCTATTCCATCCTTATGGATTTTTTTTTTCAACTTTGGTCATTTTTTTCCCCCACACTCCATTTTTTCTTCTTCAGTTATCATCTTTTTCCAATTTTAAATGTGTGCCGTGCCGTCCCACTGTGACGTCTGAGTTTAATAATTGTGATCTTTTCCATTTTCTTTGCAATTATTTGTCATTTAATTTGAATTACGTTTATTTTTTTGTTTGTGTTTTGTCGTTTTTCTTGTCCTGTCTTTTGGGCTGACGTAATTGTCTGATGTCAGAAGATGACGCTTTTGTAGACAAACTTCCCAGCTTTGAGAGACGGGCAGACTTGCCAGCAGGTATGCTACAGTATAAACCCTTCCTGGTTTACTGGATGGGGATGGAGACCACTGATTCAACAATGTAACAAATGGTTACATTTCCCATATTGTCAGTTATCAGGACATAGCTCATTCATGGTGATCTTTTTCATTTGCACCGGTGATTAAACTAGTAAATAGGAAAATGTAAAATGAGGTGATTGTCATGTAAAGAGTTTTTAATGGAATTTTCCAGATCATTTATGGCTTGATGTCCATGGACTGGTATTAAAGCTGCCAGCACAGCCAATAAACTTTTTAAAAAAAAATATGCTACTCTCACAGTACAAACCTTAACTAATTTAAGTTTAACTATAAAAATTAAATGCTTGATTGCAGACTGATAAAACTGCATACAATATATTCAATGTCTAAACAGCTAAAAAGTAAACCTGGTTATTTTC
>JAUMHI010000041.1:9401315-9419032 GCA_032359435.1 Enteromius unitaeniatus | reverse complement strand
GCTTGATTGCAGACTGATAAAACTGCATACAATATATTCAATGTCTAAACAGCTAAAAAGTAAACCTGGTTATTTTCGTTTGGTTTCACCAAAATACACTAATACACGTACACTAAGTTGAGGCTTAATTCTGCTCCACTGTTTTTGGTCCACATAAACAAGTTACTTTAGGCATAGTTGCAGTTTGATAGAATAAAAATGTAAAGTTTGTATGCTTAATTCTGATTGGATGTATAATAAATATAAATATAAAAAAATATGTATAGTACATTTTTGTTAACTAAAATAATAAAAACACCTGTGACCGGATATTCTATTTTATAATAATGACAACTACAACAGTCTGCAGTTTGGGTACTGAACTATTACTTGGCAGGAGATTAATTGCAATTATTATTAATGAAAAAACATTCATAATAAATGGTCTTTTACCAGATTGATGTTGCTGCTGTTGTATAAAATTTATACATTTTCTGTTTATTTCTTAAAAACATTTTTGAAGTGATCATCAGCAGGCCTCAAATTCTGTCCATAAACATTAATTGTAAATAACCCAGAATATTTCTTTAACTTACCAAAGACTGTTTAACATTTAGAAAGGTATTTTTCCCTTTACTTTTGTCATGTTGATTACAGTCCAGCAATATCTGCCACAGTATTTACTTCATCCATTTTTAATTCTTTGTCATGTTTTGCTCTTCACATCCATAAAAGACAACATGTCTGTCTAGCTCATTATGCATGTTAGAGATTGCGCCGCCTGTAACAGTTATGCAACATCCCTCATCATACATCTGCACTGACATCAAGAACCAGGAACAGAAGAGTCTTTTAGTCCCTGAAAAACATCTGTCTGGCAGTAGACTCTTCAGAAAACTCAAAGAGCACCACCATCCTGTTTGAACAGATGACACACACACACACAGAGCCTTTCAGTGTTTGAAGTGTGGTCTGGAATTTGGCCCAAGTGGCAGCAGAGCTGATCAGTATGCCTGCCGTCATACTAGTTGAGTGGAGGTCTCTCTGATGTTGCACCTGGGTAAAAGCATTTCTAACATCGTCATGCTGCAAATGCCACATCTATTTTATCCTCACAGGAAAATTCACATCTTTAAATTTTATCTTCAACATCCACCACAACCTATGTTGTGTTTCATTCAAAGTCAAATGTAGCGTATTCCTACTTGATATCAAAGTCTATGATGCTCTGTGGATTACATACAAGGAAACAAAATGGCATTGGCTTTAGATTGCCAATAATAAAGACTTGTAGCAACCAGATGTTGAGGATAAATGATTCCTTACAAAAAAGTATTTTACATTTCCAATATATTGTCAAACATATAAAAACCTATAACTAATTGGAACAAGTTAATGTATTACATGTACTGTATATCTAGTCCACACAGATGTGTTTGTATGTCTATCTTATATGTGACTCTGGGCCACAAAACCAGTCTTAAGTCGCTGGGGTGTAGCAATTGCCAAAAATACATTGTATGGGTCAAAATAATCAATTTTGTTTTTATGCCAAAGACCATAAGATCTTTGAAGATATTTTGTACATTTCCTACCGTAAATATATTAAAACTTAATTTCTGATTAGTAATCTGCATCACTAAGAACATCTAACAACATTTTCTTCCTTACATTCCATATACTAAATGGTTCTCAGCCAAATATTGTCCTATTGTTATAAAATCATACAATGAAAAGTTAGTTTTTTCACCTTTCAGATGATGTATAAATCTAAATTTTGAAACATTGACACTTATAACTGGTTTTGTGATCCAGGGTCACAAACAATAAGTTAAAAATGTAGAATCTAGAATCTAAACAATTAATTTGTTTTATTTGTTTAAAAGTAGTTTTTTAGTATTCAGTGTTTTTACATCTCCCTGAGGTGCAATGTGCAAAATGTAATTTTTCCAAGTCTAAATTCAAATGGTCTTCTGTTGCATTGTTTCAATTTCAGATTTTTTTTTATATTAAAGATAATACATTGAAATGCTCAGCATTACTGTACAACTTAAATCTTCTCATTGCTCAAATGAGATTCACTTCATTCATAGCCCTGGTCCTGGTTTTGTCTGAAATTGTATGACCCCTCTCCAGCACAGTAGAAGAAGCCCTCCTTTACTCATTTCCGCCCCCTGTTGCCCATCATCCCTACTGCAGCTACCTCCTCCCATTTCCAGATCAGAAATGTATAAGAAATCTACATTATATACTTTTCACAAAACAAAAACTCTAGGCAACTAAAAGCACCAAAAAATTATATTCAGTGGTAATTTACTGACCCTTATGTTGTTCTAAACCCCTTTGCTATTATTTCTTCCATGGAACAAAACACACTGAAATTACATTATTAAAACATTATAAATGCACCATAAAAGTATTTAGTCCAGACTTTTGTTATATTACAAATTGTGTGAGGACTAGACTAAAATCACTGTCTGTTGATAATAATCTTCTCCATCAAGCATCATAAAACTCAAGAAACACATCAGTGAAGAACAACTCATTCATAAATAACAACTCACACAAAGCTCCTCACATACAGAAGATGGTCTTTGCACACCAAGTCAGAATTTTTTTGCACATTAAAAAATAAATTTCATTTATTTCAATCACATTTACACTCTGCCTTCTAGACTTTCATTTTTTGCTTCTGTAGCAAGCAGTCTGAGAGGTATTTTGAAAATTCAGACCCAACATAAAAGGGAACACCAAAATCCAGAATGGCGTCAGTTATTAAGTTTTTTGCACGCTGAGTTCATGGAAGTTGGTGTCTTATTTTTTCTATGAGGCATTATCACTAGCAAAGCATCAAACTGAGCCACTGACAGTTAATGAAGCTCCAAGTGGAACTCTCAGTCATCAACTCACGTTTAAATGGACCCAATGTTTCCTCTTTCTTTTTCTCTTTATAAAAAAGAGAAAGTCTCCATATTGTTTATGCACATTTTTTCACAACTAATTATTTATCGGACTCCTTGTGCATGGACCTTTAGTGTTCAAGGTTTATGTGCATGACACATTTTTAGGATGGCAAATACACACATATATACAGTGTATATACATACAGTGAGCAAGTTCTCTTACTTAGAAGTCATGGAGGGTCTACAATTTTCAGCATAGGTGCATTTCCACCTGAGAGACAGAATCTAAAAAGACAAATCCGGAAATCAGATTGTATGATTTTTTTAACAATTTTTTTGAGAATTACTGTGTCAAATAAATATTTGATCACTTGCTTATCAGCCAGATTTCTGACCCTCAAAGACCTGTTATTTTGGTTTTAAATAGTCCAGCTACACTCTGCTCATGATAAATTAGTAGCACCTGTTTGAAGAACTACAGGAACCGTTTGACTGGAAACGCACCTATGCTGACAATTGTAGACCCCTCCAGGGTTTCTAAGTAAGAGAACTTGCAAAATCACAGGGTGGTCAAATACTTATTGACCTCTCTGTATATATATATATATATATATATAATGCATAAATGTCAGACTCAGTGTGCAAGGACCTTTAAAATATTGTGTACAAGTCATAATGCTATTATAAAAGTCAAATATGTTAGATACCAGATCATCTAAGTAAATAAATGTAGCAGGATGTCTGTATGTGTGTAGTTTGGATATTTTAAAACATCAAAAGGGTGAATAAATATGACAGAACTTTCCAGTTTGGAAATTCTATTCTTTCAAATGTTTACGAATAAGCCGTTTAATGTCATCCTTGAATTTAGAGGCTTTAATTCATAAGCAGCTCAAATCATTTCCAGCTTTCATCTGTCCTGATACTATGCATAAATGAATAATAATTTTTAAATATTTGTAAGAATCACTTTTTTGTATACTCGAATCTGCCCATATCTCATAAACATCAAAACAGGCCTTTAATAGACAATGTACTTTAAGTTTATTATTAACAGTAATAACCGTAAATATTAAGCTAATGTCACCTTATTGTCTTACTTTTAGTCTTGCTACAAATAAAACGATTTATATCTACACAAATTGTTTAGATTGATTTTATTTTTGCTTGTTTGTTCATTTGCCCAGTGTCCTGTGCAACATTTGTGTTTCACGTGTCCTCGTCATCACCATCTGAGGTGAATTGTGACCATCTTTGACTTGTGCCCCTGGCCCCCCATCACTGTGCCATATGATGGACCTGTGTGTGACTCACGCTACTGTCCTTCTCTCCCCCTTCTCCTTCCCTGCCTCTCCTCACTCCCCCCATCCTTCTACCTCCTCCCCCTTCAACACAGAGACAGACCAGCCCTCCCTCGTGTGGTTTGACAGAGGCAAGTTTTATTTAACGTTTGAAGGTAAGTTGGGGTTAATATCTAAGGACGTAGCGCGTGCACACTCAAGTCTCATCTGACATCTGTCTTCCCCCTTTTTCTCACGCATTCGTTCCTTCATCGAAACCAACTGTGACTCATTTGCTTGTCCTCCACACGTCTGCTTTGCTCTGTATTTCTGCTTTGCCATATAACTGTTCATCTTACAGTCATTGGCAGGTTTACTTTTCTTTCAAGGATCATCATATTTTTACCTTCTTCACTAATACTGTATGTTTTCTCGTTCTTGTTGTTTTGTGGCTCATCTGCTTTGATCTCCTCATTTTGACTTTGGTCTTGGATCATAACACTATGTTTCGGGCTTCAGGTGCATGCCTTCGAAGCTGAGTGTTTACTTCCTTACTTTTTCTCTTCCATCTTTTACACGTGTATATATATATATATATATATATATACATGTTTATATTACACGTATCCTTGGTTGTTGTAAAAATTAATGCAATTGAATTAAAAATTAAAAAAATTACAGTTTTAATAATGTCCAGCTGTGCTCAAAATCAGCTTGTGATTATTTGATTTTTTTCCAGTGATTAAAATATCATATTACACACCACAGTACAATATACTTACTAATGTTCAGACACTTTTGAAATCTTAAGGCACATCTAAAAATGCTGAAAATGGTATTTTGAAAATTTTGTTTTCATGGTTACAAATTGATCCCAATTTATTATTATGAATTAATTACCAATAAGGAACCAAAAGCATTGAAATTGAAATCCTTATTAAAATCACTAAATCCCTTGTAATTTTCACCCAACTCAGATTTAATATTTTTAAAAAATCAGTAAAAGCGCTGAACATTATGTGTTATATGTGGATAAATACAGATATACTTTATGGTTTTAATTCCATTTTATTAAGTGTCTTTGCTGCTCAGTTTATTTAATTCAGCCATAGAAATAACTGCATGATTTTACTTTTATTTTACTGGAAAAACATCACATGTGAGTTGCTGCTGCTGCTTCTTCTTTTGTTTAATATTCTTAAAACACAAGTGTGTTGCAACTTTAGTATGTGCATCTATTTTTATGCCCCGTTAGGAAAAACTCATGCTTTGAGAACTTGAGGTGAAATCTAATCATAATTTGCCTATTTAACATTCAAAACAACACAATAAACATTAAATACTCCTTTACTGATAATTCCTTACAATGTGGTAAAGGAAAGTAAACCGAAAAGTAAACCGTCCACCTGAAGAAGGCATTGTTCTAGGTTATAGATCTGGGTTCAAGTGCATTGTTAAAATACGAATGAAGAAATTAGTCTGATTGTCTCATAAACCGTGAGATGTTTTGTTTGTCTATTTGTGTGTATTTCCTTTTTTGCCATTCTTTGTCACTCATGTTTTAGCCTCTGTGTTGTTACTCAGCGACTGATCGAAATTGCGTTTTGTCTGTGAACAATTATAACTCAGTGTGTGTCATGTTTGTGTTCTCTAAGGCTGTTCTCGAGGGCCCAGTCCCCTCACCATGGGGGCCCAGGACACACTGCCTGTGGCTGCAGCTTTCACAGAGACAGTCAGTGCCTACTTCAAAGGAGCTGACCCCAATAAGTATGTGACAATCTTTACATCTAAGAATCAGAGCCATGTTATCTTCTATATAGCTTTTATTTATATAATTTATATAATTTATATTTAGATATTTTATATATATAAACTATAAATATATGTGTGTGTGTGTGTGTGTGTGTGTGTGTGTGTGAATATAGTGCATTAAATACTAGAATAACCATAATCATCATAATCTATAATAATTTTAGGTTCACGTTCTAAGGCATTCAAAGAAACAGTCTTAGTCTGTTTTCAAAACCTAAAATTATTCCTCAAATAAAGCACATCTGAATCCAGTATTTGCATAACATCCCATCATTGAAATCCCTCCCTCTGGTGGAATTTTGAATGCAACACAGATGTACCCTTAGCTGCTAGTGATATTTCACAATTGATAAGTAATAACAAATAAATAATCTATAACATAAATTTTATATTATTAAATGATAATAATAATGATGTATTAAGATATAACATTAAAATTAGTTGGTTTTATGTTTAAATGTATTATACTATGATTCAGTTTCTACAGATAAATAATCATAAAATATTAGCTTTTCTCCAAATTCAAAACATACAGTATATATTTAAAAAAAATATTACATGCATACAAATATATTCACACACCACAATCTATTAAGTGAAATATGTACAACTATATGACATACATGTACATTACTCTTTGCAATGTAAGTATC
Source organism: Enteromius unitaeniatus (assembly GCA_032359435.1). Lineage (NCBI taxonomy): Eukaryota > Metazoa > Chordata > Actinopteri > Cypriniformes > Cyprinidae > Enteromius > Enteromius unitaeniatus. The sequence goes on along the minus strand of JAUMHI010000041.1, from coordinate 9,412,405 downwards.
ATAAAGTATGCAAATGTTTCCCACAGTCTTCTCTCTCCCTCTCTCTATTAATCTATTGTTTATACATCTGTTTTTCTGTCCTATTTGCTGATGTTCTTTATTACCGTATGTAGGGTCATTCATGTAGAATTAGCTTTGAAAGACACAGTTACTGTAATAACATTTTTAAAAAGGCAAGGTCTTAAGATTCTTCTTTTTGCTTTCGTCTGCTTTTCAGAACACAAAAGATGTCCATCTAGCAAGTGTTTACACAGAAAAAGTGTAGTGCAGTGAAAAGAAAAGAAAAAACCTGTTCTGTGTGAATGGCCCCTGTGAATTAGTTGTATTGATCACTCTGTTTCTAACACTGTTTCACACACCAGACCTTTACTTATTTATGTGTGTAATAATGTCACTTTCTAAGGTGTGTGGTGAAGATCACCGGAGAGATGGTGTTGTCCTTCCCAGCAGGCATCACACGGCATTTTGCAAATAACCCCTCGCCTGCTGTGCTAACCTTCAGCATAACCAACTACAGTCGTCTGGAACACGTCCTTCCTAACCCTCAGTTACTGTGCTGGTAATAACATTCATCTAACATCCACTACGACAGAACCATCACATAGGCGTATTTATTGACTAGCGATAATCATACATTTCTTAATTAGTCAGACAAATAATACATTAGCCTGAAATGTATTATGAATCATTGCTTATGGACTATTTAGTAATGTGGTGATTAGTTAAGGATGGAGAGTAATACTTCTCTATAGCTAAGAGCATCTTCTCAGTGTGAGATTTCACTTCAGAATGACTCCTGTGCAGCCAGGGCTGACTCACATGGTGTATGACTTTATACGTGATTTGTTTATACGTGATGACTTTATAATTATACGTGATCTCCACACTTATGTAGGAGTAGTGAGGGGATGCCATCATTTATTGCAAAAGCTTTAGAAACTGCCATTCAAAGCTTTGGGGTTTTTAATGCAAAGTATTACACGCTCACCTAAGCTGCAATTATTGATTTATTTGATACAGTAAAGATTTGTGCCACGTTTACATCAAGATGAGGTGCTGTAATCAGAATTAATTTCATCCAAATTAAGGTTTTTGTTTAAGTAATGTTTGTGTGTGAACTGTATATTTATTGTGTATATATAAATACACACATACATGTATACATTTAAGATTAACATGTTGTTTATATATTATTATATTTTTATATGTAATATAAATTATAAATATATAAAAATATATGTGCATATAAATATATTGAAATATTTTCTAAATATATACATGTTATGTAAACAAAAATGTGTATTTTGAATGCGATTCAATGTTTGACAGCACTAGTAAAAACGTCTAGGTTACGAACATAACCCACGTTCCATGAAGGAGGGAACGGAGACGTTACAAATGGGAACTCGCCAGAGAGACCAATTGCCTATGAGCCTTTTACTAAAGGCCAATGAACATTGACGTGCACTGATTGTGCTCGGGTGCACTCAATCACTGTGTAAGTATAACTGGTGAGACTATTTTATCTTTTCCAGTTCGTCAGCAGAGGATCTGCACGCAACCTTCCCAACCCTCTGCGGCCCAAGAAGGGGTGCGACAGAGTTTCTTTAAGAGGTGCTGAAGCAAGTGGTTGAGGGCGGAGCACATGAATAACACAGATTTTTACATGTGGAATAGAAAATACAATATATCGATAATATTATGGATATAATATTAAAGGGAAACACAGCCTTCTGGTAGACCGTGGATATGTTTTAATAAATAATAGCGCACGGCTCTTGTAGGAGTGGCGCAGCAAGCCGGCACCAGCCGGTCCTCTCGCTCACCTGCTGTCGACCTGAAGACACGAGAAAACACAGCCTCTACACAAGGTCTTTTTCTGTAAAACCCAGCGAAGGTGACGGTGTCACCCAGCCTGCCGCTCTAAACTATGCTAAGAGGTGCCGTGAGCCTGTCATATAGGATGAAGCAGCACTCTCTAAGTGAGCTCCCATTCCTAAGGCAAGGCTTCCCTGGTATAAAGGGATTGGCTTTAACCACCCAATGAGCCAACTTCTGTTTGGAGACAGCATTCCCTTTCTGCTGTCTGCAGTAGCACAATCTGAGCTGATGGAGCATTCTGACATTCCGAGTGCGGTCAGTGTAGCGGCACTTTCTCAAAGTGCGTACAGGACAAGCAACTCAAGGCTGAGTGTGCCTCTTCCCGGGGCAGAGCTTGCTTCCTACCTAATCGCGAAGACACAGTAGGAACCCTGGGCACAGCTGGCCGGGTGTTCAGCTGGACCAAGCTCAAGGCACTCTATGTAGACCTAGACTTTTGTGGGTCTCCTATCTTTAGTAGAGACCAGCGCACTGAAAGACGCTGTCCTTCAGCACCAGATATTTTTGTTCTATATCTGCTTCCTGAAGGGGCTCGAAGGGAGCATGCTGCAGGACATGTAGGGTGACAGCAAGATCCTAAGAGGGTGAGAGATGTGGTCTCGGGGGTATTTCTTTTTTCATCAACCCGACGCGCACCAAACCGAACGATGAGTAGGTGCTTACCGAGGGGCACCTCCACTGCATTGTGAAATGCGGCTGTGACAGTGACATAAACTTTGAGAGAAAGTTCTTCTCTTTCGTGAGAGGAGCATTAGTCTACAACAGACTCATTTTGGAGCGTAAGCCAGCCTCGCAGAGGGGGCTTCCCGCTTACGAGATGATCAGCATTGAAACGCCGGAGAAGTCCGTCACGTCCAGTGGGATGCGGGTGCCATAGGTGCCCAATCCACTGAGAAGTTTCCTTCAGGGGATTTCCAGGAAGGGGCTGCCGCGAGGATCTGTTCCTCGTCCTCCCTGAATTTACACGTCTGTGCAAGGAGGCTCACTGGGGAGGGGTACTTAAGTCCCGGAAACCAGCTGTGCGAGTGCATCCCCGCCGAGCGAGGGAAAACAGCAGGCAATGGGCAGACTCGGGGAAGATGAGGAAATGTGTCTTGGCCTCCCCGGAGTGCTCCATATCAGCTGGACTACCAGCGGGAAAATGCTAGTCCAGAGTGTGCCATGGTGCTGCCCATCTAAGGACCCGTTCGTTTAACCAGCGCTGAGCGAATCAGCCCAGCGGCATGTTTGCATGCGGCCGTGCTGTCATATACAGGAGTCTCTTTTGAGAGGGACCGCTGTCTTGTGCCTGACATATCTAGGCAGTTCAGCATGGCCTGCGCGCTCACTGGCGAGGTGGATGGAGCGATCGAGTCCAGCTCCATACCGAGAAAAAGAGATCCTCTCCTTTCTTTTATTTTTCTGGGAGAGTTTACTCTTTACGTAGTCGACCTGAAGACCCTGAAGGCTGAAGTGCCCCAGCACTATGTCCCTTCACATCCTTGTACAACAAATCCCGCGAGTGAGCCATTATCAGCCAATCGCCAAGACAGCTGTTAAGATGCGGATGTCCCTCTGCTGTTTCAGCGAGGAGAGAACAGCCTTTGAGAGGGACAGGCCACAGGGTATTATACTGATATGCTCGTTCCTCGAACGAAACCAGCTTTATTAAAAGGCATAAAGAGACATAAAAGCATGCGTCCTCAGGTCGGTGGCTGCGGACCAACCCTGGCTCCGGCTGCATGCTTGGCACGAGCTTCAGAGCGAGTCTTTTGACCGGCTGCTCCACTAGGAAGGGACCGGTTCAAAGCTCGTGGTTCAGGATGGGTCTCAACCTCAACCTACTGCTTTTTCTGGGCATGATGGAGTGAGGGCTGTAAAACCCTGACCACAACTAAGCTGGAGGGACAGTCTTGATTGTGTCCCTCGCCAGTAGGACAACAACCTCCGCACGAGAATAGCAGCATCGCTGTTTGGACGGACTGAGTGTAGCGAATGCTGCGGTGTGGTGCCTGGCAAACTGAATCGCATAGCCGAAGCGTACCGTCCATCAACCACCACGAGGAGCTGAGAAGCGCTATGCGGGCTTCCCGCCGAGTAGCTGGGGAATCAAGGAACGTTGACCACCGTGCCAGCAGTGTGGCAGCCTGAAGGGGGACAGGGGCAGGGACTGTGAGTCTGGTCGCATTGAGCAGCGCTTACCTGCCTCCCTGGATCCCGCGCTGGCGAAGCAGTGCCCTGGGTCTGCTTTTGAGGAGCCTCGCCGCAGCGTGGGAAGGACGCAAGGGGAGCCGTCTCACGAACGAGAGGTGGGACTTCAATGTAGCCATGGTCATACGCTCGCAATGAACGCACTGACCATCCACAAAAGCTGTCTCAATGTGCACTCGGCCCAGACACGCGAGACAACGATCATGTCCGTCCAAGAGGTGAGCAAACTCCGCATCCAGAAACGCACGGCCGGTGTGACATTCCGAAGAATGCTTCACCAACCGTGGGAAAATTAGCTCTTTTCTCCGATTGCCCAGGGAAGACTTAACGTGGCAACTCTGTGCACTCAGAGGTCTTTTGCTCACTGGATATGCAAGATGACTGGCACACAAGCCTTTAAAAAGGCTACCAGTCCGCAGGATTCGCTGACAGCCGCCCAGATGAAACGCTGTCAGATGAGAGAGCAGGAAAGCAGGAACTCTTAAAATCAGGACTCTTCCTCGATCGTTCTCCAGAACTCGCAGAGGGGGTCTCCTGTAGCAGCTCAGACGGTGAAGGCTCTGAAGTGAAAATCTGCATGTGCACTGTGCTCGTGCCCTCTTATACTCACACAGTGATTGAGTGCACCTGAGCACTATCAGTGCACGTCAATGTTCATTGGCCTTTAGTAAAAGGCTCATATGCAATTGGTCTCTCTGGCGTTAGGAGTTCCCATATGTAACGTCGAAGTGATTCAAAGGGTAACTGTTTTAATATTTTGAAATATTATTACGTTTCAAAATAATTTGGAAATGTAATTGATTCCTGTTATGGCAAAGCTGAATTTTAGCCATTCTAATATGCTGATTTGTTAAATTATGAAATTATATAATTATATTACATTTTGTTAATTATAAATATTAAAATTGAAAAGAATTGTGCCGTCTTTTAGAGAAAACCATAACACATTTTTTCAGGATTCTTTGATGAACTAAAAGGGAATAAATATTAATAAAAACAAATTGTCACAAAATTTACTGGCACGTTTTTTAGTGCAAAATTGCATAACGTGAAAACATTGATTCAAAACTTTGAATGGTGTACATGTTGATACAGGAAGAACAGATAGTACCTAATTATTTCTTTTATTTCAGTATGATTTGCATCTTGAACCACTTTTTCAAATTTCCTACAGTGACACCACACAGCCTAATCCTGATTCAAAGGAGTTCTGGGTGAATATGCCAAACCTGATGACTCATTTAAAGAAGGTGGCAGAGCAGAAACCACAAGCAACTTACTACAATGTAGACATGCTAAAATATCAGGTGAGAACCTCAAAGCAACACTGACCACAGAAATATAAGGGAACATAAGTAAATCTATATCTAGTATTTGTTTCATATTGTACACAAGTAATTTTAGCAGGTTTAGCTTCCGTACCTAGTAAAAAGTCTGAATTGGTTAATATTAGTAAATTAAAATGTCTTTAAAAAAAAGTAACATTCATTCAATTATCATTAATTAATTAATTATTTGTAACGTGACCGGTCCGCTGAATGTTGCGTGAGCTCGCGCTTCTCAGCTGGCAAGGGAGCGAAGGACACGGAGCTAGGAGTTTAAACATTTATTTAAACACAGAACAGGAAAATAAAGCTGACGAGGCAGCGAACATAAAGCAAAACATCAGCGTGACCCGAAACATGAAACTTCAACATCGGACCAACAGAACAGGAAAACAAGGGCTTTAAATACACAACACTAAACGACGTGGGAGGGAACATTAGGGGAAACACAGGTGCAGTGAATGAAACAATCAGGACCGGAAAACCAAACATGGGCATAGACTAAACCAATACAATACAAGGACAGGGGGGAAACCAGAACATACCAAAGAACTCAAACACAGACAGACATGGAACGTGACATTATTAGTAACTTTATTCTATAAAATAATTATAAATAAATCAAATGTAATTAAATTTAAATATAATGTATTCACATTTTATTAATAGGTGTTAAGTACATTATTTAAAATTGTTAATTATTAATTTAATATCTTTAAAAATAATAAAAAAAATACTTGTATTAATAATTAACTTAAAATAATGATTTTTATATTGTTTTATTACATTATTAGAATTTTTGTTAATAAATTCAATATTTTTTAAATTCATAATTCATGTATTAATCAATATTCATTTAATGTTTTTCTTAATTTATATATTTTTTTATTTAATTTAAAAGATAGTTTTGTTTTTGCCATGTCATTAACACTTTATTAAAACTTCAATGATCACATTTTTTTTCAGGTGTTACCGAAGGGTCCACAGTCCACTCCTCTAAATCTAGCAGTGAGCTGGAGGTGTGAGCCCACCAGTACTGATCTGAGGATAGACTACAAGTACAACGGTGGTGCCATGACCACTCCTGTCGCCCTCAACAATGTTCAGTTCCTCATTCCTGTGGACGGAGGCGTCAGCAAACTGCAGGCAGTGCTTCCCCCAGCTGCCTGGTGAGACATGAACTAGATTCTTCTATTATTGGAACTTGCCCTTCAAAAATATGACTGTCATTGTGAAAATAAAGCATTATGATTGGACTTAAGTTTGAGAGTTTAATAAATGATACTATGAATAGTACTAGATCTGGACGAAGAGCATTTTCTATTCTAATATATGTTTTTATTGCTATCTTTACAGGAATGCCGAACAGCAGAGAATCTTATGGAAGATTCCAGATATTTCTCAGAAGTCTGAGAATGGAGGTCAGATTCATGGTTCATTCTTGTGTGTATATATACACTCCAGTCAAAATTTTTTTCATCTTAAGTATTTGAAAATAGTCTATTATTCTCATTAAATGTAAATTTAAGTAATAAAAAATCGAGTAAGAACATTAATATTGCGAAATATTACCACTATTTAAAATAACTGTTTTTAATTATTTAAAAAAATATATATTTCTGCGATGGCAAAGCTGAATTTTCAGAAGCTTTTACTCCAGTCTTCAGTGTTCCTTCTGAAATCATTCTAATCTGTTACTTAATATTTTTGAGGATTCTCTAATGAATACATATTTCAAAAGAAAAACATTTGGACAAAAACTGTACATCCTTGCTGAATAGTAATACTAAAAGGATTTATTTCTTTTTAAATTATATGTGACCCTGGACCACAAAATCAGTCTTAAGTCCCAGGGGTATATTTGTAGCAAAATCCAAAAATACATTGTATGGGTCAAAATTATGGATTTTTCTTTTATGCCAAAAATCATTAGGAAATTAAGTAAAGATTGTTCCATGAAGATATTTTGTACATTTTCTACCATAAATATATAAAAACTTATATTTTGATTAGTATATGCATTAAGAACATTAAGAACAACTATAAATGTGGTTTTAATTTTTTTGCCCCCTCAGATTCTAAATATTTAAATAGCAGTTATCTCAGCCAAATATTCTCCTATTCTAACAAATCCATACATCAATGGAAAGCTTATTTATTCAGCTTTCAGAGAATGAAAATTGACCCTTATGACTGGTTTTGTAGTCAAGGGTCACATATGACTCCAAACTTCTGAATGGTCTAAACTACTTATAACAAAATGTAATAAATGAATTGCTTATCTTGAGTTCATCCACCCTTTTCCCCTATATCTTCAGGTGTGGGATCTCTTCTGGCTCGTTTCCAGCTAACAGAGGGTCCCAGTAAACCGGCTCCGGTGGCAGTGCAGTTCACCAGTGAGGGCAGCACTCTGTCAGGCTGTGACATTGAGCTGGTTGGCCTTGGATATCGTTTTTCCCTCATCAAGAAGAGGTTTGCAGCAGGTGAGTTACGCAAACATCTGTTTTGATCAGCAATGGCCTAGAAATCTGGAGAGAAAAAAGTTCCGCTGCATTTATTCAAAACACAAAACTGTTTTTGTGCTTTCATTATAGGAAAATACATGGCAGACAACTAAACAACACCACGCAAGTCTGCATATTTTGGACCAATTCTGAGTATATAAAACACAGGACATGACCCCTACCCGACCTTATGGATAAACCTTTGTAGATGTACAATACAGGTGGACCTCACACACACACTCCAGCAGTATTAAATGAGTTGCATTATAAAATGTGGACCGTTTTAGGGTGTACTTCTTATATTTGTGAACTGTATTCACTTTGCAACATCTGTATTGCGGCCTGGGTTTGTTCGTAAGGTTTAGACTCTATTTCTGTTCGCCGTGTTATTGGCTGTGCCTACCTGAACCTGAAATCTCTGTATCCTTCTCTAAAAGCGATACTGAACATGTGATGTTTTTATTACTCCGTGCATTCAGTTTGTCAAAAGTATCACATTTTCGAACAAGGTAGCAAGTTAGTACGATCTAAAAGAGGAGCCACAAGATGGCGCTATACTGTTGCATGTAGTATGAGGTCTGCATCGGAATTTGGTGTTGTTCAAGCTTATTTAAAAAAAGCCTATTCAGGAATATCTCTTTTTAATTCACACAGTGCAGTCAGGTTCATTAATTGGACAAGGATAGAAATTATATTTTGTCAAATCTGTTTTTAGACAGCCACCGCTTGAAAAATACACTCCTGCTTGCAGTAGACTCACAAAAGAACAGAGAAGAAGTTGTAATATACATCTCGAAGGCCGTTTGGTGTTTTCTTGTATTATTAAATAGCCTTTTTGTTGTTCCCGAAGGAACGGTGATAGACATCAGAGTACATCATTCTATTTTTATTTATTCATGTTTTGTTGTGTGTATATATATATATATATATATATATATATATATAAAAAAAAAAAACGAAACAAGTTACACTGTATATGAATAGACTTTGAATGGTATCATAATTTAGGATCCTTGAAGTTTTGGACTTTTTGTTATCTGTGTAGTTGGGTAAGCTGTGTACAGTATAATGCGGAGGTATAATTTTTAAATTGATTTCAGATATAATTTTTTTAACTCAAGCGAAAATGTATGCTATATATGGGTCGGGGGTGACATCGTAAAGAGAAAACGAAACAGGATACTGTATCTACCTAGATGCATCACGCTTAATGTTATTACAGTGTTATGTATAGCAGCACTATTAGTTCAACATGGATCGTCAGTTTTGGACATTGTAAATTCTTTGATCACTCATGCAGATGTGTTTGTATCCAGCCCCTCCACAGCACATATTATTGAGTGTCCTGAGCATGAGCCCCCGCGCTTCAAAACATCTTTATTTTGCAAATGGTAACGGTCTCTGTGAGATGACGAGGTTCTTGAGTGGTTAAATGACCAAATCGCTTTTTTTCTTCTCTTTTCGTTTGTACGTGTATCTCCGGAATTGTCCTTTAAGAGAAAATGAGCTGCATATTTTTTAAATGTTTAAACCTATGAATAAAGTGAAAATATTGTTTCTTGTGGAAAAAAAAAATCTGAAAAGGAAAAAAACACTGTATTACTGTTTAACTTACCAGATGCTCTGATGTTCAGTGTCAAGAACAAACATTTTGGTTCCATCTTTGAGTGTCTGATGTAGACGTCGTGACGGTTTGGAGAAGAATATACTGGTGCTTTGTGGTTCTTAGGTTTCCATCCACATTTAACGTTAAGGATGAGCGCCGCCATCCATTAACACTGCATTGCGTATTTTCTGAGCACTATAATAACTAAAGGGGTTTTTTATTGCACTGATGTAAATCGAAGAACAGATTGGAGTCTGTCAGCTGAAAGAAAAAAAAAACTATGAATTTAATTCTGTGTAGTGCTTAATCAGTATGGTCTAAAGTGAAACGTCACTCAGATACGCAAAAGAAATGAGAAAACTCACATCAGTTTAGACGTAAAAGTAGAGCTGTGTGTGAATGTTGAATTTCAGTTGTGTGTGTGGGTGTGTGTGTGTGTGTGTAAGAGGGAGAGTTTGTGAGTGTGTGTGTCTGGTAACTGTAAATCATCTCTTCCCAGCAACATGTGCAAGCTGTGTTTGTACAAAAAAAAATGTTAACAATGATCTGAGATTACTTTGCTCTTTCCAAAACAATAAAACATATAAGCCTGATAAGTGGATGTATTCTGTCATGTTTAAAATTTACCAAATAATATTATTGTAAAATATGCTTAAAAATGCTTACCTGTATTATGTATTAATATCAATCGTTTAATATAGAATGTTTTAATATAGTTAGATTGGTTTAACAGCATTTTTGGGGGCAAATAAACACCTTTGATGCATATGCAATAATGTTTATTGACAAAGTTCGCAAAATACAAGTTCGAATTAAACACTTTAAATGAACGATCACTGCTGTGCACCTCATTATGCAGTTTCACTGCTGTTGGTGACTTGATATTTAACCTCTTTCATGGTGCGTTTTAAGTGTAGCAGAATCATCTAATCCCAAATTAGACATGCTTTTTATGTAAATTAGCATCATCTACTGACAAATTAAGATGTTAAATTAATTATAACTGACTGTACACTTAGAGTACAAGTGAAGTATTCATATTTATTTGGACTTGATGTGAAAGAAAACATGGTGAGACAAATAGAAAAACACAGGTTCATTTCTCAGCAGAGCAACGTGAGGTCACTTTTCTTGCAGCCATACTGACAACAATCTTGATGTAAGTCTCGCCTGGCCAGGTCAGATCCCAGACTAAGATCCTCAGCACTGCTTAGATCTCCATTAAAAAACCCTGTGGAACGACAAACACAAAATACAAAGTTAACATTTGTACAGTTTAAGTATATAATTAAAGTCTATAACGTATGTAATCAGGTCTGAAGTGTGATGACACGGGTTTCTGCTTTAAGTCAACATGTGTCGGTCTAATGGGAATGTAATATGACCAGACGTTGTTTCTCTGTTGACTGGAGGAGACTTGATCTCACTGATACAATTAAAGCAGTGCTCTGTTAAATATCATCAGACTTGAAGGGTAAGCAAGAGTAGCGGATATTTGTGCAATCATAGATAATTAGCAAAAATGTATAGAACAGTGCTAAAAAAACAGTGCTATAAAATATATATATATATATATATATATAT
>JAUMHI010000041.1:9348869-9398463 GCA_032359435.1 Enteromius unitaeniatus | reverse complement strand
TGTAAAGTCAGAATGGAGATGTAAAGTCAGAATTGCGAGATGTAAAGTCAGAATTGCGAGATGTAAAGTCAGAATTGCGAGATGTAAAGTCAGAATTGAGATGTAAAGTCAGAATGGCGAGTTGTAAAGTCAGAATTGAGAGATGTAAAGTCAGAATGGCGAGATGTAAAGTCAGAATTGAGATGTAAAGTCAGAATGGTGAGATGTAAAGTCAGAATTGAGATGTAAAGTCAGAATTGAGATGGAAAGTCAGAATGGCGAGATGTAAAGTCAGAATTGAGATGGAAAGTCAGAATGGCGAGATGTAAAGTCAGAATTGAGATGTAAAGTCAGAATGGCGAGATGTAAAGTCAGAATTGTGAGATGTAAAGTCAGAATTGCGAACTTATATCATGCAATTCTGACTTTATATCTTGCGATTGCGTGTTTAAATCTCACAAATTTGAGATAAAAATTTGCAATAACCTTTTTTGTTTTATTCAGTGGTGGAAACAGGCTTCCATAGCATAGTACTTATGACTGGGAAAAATATTTACCAATCAATGCCTAAATGCAAAAATTTTCTCAAAATAGATTGTTTGAAATACAACAAGCCTGCTATCTCTTTTTTTTGTTTTTTTACAAGATATATTTTTACCTTTTGTTAAATAGTTTACAAAACTATGTTAAGTTAAAACTACCCCTAATGACCAAAGTCTAAACAAATACATTTACCTACTATATTAAAATAACAAATAATTTACCATACAACAATCTACCCAAAAAGACAGCTCATTGTTTTGTAAGAGTATATTTATTCCTATAAATAAGCACAAACAGACAGTGTGCTGTAATCGCATTGTTATGTAAAATGGAGTCACTCAGTCTGCCAGAGAATATAAATTATGATGATGGAGTGGTAAAGACAAACAGCCTGACCCTACTATACATCTCTGTCAGTCTTTCAGTGTTGACTGGAAAGTGTGGTCCGAATTACATCCTCCAATGCCTCCACCTACACAACAGATAAAAACGATTTTGACATTTGAGTAAATGGGTTACTTTGAGTATGGCACAGATCGAACATTGTGGAAATGGAGAGATAAGGCCTGACCTGTGTGCTGTCTCCAGCGGGGAGGTTTTTCAGCTTGTACACAGTGACCTGGCCCTCACTGTCCCCCACCAGAAGACAGTCTGTCTCAGGGGTGAACAGCAGAGCTGTCGGATTCACTCCCGGACTGGTCACGCTCACAATCGTCGGGTCCAGACTGTTAAACAAAAATGGAGTGCACTGGATAAGAAAGACTGAGCACCAAAAATGATTCTTTTTATTCAAAACTACAGAAATGTTACTGAATAGGAGGCAAGATTTTACCTGCTGACTCTCAGGTCCCAGATCTCCACCTTGCCCTCACGAGCAGCTCCAAAAATAGTAGCACAGTGAGGGGACCACATGATATCAAACACAGCCTTCTGACCAGAGGTGAAACCCAGCACGGGTTTCAAAAGGTCCTGCTTCCACAGATAAATAGTCCAATCTGAAGAACAACTTAGGAATACGCCTGGACAGAAAGGTGACCATGTAACCTTATATACTGGACCCTAAGGAAAGGTGCAGAGTAAATAGAAAAAAAGTGTTTAAAGATGCATGAAGACTCCATTTTTCTCCACTTTTAAAAAACGAGACATGCATTTCTACATACTGTGTGGGCTTTGTAAGTTTCCAAGAATTGCTCGTTATATGAATAAGAGCACTTGTGAATAAAACCTTCCTCTGTTCCGGCCAGGTAGATTTTGGAATCCTGTAAAATAACAGCACAAGCTAATAAGTCTTGTTCGCAGCTTTCTGTGAATATATTAGATGTACAACTATTTTCAATCTATTTCTCACATTAGGATGGAAATCGAAGCACAGCCCAGGATACAGGGATAAGATCTTCCGCTGGTTGTTGGCTATCATGTTAGGCGACTTTAGTTTCATCAAATCTAACTCAGAAAAATTACAAATTAGGCAACATGTGGCTCAAACATTCAGAAATTAGGCTATTAAAAGCAACTAAGCTTGTAATATTGTGCTATAGTTTCATGTATCCTAATGATAGACTTTTTTCCCATTTGAACATACCAACACATTCCAGGCCTTTGTAGTAGATCCATTTGCTGATTCTTCCATCACCTGATACAGAGATGAGCATTTCCCCTTTATCCTCTCCAGCCAGGCCTGTGTCATGATCAACCCATCTGAGCTGCCACACCGGACATGCGTGCAAGTTGGCGCAGTCACTGTTAGAAGATGACACAGCGTTGTGTACACAGCATTCTGTTGACTTCACTACTGTCAAATTCAGAGTCAGCAGCATTATGAGCACTAAAAAATTAAAGCTAAGATCTGTGGACCATTATATAAAATGCTTAGACTAGCCTTAAATGTTTGCCATCTAATTTTTCATTATAATTTTTCAGTTACAAGTCTGTTACATAAAAATGTAGATTGGTCTACTTTGAATACCATAAAATAAGAGGTATAACCCCTTGGCTTACTGCTAGTTGATCATAGTAGGGACATCATAAAGCAGATTAGTCTTTGTAAAATATCTGTATTTGTTCAAAAATACAGTTTTGATATGCATACACACCATATAGGCACCATATGACTTTCAGGTTATAGATAAGCAATGTTGCTTATGTACATGTATGTGTGTGTGTTTAAAAAAATGAATAATTATGAATATACTGTAACAAAGAATTAATAATTGGCTAAATTTTAGATAACTTGTCAAGCAAATTACAGAGTTTGACTGAATGTATAAACTTTAAATTACTATTGCTACCCTAAATTATATGAACATAATTTTGAATGTTTTTTGGGTCGCAAACCAGCAGTTGAGGACTACTAGAGAAACCTATTTTTACAACCTGTAACTTCCTGTTGCTGATCAAAAGAAGGCATGCTCACAGCCCCACCTGCTGTCAATGATGGGTGTCTGTTCTGTGGTCTGTACATTATAGATGGCAATGGTGCCATCATACATTCCTACCGCCAACTGATTGGCATTACAAGCTGAGAAATCCAGTGCAGTGACTCCACTCTCACAATGAAAGATTCGGTCAGGCCACTGAAACATATGAACAAAGAATATTCACAGAAACAAATGACGATATGGCATACAAACACGGGAAAAAAAAAAAAAAACAGTGGCCACATATTATTTTGGGAGGCACTGTAGATGAACATTATATTTAAATGAACAACTCATGAGGCATCTGTACAAATAAAACACTTTATAGACACTGTAGCACTGGCTAAATCTGATATTTATCTTTAAGGTGTTCAGAATACCGTGGGGTTCTTCAAAGACCAGCAGCACACAAGACCAGGTTTCTGATCTTTGAAATCAAGCTGTCCATATCCCACAGCAAGAAGATCCTGCAAGGAATCACATGTTGTTCAGTGAAGATTTAAAAACAATTGTGCTAAATTGTGAATGAAATGTGTTGGTAAGGCAGATAGTACTGGGTTTTTCTTGTTCCAGGTCATACTGCTAACATTTCGTCCCTTGGTGAACTCAAACTTGAAGACCCAGAGATGCTCAAGGAATGGGCTCAGGGAGTTTTTAGACTGCTCTGTCCAGCTTTCCTCCTCTGTATGTGTCTGCACACAGTCTGGGTCTGTTCAGCATAGAAGTATACACATTCTAGCAAACGTTTATATCAAAATATTTAACAACTTCTGATCTTTTTTCATAACTGAGATGAAAAGGCCTATACAAAATACATCACCCTCTATTACAGGCAGCTGTCTGTAGGCAGCAAGCTTAGGCTGGAAGATATTGGCCAGAACCACTCTTTCCATCACGGCCAGATCCTGCTTGAATTTGTCTGACTGTAAGATCAGCTCATGGTCTGTCTCTTCCTCCACCGGAAGCACACAAGTCATCTTTTCGAGATGAGCACTTGAGCCACTGACTGGATTAAAAAGAGGAAAATGTATGTATTTTTTAACCATTTTCTTTATTTAATGTGAAATAACTGAATTACTTGTTTTTTAGAGACACAAAATTGTATCATTGGCATAAGTGCCTCTGGACCATGTAACCAGTAGCACAGGTTTGTTTGTAGCAATAGCCAACAATACATTGTATGGGCCAAAAATATCAATTATCTCCTTTTATGGCAAAAATCATTAGGATATTATGTAAAATTTATTTTCCATAAAGACATTTTGTAAATGTCCTACTGTACTTATTTGATTAATAATATGATATAATATAATAATATTAATAATAATACTTTAAAGGCAATTTTCTCAATATTTAGATTTTTTGCACTCTCAGATTCCAGATTTTCAAATTGTACTTCAGCCAAATAGTACATCAATGGATTATTTATTACACTTTCACACTTTCAAAAACTTACAAAATGTTATGTTTTGATATCCACAGTACCGTAACCCGACAGTGTTGATGCATTTTTATTTCTTTAGCTTCTCCCTAATGACAGAACATTATTTTTTTTAAATAATTACCTGTACTGGTGGTGCTGAACACAGACATGCTCTGGTCAGGACCGCTAGGGCTCGGGAGGTGACTCATTGAGGAGGAGTCTGGCACAGTCACCTTATTTCCTTCAGCAGAGACCACAGTGTTTTCACTGACATCACCGTCATTGCTGAATGAATCATACATGTCCCAGGGAGTAGACATGACAGCTGGGTAGAGACATTAAAAACTGGATTAAAATAATGAAATCCCTTTTATTTTAAGGGCAGATTATTCAGTAAATACACCTCGTATTAACATTTTACCTTTTTCTACCATTGTAATGCTATCACACTGGACCTCCTTCGTCTTTGGTGCATCATTAAATGTTTGCACCCATCGCTCCACATACATATCATTGCCCTGTCTGTTTTTGCACAGTTCCGTGTAAGCATTGTTTCTTTTCCTTTGAAATCGCAAGAACAAAAAGCAGCCAAATTATTATAATTGAAAAATACTGAGTGTATTTAGTTAGTGAAAATAAATTCTAATAACCTGAATGTCCAACAAGTCAGATGTCATTCTACTTTACAGAATTAACTCAAACTTATTACTGGGAAAAAATTATAATAATTGTGAATTTGTGACTCACTTGACTGCTTCAGCGTCCTCTGAATCTACTGACACAGACACTGAAGGAATGTCCAGCATCCAGATGGTCTCTGTCTCAGTCAGGTAAGAATCCACCACCCTGTCCATTATGTCCTCCCTGACCT
This sequence comes from Enteromius unitaeniatus, assembly GCA_032359435.1. Classification (NCBI taxonomy): domain Eukaryota; kingdom Metazoa; phylum Chordata; class Actinopteri; order Cypriniformes; family Cyprinidae; genus Enteromius; species Enteromius unitaeniatus. The sequence goes on along the minus strand of JAUMHI010000041.1, from coordinate 9,393,230 downwards.
CTTTCACCTCCTCTCTACGAGCCTGAACATCTGTATGGAGCAAAACCAACAAAATGCTACACTGGAACATTAATTCATCAGACAATTACAAAAATGGCAAAAATATATGAATGGAAGCAAAAACCTGAAAGACTGCTGGACAAGTCTGGTTTCACTAACAAGTCTTTAGTTTCATCAGTCATTGATTCTGTCGTCTGGCTTGATCTGGATGCTGAAACGCTTCCGAAAAAAGACCTGATATGACAGCAGAGATGACTTTTTTGTTTACTATAGCAGCAAAAGTGAGATAGTTGTGTGTGGTACAGATTTATGTTCACTCCAAGTGCTGCAGAGAAGTTATATTTTGATATTTTCCCTCAATTACTTTGTAAATGGTCCAGTGAAGCTCGCGTTGGTGGTCTGGAAGGCTACCGAGGGAAAGTCTGTCATGGTAGCCCATGACGTATCATGTGCAGGGAATATTTTTCCTTGTTTAGGTTGTAAAACCCCAGGATCTGGATTATATAATGGGTGAGGAGTGACATCCTGCCCATGTTCATCAAACACCTGGCGAAGTAATGGCACAAATGAATGAATTCATGAAATAATCATAGAAATAATTTTTTCCATCACAAAAATAACCACATACATATTCACTAAAAACAGCCATTACCTGTACATTGTGTTTTGGTGTTTGGGCCAAGCTCTTGTCCAGGACTTTACTGTCACTTGCTGAGCTGAAACTCTTTCCACTGATTGAGGGGTTGATGGTCTTTGTGATGCTTTGATTCACACGAAATACTCCAGAGGATACATTCAGTGTTTTGGATGACCTGGAAGAAAGAAACCTGCTTAAAAAGGAAAAAATGCAAACAAAACCAATTCAAGCCAGCATTATAAATCGTAAAGGACTAAATATGCTGGTTTTAGTAGTAGAATAGCATGACTAATCTTAGGATACTACGTTACTTTAAAACTCAATTAAAGTTACAAACATTACGTATGTATTACTGACATGCTCTTTTTTTATTTATGAACTTACTTGGCGACTTTCAGAGCGGTTCTCTTCTGTTTGACCGTAGTGTTAGACATTTTTAACACTTTTAAAAGCGAAAAATAATACAGAAGCGGTTAGCGTGATGGTTTGAAGCTACTCGCAGGACAACAAACCGGTGCTGAGGCTTCTTGTTTGAAATTTCCATAGAAACAGACTCCTCCTCTCAGACCCTTAGAGGGCGCTTTTCGACTTCCATGCAGCAGGCGGCGTGTGGGGCACTTGAACGCTGCGCGATTTACCAGAAGAAGAAGGTCATCCTGTCATATATAGAGAAGTTTAGTTTATCTTTTTATTCGAATCCTTTTTTAAAAAAAATATTATTATAATTGTTTTCCCCTCCCCCTTTCCCCATTTAGTTCTTAGTATTGTAGAGTAGTTTCCAGTCTACCTGCTCCACACTCCAACCCAGTCGGTGGCGGAAAGAAGAAGAAGAAGAAACAATTTTTATTCACGTGTGCTATCATCAGTTTCGAAGTAAAGATCTCAGATTGACCTAAGACGATTTTCTAGCTATAAGCAGGACACAAAACACGGTAAAAAATGTCTTTTGTTTTCTGATACAAAGCATGTCTTCGCTTCTAGCCAGTCACATTGTCACATTGCCAGCATGCTTGAGCTGTCTCCGATCAAAATATCGTGCTCTGGCATATCTTAAAACATGTCAGTGTCATTGTTCTGTGTTAAGATGCACACCAGACTGTTCATTTTGACATACTCAATGACAATGATTGAAATATAAAGAATATGTCATAACTGGAAGTCTCTCTCTCTCTTTCCTATAACTATATATATATATATATATATGCACGTAAATCCACAAGGATACCTTAATATTCCACATTTTTTAATGAATCCGCAAAGCATATAGATAACTATATTTTAAATATTTAAGTTCTAAATATATAAGTTCTATATCTCTGACATTTCATATAAAGTAAAAAAATAGTACATTTTATGAGCAGACATTTAATTTCTCCGTACTTTTCTTCTACAGGTGCATACTTTGTGTGGCATAATCGACTGTCCACTGTAAACCAGAACTTTGTTTGTTCATGCTGTTCTTTGTTTGTTTCTTCATTAAAAGCTTTACAGAATTGAAGTTGTCAAAAAATGGAGATCTTTATGCCTCACTGGTATCGCAAGCTCCCAGCCCTTCTGTCCAGGACGCACTTCAAAGCATTAAAAAGAAGCCACATCAGATGTGCCATCCACACCTCTCCCCTCATCTCGGTCTCTTCCAAACCAATCATCTCACCACCGCTTGTGTCTCGCTTCTTCCAGCCATCTAACCTCTGGGAGGGTCAGGAGGAAGGAAACTTAACATGCCGCAGCCAGAGACTGATGCTGCAGACAGGGCTTATCCATCCCTCCAACCCTGGCTGCTTCTATTACTTACCAGTCGCTCTGAGGTCCATGGAGAAGCTGGTCCGGCTCATTGATGAAGAGATGCATGCAATTGGTGGGCAGAAAGTTGACATGCCGGCACTGTGCAGTGCAGAACTCTGGAAGAAGAGTGGCCGCTGGGAGCTTATGGAGAAGGAGATGTTCAGATTACTGGATCGGCACAATGCTGAATATTGCCTCGGGCCGACTCATGAAGAAGCAGTCACAGAGCTTTTTGCTTCCTGGACGAAGATATCTTACAAGAAGCTGCCACTTCTTCTGTACCAGGTATCTTCACTGATGCTTGTTTTTGGGGGTTTTTAAATGCTAGGATTTTTCAGATTTAGATTTGAAATTTTCACTTGTCTAGCCAAAATTGTCACTGGGGGAAAAAAAAAAGAAAAATAGTTAATAAAATGAATGAATAAATGCTTTGTTTTTGTTGTTTTTTGACCCATATAACCTTGTATTCTAATAAATAAAGTTATGACACCAACATTTTAGATACTGTTAATTTTCAATTTCAAAAAAACGACAAAACAAAATGAACTACTAAGTTAATAAAAATTTAATAAAACAAGTAAAAGGCGGTAATGAAACAAGAACAAATTAATAAGGAATAGCACAAAAAAAATAATGTCGAACCAAGGATACAAATAGGAGAAAAAATCATTTAAGTGCCTCAAGTACGTCAAGTAAAAGTAATCAGGTACAGAATTCCTAAACATTTAAATTAAAAAATATTGCATTGTTCTTGACTCAATAAATTAAATAGTGTTATTCAATTGAAAGCTAAAAAAAGTTGTTTTTGCCAGAGCAAGTTGTTATTTGAAAACCTGCTATAAATATACTTTTTGTTGTTGTTTATGTTAACGTAATATTTAACCCACTGTGTTTGCGAGGATACTTGCCAAGATGGGCGTTTTGACACAATTTAGTATGTATTCATCTGTTCAAGCGTAACTCAGTTCGGTATTTGCTTGCTGTTTGGATGATCTGTCCTGAATATCTTTTTTTATTGTAAAGCCCTAACTGTTGTTTCAGAGATGCTTTCATGTTTTAAGTTATCTATGTACAGTAAGCAGATAACATGATTATGTATTATGTATTACAGGTAACGCGCAAGTTCCGTGATGAACAGAAGCCAAAGTTTGGGCTCCTGCGAGGCCGGGAGTTCTACATGAAAGACATGTATTCATTTGACATTAATGAAGAGGCGGCTCTTCAAACATACCACTCTGTTTGTCAATCTTATGGACGGATATTTGACCGACTGGGTTTGAATTGGGTGCAGGTACAGGCTGCCCCCGGCAACATAGGAGGCACACTTTCCCATGAGTTTCAGCTGCCTGCAGACATTGGCGAAGACCAGTTACTTGTTTGTGGAAACTGTGGCTTCTCTGCCAACATGGAAACCTTGGAACCTGGGCAGACTGAGTGCCCACAGTGCCAAACGGGCACACTGACTGAATCCAAAGGCATCGAAGTGGGCCACACTTTTTACCTTGGCACAAAATATTCTCAGGCATTTAGGGCCGTGTATGTTAATGAATCCAATAGGCCTACAGTGGCTGAGATGGGGTGTTTTGGACTTGGCGTTACTCGAATACTTGCTGCTTCTATAGAGGTGATGTCATCCAAGGATGCTGTTCGCTGGCCTGGGTTGATCGCTCCATATCAAGTGTGTGTCCTGCCACCTAAAAAGGGCAGCAAGGAAAGTGAAGCCACTCAAGTGGCTGAGGAAATGGCTCAAAGCTTGGGAAACAGCCTACCAAACTTGAGAGGAGAGGTGGTACTGGATGACAGGGTTCAGAAGACCTTGGGTAATCGGCTGAAGGATGCTAAAATTTTTGGGTATCCATATGTGGTGGTGATAGGACAAAAAGCTTTAGAGGATTTGCCCAGCTTTGAGGTGATTTGTCAGCAGAGCGAAGAGACCTTGTTCCTTAGTAAAGAGGGGCTAGTTGATCTTTTAAGTAAAGTTGAAACTATCTAATATGTTATATTGTTTTATAACATTTTTGCACACATTTTACTGGCTATGTGTACAAGAGAGTGTCTGTAAAACATGCATGTTGATGTAGAAATCTCTAATGTTATAGCAAGGAATTATTGTTAATAAAGTATATAATCAAATATTTTTGTTGTTTTCTTGTCATTATAGAGCCATCGAGATTCAGTAATTTAGTTTAATATATAGCATCTGAAAGGAAACATGAAATAAACTCAGCAATGACAAGTTAAGGTAATTGTTGCCAAATATTTTAATGCAAAGTAGCTAAAGTCTGCTCAAAGGTAATTTATGCTAATAAGCAAGCATATTTAATACATGTAATACGTTGTTTTCCAATCAGTATGCACACTTAATAAAAATGGCCATGTAAAAATAAGTTCTCAAATGATGTTTCATTGGACATTTTACTAATATTTCCATAAGCTTCTTTATTTTAGTGGGAGAACCTTTTTATGTGGGAGAGTTATGTCATTATAACTCCAAGCCAATATTACATGCCTTTCTAAGATACATAAATTATGCAAACTTGATTTAAATACGTGGTCAATTAAACATTTATTACAAAATGATCAACACTTGACTAAGACATCCTCCTTGGTATCGCTGACAGAAAACCGGTTTTGTTTCACTCCAGACCAGCGGGTGGCGATAATGCGTTTCTGATGTGTGTCAAGCAGCACAGGAACATCTTGCTTGTTGAGAGCATGTGGTTGTTTGCCATAATATATTAACAGTTTTATCGCATTTTGAGGTTTTATGTGTAGCTTCTAAGAGCGGGTACTTTTTGTAGACTTTGACGAATAAAGATACATCCGGTACCATATTTATTTAAGTGAAATATAGGAAAACGATGGCTGCGCCAACGCAAGGCGATGACAGTGACGATGGCATGGATGAATTCATGGAGAAGTTCAAAGCACAGAAGTACAAAAATGCGTTTAATGAAAGCAACTGGGAGGAGGTAAGAACTGTCGTAAAGTACGCTGTTTACAGTATGTCACTGTTGAACTTGAAGTTGACGATACTGGAGTTATAACATTGCATTCGACTGTCGCAGCTTTTATTTCTATTGTGTATATAAATACTAGTTTTAAATCTTGCAGGAGTTTGATAAGGTGCCCATGTTTATGAAGACAGCCCCAGAAAGCATAGACCCAGAGAAACACCCTGATCTCGCCTGCATTCAGTCTATTATCCATGATGATGACCGAACACCTGAAGGCATGCGAAGCTCTTTATTTCTTACTTTCTCTTTGTTGTGATTGTTCCTTTATGTAAGCAGTTTACCTACTTTAAAATTAAATTGAATATATTGCAACTAAACCTTTTTTCCCCTTAGAGAAAGCCAGAAGTCTAAAGGATGAGGGGAATGAGTTCTTTAAGGAGAAAAATTATAAGAAAGCTGTAGTGTCTTACACAGAAGGATTGAAAAAGAACTGCATGGATAAAGAACTCAATGCAATGTTGTACACCAACCGTGCAGCTGCACATTTCCATTTAGGTAAAGTCAGTATTACTCCAAATACGCACACACAAGTCTGTTTTTGCCTTGCAAATGTGCCATCATAATTAACTTTTCCTCCTCCTTGTATGCAATTATCTTTTTCCTCCAGGAAATATGCGCTCGGCGTTGAATGATGCCACAGCTGCAAAGAAACTGAAGCCAGACCACATTAAAGCTATAATCAGAGGTGATGTGTCTATAGCTGTTAGTTGCTTCACAAAGGCAATTGCTTTGTGTAGAGAAAATAATTATTTACAAAGTATATATATTTAATTGTATGTATGTATTTAGGTGCACAGTGCTCAATAGAGCTGCGTAATTATGCAGGAGCATTGCAGTTGTGCGATGAAGGTCTCAGGCTAATTCCCACTGAAAAGAAACTACAGGAGCTGAGAGCCACAGCAGATAAACAGAAGGTAGAAGGTCCTGACAATAAGAAAAAAAAAAGGATTTACTGAGAATGTGCTCGCTCTCAGGGCATCAAGGTGTAGATGTGTGTTTCTTCATCAGAACATGTTTGAAGAAATTTAGCATTACATCCACTGCAGTGAATGTGTGCCATCAGAATAAGTCTGAACTGCTGGTTTAAACATCACAATAAGACACATTATCTACACCAGTGGTTCCCAAAGTAGGGCTCGTGAGACATTGAGGGGGGGTCGCGAGAGGATTTCCAAGAAATCAAATTTTTTTTTTTAACTATTATAAATAACATATTTTATCTATAACTAACAAAAGATAAAAAATGGTTGTTAATAGTTACATTTAAAAAAACAAACAAACATGCAAATTCAAAAGCCATCAGCCTTTCAAATTTCTATCGCGACCCCTAAAGTGATTACGACAGATTAATCAAAAGCGTCAGTAGCAGCAGATCAATTTACAAAGCTTTTCGACATGTGCACGTACCGTGTAGGTCATTTTCATCTCTTTATGCTTGGGATATTATTTTTGTTGAAATTATTTTGTTGAACGTTGGTTAATATCGACCAATGTGCACCGTTGTGCGCAACATTTGTATATTTTGAACACTTCTGAGGATAGTGGGGGTCACGAGTCACTGGCACGGTTATTTTGGGGGTCGCGAGCTGAAAAGTTTCGATATGTCATCCGTGCCCAATTGATGCACTCGCGCGCGATCATTCCTGCGCTCGACCCTCTCTCACCTGCTCGCGCGAACACTGTTATTTTTGTCAGTCGTGGGGCGGGGCTTGGTGTCTTAGTTACAACTTAACACCCCCCATCCCAAGCGCCACCTACGATGACGATATCATCGTCCATTGCGATGTTTCACATTAGACATTATACGATGCCAAATTGGTCCACATCGCCCAACCCTAGTTCAGAATGCATAATAATACTTCCTCCAGTGAAAAAGTCCCTCTCCTGTTATCCTCTTATACCAGAATGTATAGAACTGTTTTGTTTTGCTTGTAAATACTGCTTAATAAAAATGTTTGATTTGTTTATTGCAACACACAGCTTTTTACTTTATTTTACATGAATTGATGCAGTGGAGAAGTGTGGGGTTGTGTGGATTATTACTTAGTTATTGTGTTTTTTTTTGTTTGTTTTTTTTTATGCATTTTATCACCTGTTTGAATTCTCATTCTGATGGCACCCATTTACAGCAGAGGATCCATTTGGATTCAGTGATAATAGTTATACATTTCTCCATTACACATTACCATCTTATTTGCATTTTTACTTATATTTCCTCACTACCCAACTTTGCACATTTCGTTTACGATGTTCCAATCTAATTTTCTTTGCTCTGATTGCTCCTGTGCTTCATGTATTTTTACTGTAGAGGGAAGCCGACAGAGATGCCAGAAAGGCAAAAGTTAAAGCGAAAAAGGAGCAGAATGAGAAGGAAGCATTGTTAGCTGCCATTAAGGTACTATAGATAGTGTTTAATTATAAATAATAAAAATAAAACCTGAGTTCTAAAAGAGCAAAATCTTTATAAAGAGTTTTTTTTTTTTTTTTTACTAAGGAGCGTGGCATTAAACTTCTGAAGACCAAGCCTTCTCAACGCAGGGGTTCGGACAGTGAGGATGATGATGGAGCGTCTAGAGCCCTGGCGGATCTGGACCTTGATGGAATCGGCTCTCAGGAGGCCACTGGAGCTCAGGTTTATATGGATGAGCAGGGAGTCCTTCACTGGCCAGTGCTGTTCCTCTATCCTGAGCACAGCCAGACGGACTTCATATCTGCTTTCTGCGAGAACTCCAGGTTTGTTGCAAATCAAAATGTGTATCCTTCGAGAAAAGGTGGCCTAAGTGATGTTGCAAAACTCATTTCAGCAGGAGCGTGCACGAATAATCAACTGCAGCTGGCACTGCATTATTAATCACCTAATTTCATCCATCCAATCAGATTTACCATACCCACTAAAAATTAACCCATTTCCTTCCCTTCAACATCTCGGTTTTAGAGCTCTGCCCTCTGGAGGGTTCAAATCAATAGGGCTAGGGGTCCATCGATCTCCTGGCTCCCCCCTGGACAGCGCGCCAAACTCGTTTACTATCATATTATGAGGAAGCACAAACTTGTGAAATAAACTGCTGGAATTTGATTTATTCTTTCAATTGAAAATATGCAAATACAGATTTGCTTTTTACATTTTATTTTGGCTTGTTCAGCTTCATGGACCATTTAGCAGTTATGTTTGGTGAAGAACTTCCTCCATGGGATTCAGAAAGAAAATATCAGCCACAACATCTACAGGTCAGTATATAAAGACACACCTGGTGACCCTTTAGAATTTAAATAAGAATGACTTTTTTTTTTTTTTTTTTTTTTTTTTTTTAACCTAAATTTTTTTCAGCTGTTTTTTGAGGATCCTGAAAAAGGAAACCTTTATCAAGTTGATCTTGAAAAGTCACTTCTTAATGTTCTTCAGCACCAAAGGTATTTCAGAGACATTTCCTCTAAGTGGTTTTATGACCGCTTGAATGGGTCTCTGATGTTTTTCCTCTCTATTTTGTTTTTTGCAGGTGCTCAGTGAAGGCAGGGACACCTAGTTTCATTGTGCTGGTATCAGGCTCTCCATTTTCTAAGCAGTTTTTATCAGGAAAAAAGGTCCAGAGATTGAAATGATGTTCTCCTTGGACCTTAAAAGACTTGAAATGCCCTGGCTATAAATCACCCTTCTGCTATTAAGGACACTTCTGCTCACCCCACCCTTTGAGAAAACTCTAGAGATTAAGGCAGAACTTTGAAGTGGGTTTCTTTTGCAAGCAACATCAATGATTCACCTTAAAAGCATATACTAACCCAACCCCCAATTTTGTTGAGGGGAAATTTCTTTCATGTGCAATTTGAGATATGAAACATTACAGGTGTAAAATACAGATATGAAACGGATTGCTTTTTAGATATTTCAATATTTAACTGCTCATTTTTCCCAACCAGTATGACTTGGATTGTTTTCGGCGGAACACACAAGAAAATAGGTTGGAGCCCTTTAACCTTCCATTTGTATTGACAGAACAATGAGTCATTTCTTAAAATGTCTTATGTTCCTCTAAAGAAAGTCAGAGTTTTGGAACGTCTTGAGAGTGAGTGAATAAATGATGACAACTCATTTTTTGGTGACGTATCGCTTTAAGACAGTTTCTGGGTAAAATACATTAGACTCAATGTTGGAGCCTTTTAAACAACATTAATCAGTGCTGGACTGATTTAGTGTTTACTATTTAATGCAGACATATCTATGATTTCATCATGAACTGAAATGCCATACGCTTCCTATAACCATGGTTTTGATTTATAAATTGACATTATATTAGGATAATTTAAATGAGGATATTTCTCTTGCTTTAATGACGGCAGCACTCCAGCTGGCTTGAACCACACATGTGAACCACACCAAATCATGTTGTCCAGCATGATTTAAGAATCTTCCTAAAAACATTCACATGATCAGTAATATCCAGAAATAGTATAGCATTTCATATTTTAATCAAGAGTTCATTTATTATTTTTTAAAAATTCTAGATTTTCACTGAGGTCTGACACTTAAGAACCCCGTAGTACATTTCCAGGTTTAAGCATTTATTTCTTGTTAAACTGGCTCTTCATGCTTTGTGGCATGTGCAGGAAAGAACTGCCATGAAGACAACATTCCAAATCACTTTTTGGAGTTTAACATCATAGCAATAATTGTAGTGTTTTAGAACACATTTCCTTTGTACATTACTCAGCGCTACCAATACCTCTAGTTTGAAATGAGTAGCTCCATTATTTTCCATTCTTAATATGAACATCTCATAACTGCCCATCAGAACATGATCTAGAGTCCTTTCCCATTGTTCCATGGGCTCTTTCAAATAGACACGGACCTTCCCAGTGAGAACTTTTTCCCTTTTGGCTGTACGCTCTTCAGCAACTTTCTAACCACTTCCAACCTCCCCTTCCTCACCAGATCTTTTGAGAGCTCCGTCACCTCATCAGTGTGTGCTCGGCTCAGCGCCTTCAACTCAGTCTGAACAATGTTTGCGCCGTATCGCTCTTCTGCCTGCTTTAAACATTCCTCTAATTGGATTATAGCTTGACCAGTATCGTTCCCGCTCTGGGTGAAGCTCACTAGAATAGCCTGTAGCAGGCAGCGCAGCACTGCCGTGTCTTGGACGCTGGGAGGTTCCAGTTCAAGCGCTTTCCTAAAACAATCAATGGCATTCTGCTCCTCTCCTTTCAGCAGCAGGCAGCGACCCCGCAGGAGCTGTAGTTTAGAGATTGTAGTGCCCAGAGGACACTGCAGAGCTTTAGAAAGACTGACCAAGGCCTGGTTTATCGCCATTTCATCCACCAACAGGCTCTCCTGCAGGGCGTCCACACCCATATAGTAGTAAACCTGAGAGAAGGGAAGAGAGATGAAGTTCTCAAGGAAGCATTTTTGTGGTAAATGTAGTAAAAATGGTACTATTGTAAAAATGTGTTCTAATATATGCTTTGTGGCTCAGGAAACAAATTTGGGTTTGTTTGTTTTTTTTAGTGCCCCATTATGGATTTTTGAAAAGAAGCTTCATATAGTGTATAACAGCTGTAGTGATTGAAAATATCCGGCAAAGCTTTAAATCTGAAAGTGCTCAAGTTGTTGTCTCTCAAAAGAAAATCACTTTGAATCATTGAAATTAGTCGTTTTTAAAAGTCCCAAGACGTTTCACTTCGGCGTCATAATGAAACATTAGCATGTTGCCCGCAAACTTGTTGGCCTTTTTGCATTGGTTTGAATGAAAATGCAAATTCATTCTTTGACACAAGGTGGCACGCTTGTAGAGTTAAAAGCTCACAAACACCGCTTTCGTTGAAATCAACAGATCACCGGAGGGGTTTGCAAAAATTATTTGAACAAATAAGTAAAAAAAATAAATGTGTTATTTGACCTTGTATGCACGTCAACCTGTTGTTTTTGGTCCCAAAACCAAAATATGCCTACCTTTCATAACCCATAGGAGCACTTTAGGTATTATTGATCTAAAGTGATAGTGAAGTAGCCTTAGTGAATATAAGGGACTTAGTCCAAATGTTTGATTATAGTTTATGTTCTTATATTTACCTGACCCAACTCCAAATGAGTCCTCAAACAGGGTCGCACAGCCAGAACACGTTCCAGATCAGCACGGGCCTCTTTCAGAATCTGCCGGTCGGGGATGCCACCCTGGCCACATTTGGCTTTATCGAGATCCTTTGCATACATGGTGACACTAAGCTGGAGAAAAAAGTTGCAATAAAACTATAAAAGCAAGATTTAGATGCGTAGAAATAGTGGCAGAAATTACAGGAGACCCAAAAATTATTTGCATGCAGAGTAGTAGTCTGATAGGAAAGTACATGGCTCTTAAAGGGATAATTCAAAATAAAAATTCTTTCATAAATTACTCACCCCCATGTCATTCCAAACTTCATTTTTGCGCAGGTACAAAAATAGCTTTTGCGCACAAAGAAAACAAAAAATGTGTTTATTCAACATTTCTTATCCCTGAGTTATGGTCTTCCACTGATTATGTACTGGGGAAAGTGTGCACATGCGTTGTGATACTCTCCAAAATGGCAGAAGTCAGTAACTTGGGAAGAGGAATTGTTGAATAAATTGTTATTTTTGTTTTCTTTGCACACAAAAAGTGTTCTTGAAGCTTTGCTAAATTTAAGTTGATGTTACATGGACTTTTACCGATTGCTAGATTTCTGGAACTGGGAACATTGCAGTTCCCTATCTATGCAGAGTCCGAGACCTCTCAGATTTAATCAGAAATATCTTAAATTGCGTTCAGAGGATGAACAAAGGTCTTATGAGTTTGGAACAAGAGGGTAAGAAATTAATGACATCATTTAAATTTTGGGGTAAACTAACACTTCACTTTGTGACTTTGTAAATATATAGTTATATTTCAATGCTGTATTTCAAAAGTACTGAAATTCAGTTTTTCTTTCCATCTTATATTAGTTCTATGACAAATGTTTTACAAGTGGACAAAGTTTCTCAGGAAGTGCATTACATTTATGATTTATGAGAGAATGCAAACGCTTTGAAATATTGTTTCCTCCTGCCCCGTTTTTTCCCCCCTTTTTCTCACCACGTCCCTTTATTGAACCAGATTAATCTACTAAAATTTGGGCCAATTGAAGGGATTAGCTCTAACATAATAGTATTTTAGATGCAATAACACTCACACGTTGTGTCCTCAAATTTTGGAGCACATTTTATCATGAGTCACCAAATGGGTGTTTCTTTGTCTTTGCAGAAGGATTTGTTTTTGTCATCCTTGTTCATCCCATAGTATTATTCATGGGGAGGTTATAAATAAAAGAAATACACCACTAATTTAACACATTCAGTGTCCGTGACTGCCTTTATATACAGGCACATGTAGAAAGCAAATACAAATTACGAAATTGGGTGGTAATGAAGTATTTTGCTTACCTTGGCGTGAGTGCAGTAAGCCTGCCAGTTGAGTTCTGCATCAGGCAGGACACTCAGGGCCATGTTACAGATACCTGTGGCCATCTCTAGTTTGCCTGACAGGAAGAACACGTTTGCTAGTCTGTTGAGTATGAATGCATCATCCGTAGCGAGCTTAATGGCCTGTGGAAATCAGCAATGAGAACAAATCTAATCAGTTTTTTACCCTTCGTTATTGATTGTTAGCTTTAATATATTTGCATGTCAATTTATCAGCTTATGTTTAATCATATCAAACAGAAACCTAAACACATCTTTCGAACACTTGTGTCAAGAAACAACAAGTCACACCCACACATGTTGTAGCTACAGAGGAAATGTGTGTAAATAATCTGGAATGTATAAGAATAATAAGACTGGAAACTGATCTATCAATTAGACCACAATAAGACGTCCTAAATTTGAACTGGGATAACATACAGTACCGAACCGTAACATGTCAAAGGGTCAGATCCCGAGAAACCACAGTCATGCACTGACATTGGCACAGTGGAAAACTGCTCCGTCCGCTCCAGCATGAGACCAATGTAACACCAGGCCAGGGCTGAAGAGTAATAAGAGTTACAAAGACATTGTCTTAATGATTCCATTGCCATCTGAGATCTGCTAGAAGACACTGATAAGAGGTCATTACAGAGCCAAGCGTGACACGTGATAACATAAAACCGGAAAGGCCGGTCTGTGGAACTTTTTATTTCTCCATCGGGGCCTTTGGTTGTCAGGGCCCTCAAGGTGAGTGAAGTAAATCTAACTATATTATAGTCTGACAAAAAGCACTTTAACGAGTGCCAGTGAGCATTTTTCAATGTGAAATAGATGAGTGATAGAACTACAAGAAGAAAAATGTATAGCCATGGATTAATATGCATTATCCAAAATTGCAAAAATGGAATCATGTACATATAACTTTATATCCAATATTTGCCACACTTTTGCTTTAGTAGTATATCTCACAACTGAGGGCCTCTGAGGACCATAATTGGACCTTGATTTATGGGCCTGTTATCTATAAGCATAAGTCGACTGTGGGTATTGCTTTGTTAAAAATCTTTATCATATCTACATTATAAAAAATACCTTTGAGGTGTTTGTGGTCAGATTTTAGAGTCTGTGTGAGAAGCTTGAGGCCCTTGTTGAAATAATTCAGTCTGGTGAGGTCAGTGTCTTTTGAATCCATTACAATTCCATCTAACCTATTAAAACAAACAAAGGTTAAGATCAACCTATTGTTTTTTTATTTATGATAAGTAATGGCTCCTTCAAATGCTTAGATAGGCAGTCAGATGTTTGATGATGTGTTTGAAAAATACTTATGTAATTACCTTATGTAAATTGTTGCCATTTTGAAATACCAACTTCTTTTTTCCTCTATTGGTATCTGTAAGAAATAAAGTAACAACAATGTACTGTTTTAATAAAATAAAAAAAATTCTCAGAATTGTATATTTTGAATTTTGCATTATGCTGTGTTTTGTTTGAGGGTTAAAGGAAATGTGAGAGTTGAAATGTAATGACACATGGTTATTTATATCTACTAATTCATAACTTATTCAAAAATTGTATAAACAATTGCAAAATAAAAACAAGGGCTTGAATGTCAAAAATGTAAAAAGCTGATATCATAACATAGAAAAGGTGTAAAAGGTTTTCTAATAATAAAAATCTTTTATTATTATATTTGGTAAATATGTAATAAAAGTACTTCACTGGTTATTAATATTTGAAAAAAAAACTTTTATTTGAGAGAAAAAAGACCCTCATGACCATCAAGGTCAATAAATCTCAAAATATCAGAAAATTTGACCTTATTTATAACAAGCCTAGTTTAATTATAGAAAATCACAAAGTATAACTTTCTCAAAACATAATATGTACTTTATGTCCCTGTATATAAGAATTTGTGAAGCGCTTACCAGTTCCTCTCCATAATCGAGTGCACGGTTGTATAACATCAGCGCAGATGTCAGTCTCTCCTGTAAATCTTCATCCCTCTCCAGCTCCACATCAAAAGGATGTGCGTACGCCTGTTCAGCCAAGCACCGTGCTACCCTGAGCTTGCAGTCTGTCTGGTTTCCCCCCATCTCTGGGCCCACAAGGGCAGCCACACGCTCCATGCACTCCCCCTCCTCCAGCTCGCGACCCAGGCGTTCATATACGTAACCCAGGTTGGCCCAGGCATTGAGGTTTTCTGTATCCTCTTGGCAGATGCTGTGGAAGGCCTCTTCTGCCGTCTCCAGTTCATCTACATGAAAGGCCAGCAGGCCCAGCATATTGCGCACAGCATATTGCAATCGTCCCGTCTCAGCTTCGAGCTCAGCCCTAAGACTCTCACGCCTGAGCTGGGTGTCCCGGTGGCGAAGGGTGACTGGCCCGTTGGGTTCACCGTTCAGATTGAGCTCCAAATGAAAGTGGCCAGGGATGTAGGCCATCCCCTCAATCAGAGACTCAATGTCTTCCTCTGTGCTGTCCTCCATTCTCTCCCACACTTCTGACAATGCTTCACTAAGACAGAACAACTTATACGTGGGACAGGAAATACAGGTTTGAAGAGGAGGAGAAATGAGACATGAGTAAGGAAAGATGTTAAACATGTGCTTTCTTGCTTCCTGTAACAGGTTACTCCACCCCGACATTGTGTTTTTTACATTAAATATGTTAATTTGAAAGGACAACATGGGCGTTTGCGTCAGGAACTGTGAAGAATGAGCCTTGCTTTCTGAATTTGAGTGACACACCTTGGTGTCATGTAGGGTTGGCCATTAAAATCAGCCAAACAGATCACCACTTTAAATACTGCCAGTTGTGACTACCTCTGTTCTACATGTAAAATAGCAAGTAAAATGCATTGCATATGGTGCTCAGGAGTCTTAGGAGTGAGATAAATGTCACCAGATGTGAGGAAGTTCATGTGTTCTGATGAGTATTTTGATAAAGATTTCCTTTATCATTGTTCTCTGAGTGCTGAGTAATCTGAACTGTTTTGAGTGCTCTTGAAAATAGATAACTATTATCAGATAATACTTACTTCAACTGTTCCTGAAGGTTTGTTTACCCAAAAATGGTAATGCATTAAGTCATAGAAACTTTCTTTTTTTACTTTACTTTACTTATATTCGGATGAGTTAAAGTTATTTGAAATTCATAAGCTGGTTTAATGTAATTTAAGTTTAAATGTCTTGTTCAACCAAGCTGAGTAAATGAAGATTAAATATATGTGACCCTGGACCACAAAGCCAGTCTTAAGTTGCTGGGGTTTATTTGTAGCAATATCCAAAAATACATTGCATGGGTCAAAATTATAGATTTTTTTTAATGCCAAAAATCATGTAAAGATCATGTTCCATGAAGATTTTTTGTAAAATTCAATGTCATTTTTTATTAGTAAAATGCAATGATAAGATATTCATTTGGACAAATTTAAAGGTGATTTGCTCAGTATTTTGACTCACCCTCCGATTCCAGATTTTCAAATAGATGTATCTCGGCCAAATATTGTCCTATCCTAACAAACCGTGTATCATTAGCTTATTTATTGAGCTTTCATATGATGTATACATCTCAGTTTTGTAAAATGTTACCTTATGACTGGTTTTGTTGTCCAGGGTCACATATGTGTTTAATTTTACATTTGTGCTTTAAAAATATTATATAGATATTATATAGCCTGTGTGAAATAATTACCTTGATCTTATCCCACACAATTTTGCATAAAAGTTTTACAGAGTTTGTTCATCATTTCCATTTTAGATGTAATTTCCATTATGACCACTAGAATGAATCCTTTCTCTAAATATGGAGAACATACAAAAAACAAAAGACTAACAGTGGCATGTAGATAAGTCTTAAATGGCATGAAAGTAGTTGATAATTCTCAGAATTTCTGGAATTCATCATACCATCTGTCAGGTAATAGATCCCCATGGTGACAAGAGAAATATCAATGCTAGGCCTATATTATTCTCCCATTTTAAAGTAAATGGATGAACAATGACACTTTTATAGTTACCTCAGACTGGAAATATGGGTCTGTTGTGTGAGGTTCACCTCACAGTCCTGTTCTGTTTTTGTTCCTGATGACTATAGCAGAGGGGGGGATCCTCATTGTGCAGCCAGCAGATGTTTAATGATGTCATCTTGACATAGTCTTGGCCTTGAGAGAACATAAGCATGACACAGAATAGAATAAGCACTTATACTTCTTGTCTAAATCTGCATTTAATTTCTAACTAATTACAAAATGAGCCATGTGGTAATATGCGGAATAGGCCACAACATTTGACATTAGTATGGAAACATACTGTCAACTCACCATTTACTGTTCTGACTTGACTGGCAAGCAGATTACGGATAGGATTTTAGTGGAAACATATTAAATGTCAGTCTAAGATGTGTTTCGCAGACAGTGTGGTGCTTGATATTCAGCAGTTCCAGTCTGAAGAAAAATCATCATCTCGCACATACACATTATTTAATGCAGACTGTGTTCATTTCGATTTTTTCCATCTTTTTACTTAACAGTTTAGTTTCTTGTTTTCACGTGTTTCCAGGGCGCATATCACATTCAGATTCACACAAAACATTTTAATGGAAATATGGCTAGAACCTAAATCTAGTTTATAATTATGGGATATACTGGGATATCATATTCAAAATATTTAAATGAATTTTGTAAAGCCACTTATTAGCCTATTTATCTAGTAGCTAGCTATTATGGTGATTACGGTAACACTTTAAATGTACTTAATATAGCCATTCATTCAATAGTTTTAAATGTGGATAACTTGCTAACTAACCATAATTAAAACTAAAAACGAACTAACCATAACCAAATATGCCTACATGTTGTCAATTAAAATGACATTAAATGTATAATTACACTGTAACATGAACACATTAAATGTAGTGTAACCGTCACTACTTATAACTCTACCTGATATATAGGTATAACAAAGGACTGTTTTATAATGTAGACTTATTACCAGGTTAACTTGTGGGAGTGAATTGTTCATTTCCTCGGTCGCGTTTACTCCGTTGTTTACGGCAGTGAACTTCTGCGCTCCGCTCGCTGTCATGCAGGTGGAATTCAGTCCAGCAGCACATCAGGACAGACATTCAGTGAAGACAGCTCCTCTCCGAACCTGACTTCATCTCCGAGCATCACACACACATCAAAGTCATGGCATGACCAGCACAGCCGAGGAGTCTGAACAGCACACAGATCGGATACATCTGAACGACGATCTTCATTAAGAGAGACTCGCATCATGCTCAGGTGGTTTGCCTTTCCCACTGAAGGAGATCATACAGGCTGCGTTTGGGAAAGAAAACAGTCCTGTGAATGTTTAGAATATTAATCAGGTATGACTGATGATGATGATGATGATGCGTTCGGCTCGGTTGACGCATGTGACGTGTTTTTTTTTTTTGTTTGTTTCTTGGTTCAGACCTAAGCAGATTTCAGCAATAATGCTGAATGACTGTATATGTTTACAAATAATATCAGCGTATTGCGGTAGATCTTATGCATAATACTGTATATGCTTCTTAACTTATTCAAGGAGCTATAATGTTTAATCCAGAACAATTACTTTTCTTTTAAATAGATTTTTTCTATAACCATGGAGGAGAGCAATACCGGTGAATCAGTGCCAGATTTAAAGGATCTGGAGATGAAAGTGGGGAGAAAGACCCCAGAGGGGCTCCTGAAGTGGATGAGAGAAGAGCACAAAGTGATGTCTCATCATCAGACAGACAATAATGAGACAGAGAAGAAGGGCCTGGATGAGAAGATCCGAAAACTTAAAATGGAGATGGTAAGAGCCAGTTCTAATTTAATATCCTCAACCACATTTATACCTAAGCCTAAAAAGAATGAAGGTTGTGACAACAGAGAGTCACAAAATAGTTTATAATATTATGTGCTAGTTTTTAATAAATGTGTGTGGATGGCTCTCTGGCTTTTTTTTTGACTCCTTGTCACATTTCCATAGACAAATCCCAGTGTAAAGCTCTTATATACAGACAATGATTGACTATGATATCGTTTCATAACATAACTCCCAAGAAGAAGCCTGCAGCATGTTGTTGTTGTTTTCTCATTTTGAAGGGTCCCGACCCACATTCCCCAAACCAAATCAACCAGAAGCAAAAGAATTTCTCATAGCATTGCCAAACAGTAAATTGTGGGTTGAAACATGACCCCAAAACTGTCACACAGGCAGTAATGTTTTTAATGAACGGATGAATTGCTGGCGACGACTTGTCTGATGAAATTGAAACAAAGGAGTGGCTTGAGTTTTGGTAAAAGATTTGCCGCCGCTTTTGATGTTCATACTTTATACTGTAAGTTCAAACACTTGGGGCCGATACGCCCTCGGTTGTATAAAGAATTGTTGTAGTTAGGGAAATGAGCTTGCTTCCCTGTGGAATGCAGTGCCATTAAGCAAATGGACCCTGATGTTGTTGCTATGGTGCTCTTTACTGAGTGGGAGACTTTGCAAAAGGCCCCAAAGCTGTCATGGATTATGCTACTGCCAGTTGCTTTTCTGATTTTTGGAAGGCAGTGTTATTAATTTGCTGCAGATATACTTCTGTGATCGTAACATGTTTTTTTACATGCTTTTTACTGCATCAGGTCATATCTGTGTCGGCAACCCTATATGTGGTTTCAGATAGAAAAGGTGAAGGGTGCTAATGTCTTAACATTTTTGTCAAATTAAAACAAATAATTGTGCTCTTTGATCATCTAGAACTAAAATGTACATACGGATTAGTCTTAAAACAAGAAATGTAAATGAGAAGGTTTTCAAACTAGAGATTGCAAGATGATCCATAGAAATTTTAAGAGAGAAAAGATTATCTTACAAAAACAAATACGATTTTTAGGGCTTTAATAATTAACTTGCTAACTTTTGATATTGATTAAATGTGATTAACACAATTTAGCACAGGCACATGTTCAATGTTATATACACTACCAAGTCATTCCCTTTTTAGGACATGAATATTTCTATATTAATATGCATTAAATTAATTAAGCATGACATTAAAGACTTTTACATCGTTACAAAAAACTCAGATATTCAATATAAATATTCAATATTCAAATATATACTGTTTTTTTTAACTTTCTATTCAAAGACAAAAAATCCATTGTGGTTTTCACAAAAATATTAAGCAGCACAACTATTTTCAGCAATAACAATTGTGAAGGATCATTTGACACACACAAAAAAAAACAGCTTCACGGGACAATTATGAATACATTTAATATCGGAACAAAAAAATGCAGCCTTGCTGATCATAACAGACTTTATATAATATTAAAACATTTGGCAGGCCAAACGTTTAAATAGAAGTGTGTTTATTCCTTTTGTCTTCATTAAAATATATAATCCACTTGTATAAGTTGAGAAAGGAATCCCCTATAAGGGCACAATCATATTAGGAAGAGTACATGGCATAGAAAAGTCACATTTGTAGTTGTGGTAAAACACTGGCTATAGTGGCTACTAGGTAATTTACAAATAGGCCTACTCAATTCTGGAGTAGATGGGGTAGAGAATTGATATAGGCCGGTTTCACAAATGGGGCTTAGCTTAAGCCAGGACTAGGCATTAGTTTAATTAAGATATTTAAGCAACTTTTACAAAAATGGCTTATAAGGAAATATTCCAGGTGTGCATCTTAGCACAGAACAATGACACTGACATGTTTTAAGATACGTCAGAGCAAGATTTTCTTTCATCTGAGACAGCTCAAACATGCAATTTATTCTGGGACTAGCTTAAGCCTTGTCTGTGAAACTTGGGGTTAGTGTTTTAGGGTTCTCCTGATGCCATTTCACACTGTTCCCAAACAGTCATGAGCTACAGCTGTCATTGAACTTATTATTTAACCTCACACTGTGACAATGTGACCCAGACTAGTCTAGTGACACACACACAAACTCGGTTCATTCACATGCAGTAGTACAGTATAGTGTAGTCTTTTTGAGAAAACACATGTACAGAAATGAATGACTTGCATATCACTACAAATGATTATCACTTTTGACTTTAAAAGACTGGAAGTAATTAGGAAATCAAACAGCTTGTTGTTTATGTCACCTACGATTTGTGTCAAGATGGCAAGAGAGAGATGTACTTGATGACTTTGAGCTTCTTGGCCCCCGGTGAATGCAACTCTCTCTCTCCCTGCCTGACACACAGATGGGAAACACAGGGGATGGTGTGCTGACAGATGGAGGAAAGGGAGATGACTCTTCCAGTCTGATAGAACGAGAAGAGAGGGGAAATGAGGAAGAGAGAAGTAAGGTTGAAAGGGAGAGTGGGAGGACGAAGAGGTTAGGAAGGTATGCAGAGAGACACAGAGTGCATGAGAGAGCGAGCAGTGACGTATTAGAATATGAGAGATGCTTTCAATCCTGTCAGTGTTGCTGTGTGCCGACTGCAGTTAAATGAGCACTGGAAGTGTGTAAAACTGTGATGCCGAGGAAATCTGTTACGCTTTCATTATGGACATATTACATTACAGTTTATAAGTTTTCAGTCAGTAAGAATTATTTCTTTTCTCTAACCCTTTTTTAACCTACTTTTATTCAGATAGGATTCATTCAAAAGTGTGAAGTATTACAAAATAAATGCCACAAAATATTAAGCAGCATAACTCTTTTAAATATAGCAAATAATTGGAAATGTTTCTTTGGCACCAAAAGACATTAGATTGATTTCTGAAGGATTATGTAACACTGATGACTTGTTTAATATTATAAAATTTATATACTATTCTAAAATATAGTATTTCAGATATTTTAGAGAAAAAAAAAAAAATATGTTTTTCTAAAATATACTATTTCATGCATATATATGTATGAAATAATATATTTTAGAAAAACATTTATATATATATATATATATGTGTGTGTGTATGTGTGTGTGTGTGTGTGTGTGTGTGTGTGTGTGTGAATTATTACACTTTAGAAACACAATATATATAAATATATATATATATATTAATAGTATATAATTTAAAAGACTAATGCTGTAAAATATTCTAAATATATTATTGCATTTTTGATTAAGTAAATGTAGCCTTGGTTAATAGAATATTAATTTTATTTATAAAACATTGAACAGTCTTACTAACCCATAACTTTTTGAACAGTAGAGCACATGAAAAGTAATTCCCTTTTCCCATAAATTGATTTAAGAGCATTTCTTTTACCTTTATGATGAAGTTTATTTCACTCAACTGAATCAGTCAACACCCATGATTGTTCTGATTTAGAATTGTTAATTATAACTTATATTAGTTTAACATTGAATACAGTAAAATAGCTTTTAAAACAAAAAAAATAACACAATAAATATTCTACTGGATTTGAAATACTTGAGCGGATACTGTGTAAGATTATGCAGCTCTCCACTGTCTACCATCATGACAGATTTGCAGTATTGAAATAGTTTAGAAAATTTAGGAGTGTTTTTTTCCCACATTCACTGTTTATACAGCTGACTTAAGTTTTTAATCAAAAGCATTAAGTACTGTAGCTTAGTATCTGACAACTACAGGACACTATGTTCTCTGCAGAGATGCATAACTAGAATAGAATAGAATAAAAATAATAATAATAACATTAATATCTGGTGCATTTTTGTCCCCTGCACTTTTCATTTTAAACGCTGTGGACCAACAATCATAGTCCATAGGGTTACGATTATCCATGTGATAGATGTGCGATATAGCAAGTGTGAATACACACAACTTGTGTGTACTTGAACATATTCAACACATTCAGTTTTGGGGTGAACTACTACTTTAACTTATTTGTTAGAGATGATTGATAGTTTGTTAAAAAAAAATGCAGCATTTTTACTTATTGCAGTATTTCACAATGGAATGGAATGACAACATTCTTCACATACTTGAGTGTATGCTCAAAAGCCTCTTCTTTATTATAAAGAAAGTAAGCATTATTGCCATAAACTGAATGCTAATATTATAACTAATGCTCAGTTCTATAC
Source organism: Enteromius unitaeniatus (assembly GCA_032359435.1). NCBI lineage: Eukaryota > Metazoa > Chordata > Actinopteri > Cypriniformes > Cyprinidae > Enteromius > Enteromius unitaeniatus. Next base: position 9,370,301 of record JAUMHI010000041.1, on the reverse strand, counting down.
ATACACACACAGAGCTGGTATGGTGTGATGCTTAACAGAGCAGGACACCACAGCATGGAAAATGAGCTCTCCAGAATTCCAGGGATTAGAAAGCAGGACGTATGAGCTATGGTTTTTAAGGAGTGGGAAAATGGAATTCTTCTGGCTTTGAGAATCTCCAGTGTGAGCCTCAGACACTGTGGAATGTTCTCCCTAAGGAGAGTCTTTAGGTCACTGTGTGGCTCGTGTGGAAGAATGGAAGCTACACATTATGCTTGCACCAGGGCACTGTATTGCATGGGCTTACAATAACATTGTTTTCATTTATTAAGCATTTTATGAGGCCTATTTTAAGAAATAGGCCTGCAGAAATATGTCTGATATTTCAGTCATTATTTACTCAAACTCATGTCACTCCAAACCCATTTGGCTTTCTTTATTTGGGAAAACCAGGGTATATTTAGGAGACTACTATGAATTGGCTGATTCAGTTCATTCAAATTGAACTGATCCAGTTTTCGAGTCAACTCACTGACTCAATGATCCTGTCCAGCTCCCTGGAAGGGAATATTGTCAGTGAACAATGACAATGATGGTCTGAGCTACAGTAACTGAGGTTTCAAGGATATTGGACAACTTTTGTAATACTTTAAAGTGCTTTTGTGTCCTTTTAAAAGCTTGAAAGGTCCAGTCAGTTGTCAATAAACAACCAGTAGGCCAGTAGTATTCCAGAATTTCTCCTTTTATGTTTCAATAAAAAAAATGTATAGAGTCATCGTTTGCGATGACATGACAAAAAATGTGACCTTTAACATTGTTGTCACTTATTTGGTCAATTTATTTAAGTGAAGTGATAAAGGTTTCCACAAAAAATATTAACACATCTGTTTTTTAAAAGTTCTTGTTTCCTGAGCATCAAATCAGCATATCAGAAATATTTCTAAAATATCATAAAATTCAGCTTTGACACCACAGGAATACTTTTTAAAATGAGCGGAGAGTTGTTTTAAATTGTTGTGATCTTTCACAGTATTTTACTGTATATTGGATCAAATAAATACAGCCTAGGTGAACATATGAAACAAAAACATTTAAAGAATCCCAGCCCGACTTCAATCTTGTTTAATTCATCCATGTCGTAATGCATATATAGAGATGCAGACAGACTGGTGTTGGGCAGAGCCAGATCAGCGCTCACCACATCAGTGCTGAGACAGGGAGAATATTTACGAGTGTGTTTATTAGTCTCAGAAACTCAGACTAGGGTACCGACGTGATCCCAACCCACACCAGAGCAGAGTTCTTCTCTCAATCTCTCGTGTCTTTTAGCCTACGTATTTACTAAATTTACAAAATTTTTCTATTTGCTGTAAACATGGTTGTTTGTCTTTGCCTTCTAAATTCAGCTGTATTTCCCCTCCCCCGTTTTTTGTTATTTTTGTATCCCATGCTCCATTTTTACTGAAATGTTCTCGTATGTTTTTTTGTACTGTAATTAGTGTGGTTGACGTCAGCAGTGCACCATGACCTTTAAATTACATAGAAGTCTGGATGTATAGGATAGGAGTATGCTGTCGATTTATGGCAGGCTCAGCGCACTTAAACTGATTTATCTTATATACAGGTCTCAAGCTGGTCCTGAAGCTATTGGTATTTTGCATATTATCCACATTTAAACATATTCCTTTAATCATAAATGTTCACAAAATGTGTCAGGAGGTCAATTAAATGTCATTTTCTCACAGTCACATTGTTCCAAACCAGTGTGAGTTTCTTTTTTGTTTTGTGGAGAAGCCAGAATCAGCCTCAGTCATCATTTACTTTCACTGTATGGGAAAAATGATGCACTGAAAATGAATGGTGACTGAGATTGTCAGTTTCCAATGTGTTCCACAGAAGTCAGTCATTTGGGTCGGGAACGACTTGAGGGTAAGTAACCGATGACAGAATTTTCCTTTTTGGATGAACTGTTTCTTTAAGAAGCGCTATGTGACCGTAGCTGATGGGGTGCAGACAGGGCAGTATCCATCAGGGATTGTGGGAGCCAAAGCGTTGTGGCTTTCATAGGAAGCACTGACTATTTGATGGGCCCTGTTTTATGGGCTAGAGAGCCATTCAGTCAGTCAAAAGGGTTCAGGACTTTGTATATCATATTACATGTGGTAAATGTCTAACTTCCTGAGAAAAGTATTTCACTGCAGCCAAAGGAACCTTCATAACATACTTCTAAAGGAATATCAGATACACCTTATAAAATGAGAATACATTACAAAAGCAGGATCTAATGATGACGGAAATATATTGATTTAAGTAAAAAGGCTAACTAAATAATCAATAACATCCATTTTTACCCTCTATTGATTTGGCCCAGGAAGTCAGAGAGGAAGCTAGCGATGTAAATGAGCATAAATAACTACTATCTAACTATCTATCTATCTTAGGTGGATGGATACTTAATCTACTTTGTTTGTTTTAATTATTTCAAGGAGATTGTAGTTTTTTTAATATTTATTTCCTTTAAAAGCCCTTTTCATTTTTCCCCCTAAGGTTTTACTTTTATTTAGACATCAAGTTCAGATGTGTCAGATGAAAATTGCTAGGCCCATTTGCTGCAGGAAGCAGGAAGAGAAGAGTACTTGACAGAAATGGATATTGTCAGGAAGATCTATAAATCTCAACAGCATTTACAGTAATGGACCGGCTCTGCAGTCAAGCACAGGACTCCAGTCATGCTTGTGAACCTCCAGACTACAACAATTAGCATGAATCAGAATGCATTGCAATGTTAAATGTTAAAGTTCGCACTATGCTCTATATTTCAAGTCTTTTAGAAACATTCAATAGCAAAACCTAAGAACTCATTTCCTCTAGGAACATTTCACACTATCTGAATTTTCTAATTTGCCACATTGGAATATTTAAATATACAGTATATGCAAATGAATGCATCAAATGGCAAAAATGTAAATTTTTGGGTGTACTATTCCTTTATAAGCGGTTTCGCACGCATCTGGACCTAAGTTAACTTCCGGTCTGTGTTTGTTTATGTCTGATTATTGCTGCCGGCTATAACCATGTGATGCGCGTTTAAATATCAAACCGAGGCGTGAGTGTCTTTATATCACTGTATTTCCGAAAGAAGACTGTCTTTAGTAAATGTTATTTTAATTTCATCCTGCATATAAGGTATTGTTTGTAAGCTCAGAGCTGCTTTGTCTACAGCCGTTACTTAAAGCAGCGTTACTGCTGGCAGAGAATGAGTCTGCATTTTTATTAAATCAGTCTGATTTATGCAGCGTATTTTTGCATGTTATGCATATTTTGCTTGTTATCAAAAAAATCATGTACTCTAGAATGGATGTTGTTATTGATTCTATTTGGATGTTTACCAGAAGTTAAGTTTGGGCCACAAAAGCACGCATGCGCAGGAACGTGTTCATTGTGATGCTATAGAAGAACCATGTTGGTTTCTACAAAGATATAATTTCAGTTAACATTTCATAAAATGAAATCTTTTTCCACTTTAAAGAACATTTTGTGCAATGGAAAGGTTCAATGAATGTTTACATGGAGGTTCTTCATGGAAACACAAGAGGCTTTCATACTGTGTAGTTCTATTAACTATTCATTATCATGGTGGTTCATACACAAACATTTTCACCCTTGAGCTATTTTCCTGGCTGTATTTGCACCAGTAGCAGTAACTCTGAGGTGGCTAAAAGTGATGTCTTTATTAGCAGCATTTATAAAAGTCAACAACCTGAAAATGCAGGACGCTGTGATTGGAGCCGTTTATAGGGCCCTGTGGTGTGACAGAAAAAAAAACATTAAAGATAATTTGTACATTTTTAACTAAGAATGGAGATACATTTTTCTCATGTTATTTGTCTGTTTTTTTCCCCTACATTTTTGCTGTAACACCATAGGATACAGTTCAATTTTAATTTGTCAACTACCCTTTTTTATGTGGTCTTGGTTTTGTGATAATGGAGATTGAATATAAACGCACGATTTACACGATTAAAAGAGCATGTAAATGTGATGAAATCTAGGACAACTTGCAGTGTTACATATTAATCTAAAAAAAGAAAAGAAAAAAGAACACAACCCTGCAGACAACAGGTAGCTAATGTCATTATCACCGTTTTCCATGTTTGTAGAGTAAATATTTTTAAATGGTTTATAGATAATTCCTATAGAACAACAAACGCACATACAAAGTTCCTCCACATAAATGCGTTCCTAGTTCTTTTGGTGAGAACAGTCCAAAAAGCAGATTTGAATATTAGATTTGAATATATTGCAAATAGTCTATGAAGAGGTTCCTCAGGTGCAAAAGCCTGAGGAACCCTTGTAGATTCCACACTTATTCCAAAGTGTTTACTTATTTTTAACTAGTTGTAGAAAAAAGACTTGATGTCTGTGTATTTTTCTCTGCCCAGGCTTATCTACGAGCAGCAGACGTCAAGATCTTGAACCAGTTGCTAACACTTCACGAGGGCATTGAGGCAGTGAAATGGCTCCTGGAAGAACGTGGTGCTCTCACCAGCCGCTGCAGCAGCCTGACCAGCAGTCAGTACAGCTTAGGGGAGGGACCCGACACCTCCTTGAGGGGCAGCTGGAGCAGTCTGCAGGACCCCCATGACAAGCTGGACAACATTTCAATTGGCAGCTATCTGGACACATTAGCTGATGACCTGGATGAGTACTGCCCCTCTAGTGGAACCGATTCAATAATCTGTGCCACCCCCATGGGGACAGATGGCTCCAGAGGTACCGGAGGAGGAGTGGGAAGTTCCACAGGATCTGGAACTCGATCTCCACAAGTCAAGTCCGATGCCCCGAAAGAGGAAGCTCAGGTTTGGAATAAAGCACCGTCTGATACATCGAGACCGTTCCAGCCCAGCAAGACGAATGGAATCCTGGACAAAGCAGTGAAGCAAATGGTCAGACCAGATTCGCCCAGGGCTTGTCTTGCTGAGAAGCTGGGGAAGAATCTAAGCCCTAAAATGAAACCCTACAAGAATGGCAAAGTTGAGTTGGAGAGCTGCAAAATGAACGGCAAAGTGCAGCTGGAGTATGACGCACACTGGCGTTGGGTTCAGTCGCAGGATGATGTGACTTTTTTGTGATAATATGCATGATCAAGCCAAAGGTGTTGACGGGAGACTGCTCTGCTTCTCTATTCACCACTGAGCTCTTTGTTTGTACACTTTGATCTTTGATTAATTTGAGGCCAGCGTCTCAGATCTCTTGAAATGACATAGGTTAAGAGGTCAGCAACGGAAAAGAAGAAGGAATGGAAAGAAGCTTAGACCTGTGGGAGGTCAGAGTTTAAAAATCCTGAATTAATGACATTATATAATCTTTGTCAGGTTGTGTAGATGTTTATGGACGCATGTTTCAAATGTGCATTTCATATGAGATCATAAGCTTTTCTGTAATGGTATGAATTGATTCAACACAAATATTTATTAAGTCACTAATTCAGGACTTTATTGAATATGTCAGTATATTAATTTCATTTAAATGATGCTGTTTCAATCCTATGTGCTTAGGTTATTTTAAAACTCAGAAAGTTTTTTTTTTTTTTTTTTCTAGCATACTGCCATTCAAAAGCTGCATTAATTTGATCAAAATACGTTAACATCAGAAATATTATAACAACTGCTTTCTATTTCAATATATTGTAATATGTATTTATGTGATGGCGAAGCTGAAGTTTAATATTAATGCTTGACCTTTTTTTGTGGAAACGAATAATATTTTAAATATAAAGTTATCAAAATGAATATTAGAAAAACATTTACTACGCTCCCTTTTGATCGTTGGAATGCATCTTTCCTGAAATTAATTTCTTTCAAAAGAGTGCACAAATGCTCCCAATTTACATTTCCTTAATATTTTAAAATGGACCAAAGTTTGTTTAGCTAAAACAATCTAAAATCTTAAAAAACACAGCAATTTATTTTGTTACAAGATTTTTATGCTGTGTCTGACCATTTTGTTTGACCTTTCCGCTGATTACAATATGGACAAAATAATGTCCAACATTTGCTTTTAAACTGTACGGAATGTTGAAGTCATGCACCATTTTACTACCAAAGTCTTAAATCACCTCAGAGTGTGTTCCTCTGAGTTAACATCTAAAGGTCAAAGAATAAATCCATTCTGAATACCAAGCATGTTCCCATCTGTTACAAACTGACCCCTGAGTCCAGAATCAGCAACACCCTTGAGTTGCCTTAGACAATTATTTATACAATCAGAATTACATTTTTTACACACACACACACACACACACATATAATATATATATCATTTGAAAACTGTTTGTAGTTTACTCTTTGTTTGTCAGAATGCTTATGTAATCAATCAGTAAAAATGCTGTATTGTCCAATCAGGTAAATTGTGGCATAGCTTTAAATAGGATCCTGTTTTGAAGTACTATTATTTGTTCTATTGGATCACCGAATGAAATAAGTTTGAAAAACAGGAACAGGAAATTAAGGATGACATATAGCTTATTCCACTGCACAGGCCCAGCTGAGTAATATTGCTCATACAAATGCATGGAGACCAGTAATTGTGCTGTGATCTTTGCATTTGTGATGTCTTCTCTTGTTATTTAAAAATTTAGCACCTAAAGTGCACTTTTAATTTAAAGTGGTTCAGATGACTAACTTGTACCAATTAATCAAGTTCTATATGTGGTGTAACTTTGACTGGTCACAGTGTTAGCACAGGATATAATCTTGCATTGCCTATGTTTTGTATGCCAAAAGAACTGCATTGATGTTTTTTTTGTTGGTCTAATGAAAGAACTGAAAGTACTATCAGTATTAAGCGATTTAGCATATAGTGTGTTATGTAATAAAACACTGTACTGTATTTATGCATTCATCTATTTTTGTTCAGAAAAAGAGCACTGTATTATAACAGGAGCCTAACTACACTAAACTTTCTCTTTCCTCAAACACCCACTCTCAGTTAATAATGCCTGTGCTTCTAGGACAGGGTTTCCATGACTACTGCATAAAAGTGTAACTAGTATGTGTGGCACTTGTTTAGAGTCAGGAAATGGAGACAGGACAAATCCCAGACATCACTGTGAACAACTGGATTATGGCAGGGGTAGAAGAAGATATTGGAGTGAGATGGTGAAGATGATCAAAAAGAAGGCAGCAGATACTTAAAAAAAGACAAAAGGATTGGTTGAAGAAAAATGTAAAAAATAAATAAATAAAATGGAAACAGCATCACATGCTGGCATGTGTGAGATCGGATGAGAGGCAAACAAGTACTATACAGTGGGGATCAAAACTAGACCACTAGTTAAAATGCTTTAGGATTTTCTAATGTAGTACACAGTCTGTACAAATTAATATGATTTGAAATAAAAAGTTAAACGGTTAAAATACTAAATAAATTCCAAATATTTACTTCCATGATTTTGATAACCTGCACAAAAAAAAGAAATTCTACAACTCTGTTCAGTTCATTTAAAAAAATTATTTTCATTTAACACCATTTTGTTTGGTTTCCCATTTAAACAACTGCATTGCAACAACTGCAGTTTTGTTTCATCTCAATATTTTCATTTTGAAAGAACAAATGATTTTACTTGTGTAACTAGGAAGTGGATTTCCCCTTCCCATCATGCTTTGCACTGGGCTGAATTTTTTTATATTAGTCATTTTTCATTCATTTAATATTCAATGCTCTTTTATGTTTGTATTTAAAAGACCTTTTGGCATGTTAGTTTTGTTGGGGGTTACCATTGTGGTAAAGTGTAGAACTTGTGATTGGGGACCTGCTAACATGAATCAAAGTTGTTTTAATAATAATAATTATAATAATAAACAAAAGTGGGCATGCCATGGATGTATTAAAACCATCTTATGGTCCTGTGTTCCTATTATTTTTATTCCCGGTTAAATGTTTTAGTATAGGTTCTACAAGCATAAAATGTGTCAGTTTCATTAAAACTATATTTGATCAGATTGAGTTGACCAAACTCAATTAAATTTCATTGCATTCATTTTTTTTTTTTTTGAGTTGGGGCTACACATTTATTGGATGGAAATCCTGCTCTCAATTAAATTGAGTTTATCCAATGAATATATTTTTTTTGAGTGTGCACAGTTGCATAAAAAGAATATTGCATTGTATTCCTACAAATAATTTTAAAACTGAGAAAAAATAATTCTCAAAATTCTCATTTGGTTGGTCTCATGAAACAAGCAGCATTTAAACAATAATGAGAAAATGCAAAATGTTTAAATAGAACCATCTCTCTTGATAGCTACCCTTCAGTGGCAGACAGTTAATCTGAAAAACAAACATTCAGCTTTATCTCGAACGTATCCCTTTTTAAAGCCAATTTGGTGGTAAATACAACATTCCTCAGCACAGCAGGATGTTAAATTAGCTAATGGGTTCCAAATGACAGATTCTTGCTTATTTAGCGTAGCGGCTAACCCTGTGTGTTAAATGTGCTTTGTTAGTTCGATGCAGTCTACCTTACTTTGCAGCGCTAACCACACAATAAAGCATCTCTGCACCTATAAAACTTGTTTGTGTTTAAAAAAAGCTTTCTGCGTGCTAACTGACAGCATAAATCAAGTACACTTGTCATGTGCAGTTTTGGTGGCTGTCTAGCCAAAAGAAAATATGGGCCCTACATCGTCTTGACAGTTTGATTATTGCTCAAACCCATCATTGTCCATAGTGTTATTTGCATGCGATTGTCTCTCATTCCTTTGTTTGACTATGTGTAAATGGGGCTTGCAAGTGGTTACACTATGAGTATATGGCTTTTTATTTCCTAGTACTTCAGCAAAATTGTTGGCAGGTATCAACACACTTGATGCCAAAGGCTGAGAGAGTTTTTCCCTTAGTTGTTGTCTGCTATTTAAATCAACCCACACGTTTACACAAATTATCTAACCAAAATTTTTGGTAAGTTGGAGATATATATATATATATATATATACAGTAATAGCAAATAGCTTAATAGCAAAGAAAAGGTTATTGCTATTTATTGAATGACTTATTTTTAAAAAAAATCCAATCAGAAGAACTTAGAGGTCACTGCATCTTAAATCTTCATATGAGTACATATATGCAACATTTACCGTAAGGAAATGTACAAAATATTTTTATGGAACATGATCCTTACTTAATAGCTTAATGATTTTTGCAAAGTAAAACTGATCATTTTGACCCACACAATTTATTTTTAAATATACCTGTGCTATTTAAGACTGGTTTTGTTGTTCAGGGTGACATACACATACATGCTGTCGCATTCCTTGTGTCAAGTCACTCTTGAACAGACAGCGTCAGAAGCATCTCGCCTGGGCTAAAGACAAAAAGGACTGGACTGCTGCTGAGTGGTTCAAAGTTATGTTCTCTGATGAAAGTAAATTTTGCATTTCCTTTGGATATCAGGGTCAAAGAGTCTGGAAGAAGAGAGGAGAGGCACAGAATCCATGTTGCTTGAGGTCCAGCGTAAAGTTTCCACAGTCAGTGATGGTTTGGGGTGCCATGTCATCTGCTGGTGTTGGTCCACTGTGTTTTCTGAGGTCCAGGGTCAACGCAGCTCTATTCCAGGACGTTTTAGAGCACTTCATGCCTCCTGCTGCTGACCAACTTTATGGAGATGCAGATTTCATTTTCCAACAGGACTTCACACCTGCACACAGTGCCAAAGCTATCAGTACCTGGTTTAAGGACCATGGTATGCCTGCTCTTAATTAGCCATAGGGCTGGGCGATGTATATCAAAATATAAAAAAAATATTTTATATAAAAATATAAAAAGTTCTTTGATTAGAGCTAAATCTCTGTCAGCTGTTTTTAAATGCAGCGCCAGTTTATGAACAGAGCCGTACATCACTGACAAGCTACGTGTTAGATAAACACTTGAAATATGTGTGTGGAATGAATGTATACATTCACTTCTTGAATGGAATTAGTGAAATCAACTTTTTGAAGATATTCTAATTATATGACCAGCACTTGTATACTCATACATACACATAATATATACAAATACAATCAGGCACCTTTTCTTGCATTCTAGAATATAACATTTTATGAATAAATATTAAATATAATAATATCTCAAATTTTAGATGTTTTTAATATTATATTTCAATATTATATATGTAATATAAAATTTAGTATTTCCAAATTGTATTAAGTTAATAAAAATAATCTAATTAGTAGCCATCACCTCTCCTCGAACCTCTCCACTAACACACAAAGTGCACCCAACCCATATGTACACAATTACATAACATCCATCACTACCATGCATGTGCACCCCTACCATGCATGTATCGTCTCAATTGCATAACATCCCACCCCATCTTGTGAAAGTAAAGAACTCCAGCCAGCATTCACCCAAATTAATATGCAAGTCATATATACTGTAACACATATACTGCAAGATGCTTTAAAGACTTCTTTGGAGACCTTTGTAGGAATGATTTGCAGGCAGTGCCACTTGTTTTTCTTTGGGGAATGAGGAACATATAGACGATGAAAGAAACATCCTCCTCTGTTTTCCTTCACTACCTTTAATCTACTGCCTTTGCCAGTGCCTGACCACTAATGAACGAAAAGGGTCTGTTCAGAGTTTTCACACATTTTCCTTGCTTGTGTTTCATTTACCTGCATCCGGTGAGCCCAAAGAATAGAAGGAAATGCTTGTGGAAAACCCCATACGATCAAAAATGATTGAAGTCAACAGCAAGGAAGCAAGATCTAATCATACTGGGAACACATTATATTGCCTCTAGAATGTGATACTGAATTGTTTAGAAGTTTCACAGTACAACTATTTTTGCGTTTTCAAAAGAAGTCTTGCATGCTCATCAAGGCTGAATTTATTAACACACAAAAAAGAATGGTTGTGAAATATTCCTGTATTGGAAATGCTGAATTTTCAGGAATGCTGAATCAGGTGCACCTGATTGCGCTCAGGAAAAAGAGCAATTTTCCTATGGTTGGTGACGCATTCAGTAACGGGATGTCGATCCGGCCGTGCGTTTCTGGGTGTGGAAGTTTCCTCACCTCGTCAGACGGTCGAGAGCGCTGTCTGTCATGTCTGAGCCGAGAACATGCTCAGACGGCGTTCGTGGAAGGTCACTGCGCTCATTGCGAGCGTATGAACCTGGCTGTGTTAAGGTCCCGCCTCTCACTCATGAGCAGGCTCCCCTCACGCTCTTCCCATGGTAAGTCGTTGGACCGTAGCAAGTTCTCGGCTGCCACAGCGAGACGCCTGGGGGACCTCCAGATGACGTTTCAGAGTGCTTCGTCCAGTGCTCCAGCTGCGCGAACTTCTGACGCACCGCGCAGTCCCATGGTGTTCTCGGAGGAGACCGCTCCCCCTGCAACGGCAGGCCCGAGTGTGTCCCCGTGAGGTTAAGATTTGTCTTCTGCACCATCAGAGGGTGAGTCAGTGCAGTCCCCACTCCTGGAGGTGGGCCACTGCTGGCACGGCAGTCAACGTTCCCTTGATACCCCTGTTGACGCGGCTCGGAGCCTGGATAGCACTCCCGGCCCCCTCGCAGTGGTTGATTCGGATGGTACGCCTCGCTATGCGATTCAGTTCGCCAGGCGCCCACGAATGGAATGGAGCTGGACTCGATCACTCTGCCCGCCTCGCACCGAGCGTGCAGGCCACGCTGAACTGCCTAGATGTCAGGCACAAGACAGCGGTCCCTCTAAAAAGAGGCTCCTTGGGCATATGACGGCTCGGCCGCATGCAAACATGCCGCTGGGCTGATTCATATGAGACCGCTCAGCGTTGGTTACACAATCGGGTCCTTAGATGGGCAGCACCATGGCACACTCCGGACGGGCGTTTTTCCGCACTGTAGCCATCTATTGGCCGTGCCCAGGCAGATCGTAGTCAAGAACACAGATGCCTCGTCCACGGGCCGGGGTGCTGTATAGAACAGGCAAGCAGCCAGCCGTCCAGCTGCTTTGGCATATTACATAAAAATGCCTTGAGATGTTAGCCGTGGAAGTACGGGCCAGTCCGGACGGACAACACAGTGGTTATCGCGTACATAAAGAAATACTACGCCCTCTGTCACAACTCGCCCGCCATCTGCTCCTGTGATTGCTGCGCGCTGTTCATATTCCAAAGCTCTCAACCGTGTAGCCAAAAAAGCAGCTCACGACAGTCCACCCTCCCTGGAGAATAGCGTCTCCACCCCCAGGTTGTCCAGCTGATATGGAGTACTCCGGCGATGCCAAGACACATTTCTTCGCATTCCCCCGAGTCTGCCCATTGCCTGCTGTTTTCCCTTGCTCGGTGGGGATGCACTTGCACAGCTGGTCTCTGGTGCTGGTCTCCGCATCCCACAGGATGCGACAGACTTCTCCGGCATTTCATTACTGTCATAGAGATCATCTCCTAAGCGGGAAGCCCCCTCTATTGTAGACTAATGCTCCTCTCGTGAAAGAGAGGACCCTCAGAGACGCAACGATTGCAGTTGTGCTTTCTTTCCTGCAAGAGAAGACAAAGTGTATGTTGCTGTCACAGCCGCATTTCACAGTGCAGTGGCGCCCCTCGGGTTCCCAGGGTTCCTACTGTGTCTTCGCGATTAGGTAGGAACCCGCAAGCTCTGCCCGGGAGGAGGCAGACCCAGCCTTGAGTTGCTTGTCCTGTACGCGCTTTGAGAAAGCGTCGCTACACTGACCGCACTCGGAGTGTCAGAACGCTCCAACAGCTCGGATTGTGCTACTGCAGCAGAAAGGGAATGCTGTCTCCAAACAGAGGTTGGCTCATTGGGTGGTTAAAGCCTTTCCCTTTATTCCAGGAAAGCCTTGCCTTAGGTCTGGGAGCTCACTCGGACAGTGCTGCTTCGTTGTACACTACAGGCTCACGGTGCCTCTTAGCATAGTTAGAGCAGACAAAAGGCTGTGTCTTCTCGCGTCCTCAGGAGGACAGCAGGTGAGCGAGAGGACCGACTGGTTCCGGCTTGCTGCGCCACTCCTACGGGATCCGTGCGCTATTTTCTCTCAGTGTTCCCTTAACTGTGTGTAACTTGAGTCCTCCCTGCCCCGCAGTCGGACTAGAGCGGAGTAGCTCCGGCTGTGCTTCCTCTGGTCTTCTTCGCCAAAGTTGTGGCTATAAAACATGTCCACGGTCTACACAAGGCTGTGTTCCCTTCAATTATATCCATAATATTATCGATATGTTGCATTTTTATTCCACATGTAAAAATATGTGCAATATTCATTGGCCTTTTTTATAAAGCTCAAAGGCATTTGGTCTCTCTGGCGAGTTCCCATATGTAACGTCGTACATTTGTAACCTAGATGTTCATTGACTGGTTTAAAAAAAGAATATTGTTATTATTGTTATTTAAATTATTAAAGTATTTTTATTAGCTTAATTATTATTATTATTATTATTATTATTAAACATTTCTTTTTGGTGAATTGTCCAATTAAGATGCAAATTTACCCTTTATTTATTTATTTCAATATTTATTATTTATTTTATTTTCCCATCTGAATTATTATGTAAAAGTGGTTTATTACCATCACATTCTGGTGTTATAGTCCAGCCAAATTTAGCACATTTGGGGGTACCCTCTCTGGGTTTGAACCCTTTATTACAGCTGTATTTTAATGTGTTGTCTTCCTGGTATTCTTGCTGTGGCTCAACCAATGTTCCATTTGATATATCAGGAGCTGAGCATGTTATAGCTGTATGAAAAGTGAGAGAAAGAAGAATAATTAAACTGGTGTTTGAATAAAGTACAAAAACTGTGATCATTGGCTGAAGATATGGACAAACAGAAAAATAAACAATAGACATAACCTATGCATTTCGGAACAGCGTCACTCCATTCCCCTGTCTCTGTGCAGTGAATGTCACTACTTCCGTCTATCTTTTTGTTAGAAAATGCACACCCAAACTGGATAACATCACCATAACTTCCCTCCTCTGTGTTTCCTGATGCAATTACATCCCCGTCTGTGCGAATGACTGGACATCTCACAGCTAGAAAATGAATGAATATAAAAAATCAATCAAGCAATAAATGAACTAATCACTCTAAATAAATAAATCAAATATTTTTAGTTATAATTATCTTCTAGATTATGAGTTACTATTCTATGACAAAAAATAAATAAAACAAAAAATAAAAAATAAAATGGAAAAACAGTAACTATCAATAAATCATACCCTCACAGACAGGAACAGCATTGTCCCACCCTTCAACTCTGCAGGTACGCTGAGTGATTCTGCTTGTCATTTCATATCTGTCACACAGTGGTTTTACAAGAACAAGGATTTTCAAACTGATGACTATAGTATACATTTCATCCCATAATAATAATAAAAGCATAAGGCATATTTACCCTTTCTTACAAGTGTACGCTACTGTTGCTCCAAAAACAAACTCTGTCCCGCCTATAATTGTAAAATCACCATTTGGTGTGTCGCCTGGATGATTACATTTCTTTACTGCAGAAATCAAACAAGTTTTACTTTACATGATAACACTGACTTAAAACACTGAAAAAAAAATTTCATCATATCAACAATTCTCTTACTTGCACACGGTCGCTGAATAGTTATCTTCCATGTTCCTCTGTCACATTTTAATTTATAAAATCCAATAGAACCCGTAATGCAGTTCGCTTTCACTGTTTGACCATGAGTGTACGAAGCTTTCTCTATTAGCTCTGTGTTTTCAAGATTAATGTCCTCTCGAAGACAGTCTGAGAAAAACAAACACAAAGACATAACTGTTAAATGCTGAAGTACTTTCACTACTAATCAACTCTCTCTGAAGCTCAGTTAAGGTCAGTTAAATGTTTTGGGAACTGCATATAATATAACGCTTACATTAAAGTCAGAAAACCTAAAAGAGAAAGACATTCAAATAAACAACAGCAATAAATCACTTGCCTTGACATCGGGCACCATTTAAGAAAAACAACCAAAAGCTGAAGACAAAGAATTTTACAGGAACTCTCATTTTGAGCTCAGTTCACAAGTACTGGATTCTTTTTTGTTTTTTGTTCTGGTCTGCCTCTGAAACTCTTGCCTGCTCGGGGATTAACAAGTTAATCATTTACCTATGGCCTATTACCTATCATTTACCTAAAAAACGTCTTTCTTAAACCAGACCTCTCTGTGCACAAGCAATATTTCCTTTATTTTAAAACAACAACAAAAAGAAAAACACACCAAACAATTACCTTGCAGATGTCTTCTTGAGTCAGATGCATGTATGAAAAGGAAGGAAAGGGAAAGTTTCAAAATGATTGCTGTGTTTACTGGATAATCCATGCACTTTAAGTGATTGATTCAACATGAAGTATTGAATAATTCTGTCCCATTAGAAATGAGTGAGATGAGAAAATATTCACAACACATTTTATGCCTTTACTTACATTGCTGTAACTGCCATTGCATTGAAAAAGTGTGTTTACTAGGATTGAGCAAGCTATTGAACTGATAAGCAAAAGACAGAAGAGGAGTTTTTGCTTAAATTGTTGTTGTCTGATAGAGGACATGTGGATCTTCCCTATCTCTTGATGGAAGAAAAAACAAACAAATGGGTTAGGGTTAAAAAAAAACCCTTAAATGTTGGAAGTCATTTACTGGATGTTACAGTGTAGACTTGGTAAACACTGACATGTTAAGCTCAAAGGTCTTTAGCTTTATTTGCAAATGGTTTATTTGCTAACATTGCTAACAATTAATGCATATGTTCAAATAATGGCTTCTTAAAAAAATAACAATATATGCAAAAGTATATGACAAAAATATATATATATATATGACCTTACTGTTAATATATGGATTTAATAGGGTAAGCAGCAGTCAGGCACAGCTGATCATCAGCAAGAGTGAGCACCTCTAAAAAAGCAGAAGTTTTCCCAGCAAATTCACCCCAAGATCAGACTGTGTAATGCTCAGAGAAATGGTAGAAAACCCAACTTCACCACAGACTCCACAGGTCCTAGTTACCATATTAAATTATAAAATTCATGACAGTACAGTTATAAAAATATGGGAAAAATATGGCATGTTCATGTGGTTTGCTAGAAGAAAGTTTCTTCTATCAAAAAAAAAAAGTGTGGATAAAGGCCTGTACACAGTGGGATGAATATCGCCAGGTTCAGAGTGGGGCACTAAAATCCACCAGGAAAATTCTGACCGCACCGGCCCACCCCCAAAACATACGACTTTTACTCCGACTGCTGTCATTGGCCATTGCCTCATTGTGCTCATAGTAAGTATTTAGTGTTTATATCATAATGTTTATATTACGTCTACTGGATTCTTTATTCACCTTTACAATTTAATAAAGTGTAGATCTACACAAAAAAATCTTTCTGTGTAGATTTTTATTAAACGCATTTGTCTAAGAAGCAAGAGTCTGGAAATGCTAGTTGAAGTTGTCACGTGACAAATCAGATCTTCATTTAATTTTGCCAAACTAGATCACTTGAAGCTGTTCACAACAAGAAAAAGAACTATTTCAGCATCTACACCAACAGACAATAATGTTCTGTTTACTGTTATACACATTGCACTTATGTTGTTGTCCACCATTTGTTGTTGTCAATTATTGTTTATTATGTGATCAATTTAGTTTCTTTCTGTCTTTTAGTATTGGTCACGGATTACTCCATTAGCTCTCCATGATATCAGCCCTTCCAAAATCTTCCACATCTCTCTTTCTCACATGACACATCTGCTCTCCGTCCTTTACTACCAAGTTCCAGTCTCAGCATGTCTACTTGTATTAATTTATCTTCTAGAGAACAAAATTCCCACCCCATCTCTCTCACTCTCTCTCTCTTTATCTCTACTATATATATATAGTGAGGTCAGTAAGTATTTCATCACCCTATGATTCTGCAAGTTCTCTTACTTAGAAATCATGGAGGGGTATACAATTTTCAGCATAGGTGCATTTCCACTGTGAGAGACAGAATCTAAAAAGAAAAATCCGGAAATCACATTGTATGATTTTTTTAACAGTTTGTGTAAATTTGTCAGCAATTTATCAATGAATTTTGGGAAATGAATACACAATGTCTGTGTGTGTGCATTTTTTTTTTATACCTAGTTCAAACGGGCAGATCTAAGAATGGCAAGATTGTGGGGTTCATTGCCAGGAAACACAGAAGTGATTAAATGTTTACTTAAATACCCTGTAAATGTTACAGAAGCACAAGTGAATAGTAAAAAATACAGTTTTTGTTTGAATAATTATCAGAGGTGTTTTCTGTAAGCAAACTAGACATTTTTATTTGTATTATTTACTTGTTTTTCACATAGTATATGCAAACATTTTAATTTAGGTATTGCACATTAATATTAATGTAAATAAAAAACTGAGGAACCATTATCGCTGTAAGAATGCCTTGATCTCCCTATGACACAAAACTCAGAGAACTTCTCGAGGTATAACCCAAGACAATAAAACAATTTACTTCTCCAATCTGTGGGAACGATCTGGAGAGAGAAACATCTGCTCTCCATTCCCGCATCCACTCCCAGGCCCCCCTCTGCCCCTTTGAGCTTACAAACCAGGTCAACGAAAGGTGGCTTAGAATTGTGGAAAGGAATGTGCACAATGCAGTATATGTATCTTCAGAATTTATAATCATAACATAGTCATATTTAGTATCATTTTCATAGTCTCACTATGGTTGGACATATGGTCTTACTCTTACATCAGTGGAACAGAGTTTTCCTCAGATTTGAAATCTTTATTAGGCTTGGGGGAGCTCATTGGTTTTTATGACAGTTTTTTTCGATCTGGGTAATTAAAGAGAACTAGCGAAAAAGTCAAGGAAGTCTTCTGTAGTCAGATCTTCCCGCACGACATGTGTGTTTCTCTGTTTGCCAGGTATGACTCTCTGAAACATTTTCTTATCTTTTTATTTTATTTTATCATTTTATTTCTTATCTTCTTGATCTTATGTTTTACGCTGATCAGTTGTATGACTGATATATTCTTTTGAATTGATATATTGATTGACTGAATTCGATTGATGTTTTACTATGTCTGGCAAAATAAATAATATTTCTTGATTAATTTTGGAGTGTTGGAATCCATTATGACCAGTAGATTGAGAAGGAATCTTTTGTGCGCATAATTCTATAACCAGGATATGACACACTGAAGGCTTGGGACTGAGCGGAGCGGTTTGCACGTTTGCTACGACCTTTTGATTAATGCTTATCTCTGAAGTTTGACACGTCGGTTATGGTTTTAAGGCTATATTAAATATTTTCTTTGCATAATACAAGCAGTAGGCGGTAGGCAGATAAAATATTATAGCAATATAATAGCATCCAGCCGGGCTTAGTAGGCGGATCCTTTCATCCCCTTTAAAAAAAAGGAAAGCTGCATCAGGTTAGCCACACGATGATGTGTTGTTGAGGCTGACAAATAAATCTTTAACTTATTATCTGTCTTCACCACAAGAACTCGGAAGTTAATAAACCATATATGGACATGTAATTGTGATGCCTCTGCGCAACTGGGTTGCAATTGGCTTTGGAGTTCCCTTAGCACTCACGGACATTGCTGTGATTGGACTATCTTTTGACGCAAATTAAAAAAGCTTAATGCTGCAAAGTATGTTTTGCTGTTATTATTACGATAGTAATACATTCAGTTAACAATGCAGTGTTGCTATGTCATGAGAAATTAACTCTTTACTGAGATCGTAACCCTAACCCTGAGCATAACTTTATTGAACTGCAAATACAGTACCAGCGCCATGTTTTCCGTGTTTGAATGGCAGAGGTTCATGGGTAATGTTTAATAATAAAATAGGGAAAATTCAACCTTTTTTGGACATATTTAAATATGTCCATTGTGCAAACATTTATGACATATTTAAGAGGCAGGCTGGAAATTTGGTATTTTACTAAGAGCACATTTTAAAATAGCTTAATACAACCTTTCCATATATCTTTGATATTATTTTACTTAACATAGCATAATTAGTTATTCTACCAAATTAATCTTTAAAACTATAATCAGACTTTGGTTTACTGCCGTTTTAAATGTTACATTTTTTGCTCTCGCAAAGGACTGTACCGGGTCCCTGGGGATAGATGTGCAGTAAAACATACAGATCTATTCTCATCATGGACAACAAACTGTAGCATGACATTTCTTAGATTGACTTTGCAACAACTTTTCAATCTGTCAGCTGCATATATGCATATCATATATGAGATAGCTTTCATAGCAATCTTAGAATAAGAATAGACTCAATAAAATCTATGTCATCGCCTATTTGGACTTCCTTTATTTAATTAGATCAGGAATAAAAATACAGAGCTAACAGTAAAAAAGAGACCAATTTAAACAACCAAACAATGTTGTGACAATTCATTGTACTGTCACACAAAGTCAGTGTGTAGTTCAGTAAGACAAGATTCAGACACTGTGTAATTTATGGTGCAAAAGCCATGCTATTCATGCAATGATAAAAGTAATAACATAAAAGACCTAATTTGTGTCAAAAATATCTCATCTTTGTCGTTTTCAGGTGCTAAACAACATTAATGTGCATGGCGTCTTGCTTACTATACCCTACAGGATTCATGTCGATGTTTCCCTGAAGTATCTAATTCACGAGTTCACTATTTCTCATTAATTAATGATTAATAGGTTTAGAATAAGCAGATTTGGCGTGCCGTCTGGGAAGCGAGCCGGTAGAGTGGTCTTGCTGTTTAGAATTTGGGGGATGCTACTGCGTGAGCCTCTGAGGGGAGGAAGAGGCTTGCTTCTGCGGAAGCAGGTTTGCAAGATGCAATGAGTTTGGTTGTACAGTGATCCTCTGAGAGGATGGGGAAGCTTGCTTCTGTGGAAGTGGGTTGCGTGTATTTTTATTTTATTTTTTTCACTTACGGCTTTGCTTTACTTACGGGTTTACATGGCTTGCCAGAGGGTAGCTGGGTCTGAGCGGATGTAATTTTTAATTGCATCGGAGGACCAGCGTCCTAGTGTTTGTTTTTTGCAAGCCTTTAATGATGAGGGTGTTTTGAGCATTAGAAATATCTGGGGAGGTCGTGCCAAAAATTAATTTATGAAAAAAATTGGATACCACAGAGGTATCCTTTAATCGAGCTGGTTTTGGAGGAAATGGATGGCGTTAAGGTAGGAGATAAAGGAGGTAGAAGGGAAAAATCGGGGGAAAGGCAAATTATAGCTTAAGTGGAAAGTTTTTAATACTTTCCAGGTGGTGAGGTAGGTTTGGAGGGTGCTAGGAGCTACTGCTTGTAGCATAGAATTGAGGGAATGCTCAAAAAGGAATCTTAGGGGATAGCTTAAGGGAATATTAGCTGCCAGTAGGGAGGAACTGGGGTCGACAGGGGGTTGGCATCTGACGCCAGTGTCCTAAATTTCTGAAAAAGAAAACGGGACAAGAAGTCAGCGATAATGTAATGTTTTCCAGGGATATGTCTAGCTGTGATAACGAATTGGTTAAGGGCAGAAATCTAGACGAGGCGTCTGAGAAGAGGCATGATAGAAGGGGAGTGGGAACTATGTTTGTTTATGCAATGGACTGTGGCTTCGTTATCGCAGTGGATGACGATGCATGAAGCTGTCCATTCTTTACCCCATAATTCGGCAGCAACGACAATGGGGTATAGTTCGAAGAGGGCGCTAGAAGCTAGATGGGGCGGGGTAGCGGCTAGTTCTGCGGACCAGGGGGCAGCGAACCAGCAGTTTTGGTAAAAGCCTCCAAAGCCTATGGAGGGGGCGGCGTCAGTGAAAAGTTGGATATCAACAGGGTTGGCCAGGCAGTCTTTGTAAAAGAATAAATTGCGATAGAATACATTGTGATAGAAAGGAAATCCAGAGCTGGATTTCTCGGAGGCAAGGGGCTTTCTTAGCTGGTGAGTGGTGTGGCCTAGTAGCCCTTCGGCCTCTACTAGGTGCCGCGATCTCTTTAGTAGCTTGAGACGGGGCGGTTGCCTGCTGGGTAGCTGGAGCGGCGGCTTGTTGGTGTGACTGAGTGGTAGCTCTGTAGTCGATCGTAGCGGCTGCCTGCTGGCTTGCTGAGGCTGCAGCTTGTTGAATGATTTGAGCGGTGGTTCCATGGCCAATCGTAGCGGCTGCCTACTGGCTAGCTGGAGCTGCGACTTGATGGCTGGGTTGAGCAGAAATTCAGCAACTCGGGGGCCTGAAGAAGCAGCGGCTTGATGGTTGGCGGAGGCCGTGACTCGAGTGCTGGTAAGAGGCTTGGGAGGAGCGGACTCCTCTTGGAAGCAGTCTGAGAAATCAGAGTCAGACATCTTGATCTTTTGAGTTAAGAAACATGAATGTTCGTTTTCGCAAAAGAGCGAGATACTAGTAGGAAGGAGATGGGCTTATTTATAGTGGAAGGGAGCTTGGTAATTGGAGGAAGTAATGAGGAGATTGATTAG
>JAUMHI010000041.1:9328391-9343316 GCA_032359435.1 Enteromius unitaeniatus | reverse complement strand
GAAGTTAAAGGGGTCATCCGGTGCTACATGCACTTTTACATGCTGTTTGGACTAAAATGTGTGTTGGGAGTGTGTGTACACAACCACCCTACAATGATAAAGATCAACAGGTAGTTTTCTTTTGATTTAATAAAAATAAGTTGCCCCTTCTAAAATCGAGCCATTCTCAAATACATGTTGGTGTGGCGTCACACAGACAGAGGCCACACCCACAAAGGTTGATTGACAGCAGCGTGTCACACAGACTGAACTGGTGTCTTACCTCAGACCCGCCCTGAGTGAGCCATCATCGGACCGAGACACAGAGACAAGCAAGACTCCTAAGAGATTGAGCTGTTTTGTTGTTGAATGTATTATTGAACATAGCAGAGGTCATTTCAGGCAGCGGAGTCAGCGGAGCTCGTGAAGATTTAAAGGGGAAGTACACAGAACAGTGATTTCTAAAGAGCTGTTTATGACAGGTTAAAAGTAGCGTTTTAAAAACTATCTTTGAGAAATTTTAAAACAAACTAAATTACAAACTTTCCATTAAGACCCTAAATAATCATATTAGCTTGTGGAAAATTGGGTTTGTATGACCCCTTTAAGAAAGATTTTGTACCTTTTAGCCCTAAGAATCATCACTGAAATATTTACAGATGATGGAATTTTTTAACCATATCCAGGTAAAACAACAATAAACATTACCCCAAATATATTAACAGAACACTAAGTTAGTGTTCAATCGTGGAATAATAACGAATTATCAAAGCACATGAATGAATGAGCAATGTTTCTCACCTGCTTTCCAGAATTTGCTGCAAATCCATTCTCCTCCCTGCTTGTTAATACCAGCGAACCACAGCAAACTCTTGAAACGACAGGAACAAAGAGAACTTCATTAAATTACAAAAAACAGCAAATTCATATGCATTTCTTAATTGCATTTATTGACTATTTCAGGCAACAAAGCCAGTGGGGGTTTTGCAACACTGGGTGTAACAGCAGACTGAATTGGGGTCACGACTTTTAGGTTCTCTGTTGGAGATTTCTGCATGAAACAGCTTTACTGGCAGGAATAGGGAAAGATAGGCCTAGCGTTACTGTGTATTTCGGTCTGTGCATGTCATTAATCTCCATGCGGTGTGTGAGGCTGTATGTCACTCGCTTCGCTGACAGGGAAGATGGAGCATGGGACTAATTAAATGCAGTACACACTGAACATATGGATAAGCTTACAAGGGAAATTGATAAGAAGTGTTTACATACCAGGCTTTCCAAAATCACTGTGATTTCATAACACGGTGGAATGTGAAGAGTTTGATTGATGGCAAACAAAGTACTCCTCCAACAGCTGCTTTACCCATTAAGAACACTAGATAGTGAGAGTACAGAGATTCTGAGCCTTCTGAGTGGTTGACAGGAGAACATTGTATTGATATGAAATGAAACTTAGGATGAAAATAATATCATGATTTACTAATTCTTGTGTACACTATAGTTCAAAATTATGTCGGAACAAATTTTTTGAAAGAAGTCTCTCATGCTCACAAATGCTTCTGTTGTTTTTATCAACTTTTTCCTTATTTTTTTACATTTATTTTTTCTCCTGAGTTGACGCTTGAAACATTTTTAGAAATATTGAAAACAGCTGTGATACTCTGTATATTGAAGATGATTTTCCCCTCACAAGAACAGCATTTATTTTTATTGTTTATTTAACAGCATTTTAAATTAATGTATTTTTTGTAATAATTGCATTTATTGTCTCTTTTCAATCAATTTAATAAGAGACGATTAAATTCTTGAAAAAACCTTACTGACCCCAGCCTTTGAATGGCATCTTTATGAAATATTAAACAAAAAATCTTATGAAAAGTATGAAAGCATGTATGTGTGTAACAATTAATGCTCCTTCATACAATTTGTCAAAAAGCTAGGTGTTATTCCTCAATATCATCAAACTACAGACTATAGATTTATTAATAAATGCATTTCAGTTGACTGCTGTTGGGACAAACATGAATGCCATTTGATTATCGCCTCTAATTTGTGGTTTTAGTAATAAAAAAAAAAAACCATCAAAGCTCTCCATGGAAATTTCTTTAATGAGAGGTTTTATGCCCCTGTGCAGCTTTCAAGATCATTAATGATTACTACAGCAATTTTGCTCTATTTTTAAACAAACAAAACTGTGTTCCTGTTTTTAGTGTTAAGATTTCCACCTCATTAATGTTCCAGATCTGATGCATTTGAACTAAACCTGCTGTGCTTCTATTTAAAGCCCGGAAAAGTGCTAGAGTAGACCAGAATCATTAAAGCTGAAGTTAATTTAATCACTCCGAGTAATGGGTCATTAATTGTCCTGCTGTTAAATATTGCATAGCGTAAAATAAATGACATTGCAAAGCATAATGAGTAATATCTATATGTATTTAAAGATAACTGTGTGCAGTTTTGTAGTTTACAATGTTGTTGTTTTCCTGAAACCCCACCAAAACACATCTGAACACAAAAGCAGGTTTGAGACGCCACCTCCTGGACAACCTAGATAAAAAAAACAATCTGGAGGAAAGACCTAAAAGATCAAATAAGCTTGACATAACATAATAAACCAAACCAACAATCGTATTGATCTTGAAAGATCATTTGGCAAATTCAGCTGCACTTTCACGTTTTTAATGCTTTTATCTTCATAAGAAAGGTAACACTGCAGACGTTTTTACAGACAGCATACAAAATTATATTTGTCTATATATTGAAAAGTACAAGTAATAATTAATATTAATAATTTTAATAGAATAACAGCACAAGGGACAATGACAACTGCGACAAAAGTGGATCAAAAAAGTGACATTTTAAGTAAATAACTTTAAAGAATCAGGTAACAGAAACAAAATCAGCCAAAATTTCCATTCTACTGTACGTCAAAAACACTTACAGTAAGTGCTATTTGTTTTAAGCTTTATAAAATACATTAAAAAGCAGGGAGCATTTTTATTTCCTTCAAGGAAAAGTACTATAAAATAAGTTACAGTACAGTGAATTTGTCTAAACTGACTTTGTTCCCGTCTTCCAGCCTTAAGTAAGCGTAGACATCGAAATATCAGAAGTACATCGTACAGGAGTAAAAAGATGCTTTTGTTCTTTTATAAAACAGTTATTTCCTCCTTTAAACAAGCAGGAAAAAATTGCCATGATGTCAATAATTACATAAAATATAAGTGTACGTGTTCATTAGTACTACCACACGCACGCACACGTACACACACACACACACACACACACACACACACACACACACACACACTCACAGTCACGCACACGCTTGTTTTGTACAGCTTTCTGTTGTTCGAATGTTGCATATCAAATAACTTTTAATCTCCGTGCTGAAATTACTACATTTTTGTTCTAATTACTTCATGGGCATGAAGACAAAAAACAAAACAGACAGATTCTTCATATTTGATAGTGTGGCCAATAGGGGGCGCTCACACGTCGTCGGCTGGCAGAGGCGGGATGTTGAATCTTGGTCTAGTAAAGAAAGCCATCTTCTCTCTGCGTCAGGAAAGAGTAATACATTAAGCGTTTTTCAAAAAAACGTACCGATAAGATCTCTACCTGCTTTGTGGGAATGTCTGATTAAGAGACAACTCACTTGAACGTCTGCACAG
Source organism: Enteromius unitaeniatus (assembly GCA_032359435.1). NCBI lineage: Eukaryota > Metazoa > Chordata > Actinopteri > Cypriniformes > Cyprinidae > Enteromius > Enteromius unitaeniatus. Next base: position 9,339,663 of record JAUMHI010000041.1, on the reverse strand, counting down.
GGAGGGGCTCTTTGTGGCTCTGGCCCCTCATTTGCAAAACCTCTTTGGAGGCCTTTCGCAACCTCCTCTCAGCAGCTTCCTCCTGCCTCTGCTCCTGTCTAGTCTGCTTGGCCTGCCAGAGAGAAAGAAATTAGATATAATGTGTGTGTATATATATATATATATATATATATATATATAATGTGATTTTAAACTAAATTCATGATTCAGTGTCTTCATGTTATGTCTTGATCTTTTAGGAAGTCAGGTAAATCGGTGCTCCACCACCCTGTTTTTTCAAAGCTAAATTTTGACAAAAAAGTGACAAAACCCCACATACAATGGTTAAATTGTATATAATTCATAATCAATTGTTAATGATTAATATACATAAATAACATTACAATATATGCAATGTGAATTTAAAGTAATTAAATATCAATGAAACAGTGTTAATTTATAATATACCATTGTTTATGCTTTTTCATAGTATAATAACTAAGCTTAAAAAACTGCACTTTTTTAAAAGAAATGAATGCTTGAGCAAAGCTGCACTAAATTGACAATAAAGAAACATTTTGTGAATTTTCTATATACATTACATGGAAAAGCAGTGTTTAAACTTAATAAATCTGTGAATATGAAAAGTGTCAGAGTAATTACATACATTAAAGAAATGAAAATGTTGTCATCATTTAATCACTCTTATTTCATTCCAAACCTGTATAAGTTTCTTTCTCATGTTCAACATGGAAGATTTCTGAAGATTCAAACACTTGTTGTTCCCCGTTGACTTCCATAGAAATGAAAGAAATACTATGAAAGTCAATGAGGACCATTAACCGTTTAATTACCAGCAATGGTCCAAAATATCTTCTTTTATGTACAACATAAAGAAAAGCATAAAGATTTGGAACAACATGAGGGTAAGCAAATGATGATCAAATGTTTTTGCCTTTAAATACATGTAAATGGGCAGTACCTGTCTCTGGGCCTCACGTAGCAGGTTTCGGAAACGCTCATCCCGCAGAGCCCAATGAGGGAGGTCCGCGGGGCCACGGGGGCCCTGCATGGGCTCCTCCAGCCGCAGTTTGAGCTCCCGCAGCGCGGCTAGCTCCTCGCTCAGCTGCCTCTGTCGTGTACGGCAGGCCTGAAGGTCCAGCTCCAGGTCCAGAGAGGTACGTGTGGGCTGCTCAGCCAGAGAGGAGCGATGGGACTGCTGTGGTCACGTGACATGGACACATAAGTACCCTTCCACAGATAAATAGATAAATAACACAGCAACCCAGTCATTCCAACCTGTTTGTATCGCAGGGTTCGTCGCTCCAGAGTGTTTCTGATAAAAGGGGATTTCTTTGGTAGAGTAGAGCTATCGCTGTCACTTCTGTACAACTGTGAAGAAAAACATCAAGTGAGGTCTTTTTTTTATTGATCACATTGAATTTTATTAATGACATTTTGCGGCTTAATTTCATTAATTATTGTGATAATAAAATATTATTACTGTTACATAAAATGATACTGTGGTGTTTTTTTGCTTACCCTACAGACATACTGACTGCGAGCTCCAGGTGAAAATGTCTGAGATCTGACTATTGTGCTGCTGCGCATGAACGGCGAGCTGTGACCCCAGCGCCCTGTCCTTTCTTTCGGCCGCATTCTCATTGGCTCTGGAAACACACCTTCTGTGTTGGTTGCCTTGTCCACCTAAAAACACACACAAATTCAATTTGTTTAATGATCTATTGTAAATAAGTTTTGATTTTGTATTTAGCCGTGATGCATTAAATTGATGCAATATAAATTATAATTATTATTTGTTTCGTTCTAATTTTACAATGTGGTTCGAGTTCACAAATTTGTATTGTATAGTAAGACTGTTGCAAAAAAATAAAAAGATCAAATAAATGCTGTTTTGGATTTTCCAAAAATGTTGTCAACATCAACTGCTGAAAATTCAGCATATAGGAATGCATCACATTTTATAATTTATTAGAATACAATTATTTTCATTTGTAATAATATTTAATAATATTGGAGTTAAATTTTATTCAAACAATTGAGAATTAAAATGTCAATTATTTTAATTATATCAATTAAAGTAAAGTTTAAACATCCTGAGTGTGCAGCAAAACATTTTTTTAGTCATTCATTTTTATAGAACCTTAACAGATAATGAAACCAGGAGTGTTTAGGAGCAGACATTTGTAGCTTGTATTTTGGTTAAAGACTTTTTTTCCGTTCTATAGAAAGAGAATTCATACAGTTGCTATGATTTCACAGTACCTTTATTATTGGACTCTCTGCAGCCTGGACACAGCGTCTCCCAGAGGTCATGCAGATGCCTTCACCGCAGAGACTCTCAGGACAGGGAATGACAAACGCAGTACTGTTACTACAGCCGCTGTCCACTGACTCAGCCTGCCAACTCCTAAATCATACACACACACATCAACTGAAATGAGTGCACTTACAGGCATAAGTTGAAAGGTTTATCGGTTTATAGTAAGGCAATGACTGTGTGGACCTCTCAGAAACGGCTTCTCCTTGCTCTTCCTTCCTTTCCAGCTCCTCTTCACTCCTCTGTAACTCTTTCTTCATCTCCTCCAAATGAGTCACCACAGACACCTACACGAAAACAGACAGATGCTATGTTTAATTAGTGTGTGTATGTGTTAGTTCAACTAAACATTTAGAGACAACTAAGTACCAGTTATTTTGCAGATTTGTTTTCCTGTTTCATGTATAAACTGTGGAACTAACAAATGTGGAAAACTGTATAAACATTGGAACAACATATATTTCCGGTACAATAAAAATAATAATCATCATCGTTTATGATTAACAATTATATTCATTAAAATTATAAAAATCTAATGAATGAAGACTATAGTATAGTATTCAATAGTAAGACATTACTATTGAAATAACACTACTGAACTATGATTTTAAAAAGTAAAAGTACTTTTAAAAAAGAAAAAACCCTGTAAATTACAATATTAATATTTATGGTTGTCTTAATTTCTTTGCATTAAAAAATAAATTATAGAGCTTTTCTTGTTCAAGATAATCCTTGAAGACTTTAAAACATTGAAATCAAAACTGACAATAAAATTATTTTTAAGAAATACTGCAGTGATTATTATAAATTATCTCTGCACGTAACTATTATAATTGTTTTAATTCATGTTTTTTTGGATAACACATTTATGAATTATTCTCATCACAAATTTTAAAAGATGGTTGATGCTACAGCTAGGGATGTGCAAAGGTGATTGATTACTTGGCCGTGAAAGTGCCAATCAATCATGAAAACTGTTTTTTTTAAATGGCTATCCACCTTTTTCCTCAACGGTAAAACTGTTTGCACGGCAAAACAATGTGTTCATAATAAGGATAATACATTAAAATGACATAAGACACACCAATTTCCAACATCAAGCAGCAAAACAAACTTTTGTACAGCTAAAAATAGTTGGACACGGATGAGAACGAAAGCTATAATTATTAAAATTTTTATGTCAGGAAAAAGGTGGATAAAAGCAGTTTGGGTGGCACCCTGTGCTCTGATTTTTTTGCTGGCCACAGCATAGACATGAGAAGAGAGTGAAGCATGGCTTTGAAGTCAACGGTGATGTCTGGGACAGAGACCTGGGTCAAGGATGAAAAAGGGTTTAACCATAAAAACCAAAATAAAATTATACTGCTCTAAATTGTTGTTGTTTTCCCCCCCTAAAACAATTTCTGTTTAAATTACTTACAATTTAGTTTTTTTCTGAGCCCAAAATATATATTTGTACTTATTTAAAACACAATAAAATCTAATATGCTTCCTAAATCTTTTTTATTTATTTTAATATGTACAAGTCAGAATATGCATGTTGTCTGAATTTTTACATGACTATTGTGTTACACTGAATGACAAATGTGGCGTTATTTCAACCAAATTTTGACATTTTATTCTCCAAAAACTTATTTGAAACCTTAAAAGTTTACTTACACTTAATGTGCTATCTATAGACATCAAATCACTTTTGTGAATTTCTTGTGATGCAGACATCTTAACGTCTTTGTCACAGATACACTGAAGTTAGGATCACTCGGAGTAAGATTACTGTAGAGGTCCTGCACTTAATATTTGGTGGCAGGCTTTGTTCTGAGCTAGCCACATTTATTAACAACATTTATCAACATGCTGAACATGCTGCATATTACCAGTGCTTCAGTGCCTGATACTGACAGAGTTATTTCAATTGGTTTGATTAATATCATATCATGCGTCATGGAACGAGCTTCAGTTTATTGGCATAAAGTCACTCTTCAGCTTCACCCAAGACAGCTAATCCTTTTTAAATAACATCGCTATTGCTATCATAATCATAATCTGACATTATGTCCTATTCACGTGTTCATGTTTTCATGGACATGTTTTAATGTCATATTATAACTTTTAACATCCATTTTAATAACAGCCTTCGTATATTTTCATTGTCTCCATTACAGCCATACTTCGCCCCCAGATAATTTCAATGAGAAATGGCCAAAAATGCCCATCCCTAGTGGTGCATATTACATTTTCAAATGCATATTACCAGCCAAGCAATGTGTTTAGAGCAGCAAATTATGGAAATAAATAAATATTTGGCAGGCCACAAACAGCATGATGTAAACAAATGAATACATGATACTTCGGAGCTAACTATTCCTTTAAAGCACTATTGCCGTCAAGGGTCAGCAAGGTTTTAGTGGATCTTCAGTAATCTCTGATAACGCTTTAGCCAGAGGAAGAAAAGTCTCCAGAGATCTCACCTCAAGCTTGCCTTCGTTGTCCTCTTCATCCATTATGCGGTTGGGCTGACTGAGGCGGCTGTGCTCAGGCCTGTGGTTCTCTGTGTTGTGGATGTGCACTTTAAGCCACTGGAAGATCATTTCAATGCTGCCTGCACAGTCTGTCAGCGAGACCTGAGCAGAGCCCTGAGCCACAAACAGATACGGGTCAGTTTACCATTCACAGCAAACAAGCATGAACCACATATACACTAAAGCTAAGGCAGAAGACAGGTGTAAACAACTTTAAATGCTCTCTTTGAGTCCAAACTACTCCAAAATTGTATTTGCATACAAAGTGTTTCATTGATAATTAAATTAAATAATGAACTGAGAGAATTTTAGTCTAACCAGTAGCTCCTCCTGGGCAAGGGGTCCTACAGCGCAGAGGTTTAACTGTAACGCATGGGCCCCGGGGCCTCCAGCGCTCAGAGGGATTCGGAAGCCTTCATTAAAGCTGAGAAGAGATTGAGGCTCCTGGGCCTTACAGCAGTAATATGTGCAGGGCCGACTGGAGTCCACTGGGAGAACATTAACCTTCACAAATCTGAGAGAGATAAACAAGGAGATTCATCCATAATTGTTTCTGCAGAGGACATCGCTGTAGTAGAGATGGATGTATTCATTTAATAGAAAACTGATGGGACTACTTACACTTTGCATCCATCTCTAACGGTGGCCTTGCTTAAATTTCTCATCTGAAGGACATGCAGCAGCAAAAACATGCCATTCGAATCATATCTGTGAAAGAATAACCCAGAGGGAATGAACAGGCAAACTGATGGTTATGGCGATTTGGAACTGTTTGTTATGATGAGAAATGAGAGGCAGATGATAGTATGAGAGTGTGTGGTGCTTACAGAAGACCAATCTGAATCTGAACTGGATCTGAGGCTGGGACGTCTTGAGTAAAACTGACTTCTTCTGATTCCTCTGTCCTACTGGAAAGAGACATTCAGACATTTATGACTAATTGTAACACAAAAACATCTATTAAAGTATATATACTACCATTTAAACATTTGGAGTTTGTTTAAATGTTTAATCTTTTTGAAAGAAGTATCTTATGCTCAGCAAGGCTGAACTGTCTTGTGCAATAAAACAGTAATACTTTGTTAATAAATAGTATTACAATTACAAATAATTATTTTCTATTTGAATGTAAAATGTAATTTATTTTTGGGATGGCAAAGGTGAATTTTCAGCACTCTTCAGTGTTACATGATCCTTCAGAAATAATTATATTATGCCGAATCCCTCTCGCTCTCTCCATCAATGTTGAAAATAGTTGTGGTGCTTAGTATTTTTGAGGATACATGATAAATTGTTTGAGGTTCTAAGTTATTTTTATAACAATTTATTTTAAATAGAAATATTTTGCGACAGTGTAAAACATTTTACTTTTCCTTGTGAACACCACATTCTTGCTGAATAAAAGTATTAATTCTTTCAAAAAATATTGCTGACCTCTTTACAGTAGTCTATATTTTGCCATATTTTGCAATTGTGTACAAGATATAAAAATGCATATTTGACGAATTCCAAAGAAGGTACAGGCCAATGGCATGATTAGAAAAATAATATCTGTAAATTAATTTTATTTATTGCCAAACATTGATGGATCATGACGAAATTATTGTACAAAGACATATTTTCTACTTGCATAATAACTAGCATAAAATCTTTTTTCCTTTATAGGTCTAGAACAATATAAAAAGATGAGCGATGTTTGGGGAATTATCTATTTTAAGTCTTTATCTTTATTGCCAAATTTTCTCACACCTTCTGCTCCAGGCTTCAAACACCCCACTGTCTGTTGCCAAGACATCTTCATTAACTCCTGCAGACACTCGTCTTGCCCTTCTGCTGGTCCTACTTGCACTTTTACAACGCAGGGTCACTCCTACACAGAGACACACATACACACAACAAATAAAGAAAATGCAAATCATTTTTAACATCAGAACAGATGGATAAAATGTTGAAAAATTGGCTTAACATGCCAATTATGAAAAAGATTAGATTAATTCCAATTATTTATTTTAACTGAATTGATCAGTCAGTTACAATTTCCATGTTGCTATTCATCACCTGTGGAGCTGTGCGTTCCTTGGAGAACTCCATCTCTATGGCTCTTCCCCTCCAGGAGGTGTGCAGAGGCTTCCCCTTCCCCGGGAAGAGTAGTGTGCTGCTGGATTTGAGTCTGATTCCGTAGTCCTTCAGCCAGCAGACCCCTGCTGGCCACCTCCATGTACTCCTCTGTCATCTGTGCCAGAGGGCAGTCCTGTGGGGCAGAGTGGTAGGGGGTGTCCATGGGGGAACTGGGAGGGGAGAGTGAGGAAAGCGAGGACCGAGAGGAGAGAGATGTGAGAGACTGTGGTGTGTCATGGGAGCGTTTTGGCCCGAAGGCTGAGCTGTCCCTGCTGTGGGTCTCTAAAGGGAGAAGGTAGCGGAAAGATGGGTCCAAAACATCAGAGCCGCCTTCTGTTCGCTCATACTGGGGCAGGCCATAGATGTCGGTGAAGCTGACGGAGCTGAGAGAACCACGGCTGGATGCTAAAGAACCACGACTGGAGGCTAAAGAGCCACGGCTACTGCTGGAGGACACCGTCAGGTTACTGGCAGAGAGACTGGACACAGAGTAGGAAATGGTCATTTTGGGTTGATATGGCTGGGCATCCTATATAGGGCTGACAAATGATTAAATGAGATTAATTGCATCCAAAATAAAAGTTAATGTTTACATACTACATATGTGTGTGTGGTTTTTTATTATGTATATATAAATACACACATATGCATGTATATTTAAGACAAATATGGTACTTTTATGTATAACATTTATATTTACATTATATATATATAAAATATGTATCTATTAATCTTTTGACAGCCCTAATCTATATTGCTCGTAATTGATTTATAAAAATCTAAATCATAACTTGATATCAGTCATCAACAACCACTCAGATTAATACAGATTAATATTTGTCAAGAAAAACACCAACCGATAATAATTCATGACATTATTGCAGAATGTTTATTTTTATATTAGTGGGTTATAGTCAGAAGCAATCCATCCTTTCTTAAATTATTTAAAATAAATTTGAAGAGTTAATATGAATGCATAATAGTTCAACAATGTATTAAAAATATAATATTCATTTAATTAATTATTGATTCATTTTATTATTATTTATTGTTATAAAAAGATATTATTGTGTTATAGAATTTAACTGGCATGCTTGATTTCTGCCCCCTGGATTAAGTTTGTATGAGGGTGTTCAGTCTGTGTGTGATATACCTCTTCAGCTGAGAGTGTAGATAGGTGGTGATACGGGTGGCTTCCTCAAGTTGCCTCATGAGAACATTCCTCTTCTCCTGTTGTAATATCCTACACAACATACACACATCATGATACAAATGTTTCCACATTTCATCCGTGGGGTCAATCAGTTTTAACTAACCATTTGTCAGAGAGTCATAGACTAGATCACAAATGCAAGACTGTTTGCTGATATGCTCAACTGTCCATTGTGCAAAACGAATGATTTAAGCGCACAGTCTGTGGAAGAAGACTATCGTAGTATAAGATTTATGCAATGTATTTTCTCCATCGTAAGAAAATGTCATTGTACTATTTTATGGCTCCTAATATCATAATATCAATAATAGAAAATTGATCAACATCTATACTATAAAAAATATTATGTATATGGAAGCTGATATGTATCCTGACGTTATATAACAAAAAGACCCCTATATGTCTCAGCTGAGGTCTTGGATATAAAACGCTCATATCGAGCAGACCAGAGCTGGAACAAGCAAATCTGCTTTGCTCAGTGCGGAAATGAGGGCACCCTTATTTACCTCTGCGGGCATTTAACTGAACTACTTTGTTTGCAAGATTTCCTGATAACAAATACATAATTCCACCACCATGTTTTGAGTGGAGGTATATTATGTTCATGGGACGTGTTTTCTTTATAGCCATGTTAGTGCAACGGTTCTTTTTTTCCCACATGGATGTAACTTGGTCTACAGCACCTGCCAACTAGCCCCTCAGAATTCCCAAATTGAGATACTACGCATGCTAAACATCCACAGAATCTATCTAATAAATTTACTGTATTCCACAGACATGACTGTATGAAGAAATAAAGCAGACCTCTGATTGGCTCCCTGACTCTGGATGCTCTGGGCTTTCTGCACCTCCTCCTCCAGCTTGTGTTTCTCCTCCTGCAGCTGGAGAAGTGTGTCTGGGGAGTGCTGCTTCTGGCTAAGTAGAGTGATCTCCTGGAGCAGAGCCTCCTTCTCCCGCAGCAGCTGCAGACAGTCCCAATCCCGATCGGCCTCTGCACGTCCAGACCAGCTCTCACTGTCTAACTGGGCCATCTGATGCTGAATACTGGACATCCTGAGAGAGAGACAGACAACAAGTGATTAATTAAAAAGGTCTGTAAGCAGATAAATGTGAGAGCAGATCAAATCAAAGACATGATAAAATGATGAAAAGACATAATGCATGTTTTTGCTTAGGCTATACATACACTATGATTGGTAATAAATACATTCGGTCACTTTATTTTAAGCTGCAATTAACAAATCATTAACTATGTCTGTGCCTCAATAAACCATTGATTTGCTACATATTAATAGTTAGTAAAGTAATTGTTAAGTTTAGGTTTTGCCAAGGTATATAGCACGTAGAATACGGTCATGCATAATATGTGCTTTATCGGTAATAAACACTAAACAGCCAATATGTTAATAACAGGCATGCTAATAAGCAACTACTTAATAGTGAGAATTGGTCCCTATACTAAAGTGTTACTATACTAAATTCTTAACCAATCACACTAATGTTTAAAAGTTTGAGATCCGTAGTATTTTTTAGTATTATTATAAAAAATAAAAATTGAGAAGGACGCATTCATTTTGATAAAAATAGACAGTAAATCAGTAAAAATCGCTGCTGTTTTCAATAAATGCAGCTCTTTTGAACCTTGTATAAAAAAAAAAATAATAATAATAATAATAATAATAAATTAATTTCACGGTTCGCACAATATTAAGCACCACAACTGGTTTATATAAAAATAATAACAACAATAAATTAATTAATGTTGCTTGAGCAGCAAATTGGCATATTAGAAAGATTTCTAAATGAATCATTTGACACTGAAAACATTTCAAAATATAATTATATAAAACTAGTTCCCAATATTACTGTTACTAACGGTATACAGGAATAATGGCATAAACAGAATGTAATTGTGGATGTGTGCAAGGGTGTAAATGTGCTGGCAAAAACATCAAAGCACAGCCAGAGGCTGCAGCGATATGTCTGACATGAGAAATTGTGTTTCTGCACTTTTTGGGTTCAGATATTGTGACTCAGTCATAGAGCATGCAAGTTTCCACAGCTTTCTTCTCTCTCAACTCACTTTTTTTCCCCCTTCACTTTTCTCTCTGATGTCATACCTGGCACTATACGGCCAGCTCTGTTGCCACGGAAACATGAATCTTGTAAAAAAAGGTTTGCATGAAGCCACTGTTGCAACACAGAGGCCAAAAGCTACAACATTATTTCCCCCTCAGATATATAGAAGATTCAAATGCAATGTACGCCACATCAATCCATCCCTCTACTTTAAAACAAACCACTAAAATCTACTGTGAAGTAATAGCAACATTATTACATGGCAAATCCAGCCAGGGTTTCCCTTAAAGGCAGTGGATGAGGCACATGACTATACTTTCAGGAACCACAGCCAGGCTCAATAGAAGTTCCACAGTCAAATACTTCGGCTCCTTTAAATCACATGATTGAAATCAGGTGATATTGGGAGGTGTAGTATTATTTTTAAAGTGATCAGAATTATTTTTGCAAAGTAATTGAAAAATGGGAGGAAATCCTTGCAACATTGAGATCTATGTATATCTAGTAACCAGGATATTATCTACATTCCATCTGGAGCTAGTATCTAAACTCCTAGCAACCATCCAGAATACCCTAGTAACCACCTAACAATGCCATATCGAAATGCTACAGTGAATCCTTTTTTTTTAGCAGCCCTAGATCCAGTAAGAAGTTTTCCGTTTCTTTTTTCTCAGATTTAAAAAAAATCTTTTAAAAGTTCTAAGCCATGAATCAGACCAACCAAATCCAATATGAATCACATTACAAACAAAATTTGAAGCAAAAAGTAAAAATAACACTTTTTTTACATTGTACTTGATAGTATAATACAAGTTCTACACAGATCTATGATGCATTGCAAATTATACAATCAATTCAAAAACACAGATTTTCTTTTTATACTGAAATAACAGTAACATTTGTACTACAGTGGAGGAAAGAATTATTTGCCCCCTCGCTCTTGTTATAAGTTTGTCCAATGACAAAGAAATGAAAAGTCTTAGAACAGTATAATTTTAATGGTAGGTTTGTTTAATCAGTGAC
>JAUMHI010000041.1:9312922-9326789 GCA_032359435.1 Enteromius unitaeniatus | reverse complement strand
TGTTTTAAATTAACATTTTCATCCTTCTGCGAAACGATATAGTACCACGTGACTAACATTCAAACGTTAGTAAGACAGTTTATAACATCCACATATGAATATATATAAAACGGATTTATTTAACATTTTCCATTGTTCATTGTGGTCGTCCAGTGTTTGTCACAAGATGACGCCAAACGGTAATCTTTGTTGGCGCGGAGGGATTTTAAACATAAGTAGTACTGGCTATGCGGTTATTATTTGAAAAGAACGAACCTGCAAATGTCTCAACTGACCAATCAGAATCAAGACATTAATGTCTGTCTGCAACATCTTACTTTTGTAACATAATTCTGAGAGAATCATTATTTTCAATGCGGAACAACAACAAAAAATGGAGAGCAGAACTTTTCTCCATTAGGAATTCTAAACTGGATTCTGAAAATTGTATTACACATCAGATAAGAGCTGAACTGAATAAGAGTTTGCTAAAACACAATTTTGATGTTTTACTTCATCAAAAATTAAGTCAATCTAGCAAGGTTTTATATTTTATTTATTTTCTATATTTAAATAAAATATTTTTTATTCGTGTAAATTTATAACACTACATTTTGTGTCAACTTCAGTTAACTTGACATTAAAAGTATAAAAGCATAAAAACACTAGTGCGGTCAAACAATTTCTTAATTTATTATTACATTTAATTTAAACGATTAAACAACGATTGTTTACATAATATATTTATGTGTACTGTGTATATTTATTGTGTATGTATATATATATATATATATATATATATAAATACACATACAGTAAATATTTTGAAAATATTTACATGTATACATTTATATTCTTATATTATATATAAATATACTGGAACATATAAACATTATATATTTTTCTTGAATATATACACGCATGTGTTCGCATTTATATACACATATATATTATTATTTAAACAATTGTTTTATTTATTCTGGATGCGATTAATCATGTTTAATCATTTGACAGCACTGAAAAAAAATGTTTTTTTTATTTATTGAAGATGGATTTGGGTGTGTCTGACCTGGATGAGGTCCTGCCTCTCCTTCTCGCCGGTGCTGATGGCCTTTTTAATGCTGCGGAGCTCGCTGAAGATGGCCTGTGCTTCATCTAATTTGTAATTGGTCTGACTGCTTGACATCTTCCGGTCAATTCTGCTCAAGACAACAAACAAACAAACAAGAAAAAACCATCATCCATGTTGTAAATCTGCTTACATGCTGACCATTGTTATTGTTACACTGAGAGCAGAAAAGAACAGAATAGAAAATACAAATCAAGACATATGCCATAATTTCAAGTGATCTAAATGTAGATTCATTGTGTCTAGAAACATTGTGTTCCATTCTTAATAAATGCACTGACTGCGCCTGGATATATGCTGCTCAATTAAACTAGCAATGACCTCAGAGTTTATTTACGCCAAACGGGGTGTTACTTTACCAGAGTCAAGCCAACATCACTGCTTGACACTACGTTAATATTCCACCATCTAAGTCATACAGTATTGTGTGAGAATGTTAAAGAGAGAGACTATTTCTCTTAAAGATAAACCTTTAAAGACGGCAGCGGTAGACTAGAGCTTAGATTTATTAAAACTTGCCTCGCTGACCTGTCTAACAGACTGGTTAACCATTTAGCCATGTTGGAATAATATTGTTTTAACTTAAACCAGCTTCTACTCTCAAAGGCATAATAATTAGGCAAGTGAAACTGGAGAGCACCGCACTAAAACCCTCCCGTTGGGGAATGTCTGCCTTCTAAAGCACCAAAGCCCTGTGGGACATATACCCTCCAGAGCGTAATGCTTGAAATACTGGACATAGAGACAGGATGCCATTCAAGAGACAGAAACTACCAGCTAAACTAGCTAAAAAAAGTTGTCTTTTAATGCCACATTATATGAAATGTTTTGTTTGTCGATATACTATTGAATGTTCAGCTTATAAATAATAAATGAAATGTATGCTATTGAAGTTGCTGAAACTGATGGTTATGTTTACAGGAGCTGGGGAGAGACTGTGTAAAGCATGTCTTTTACATCAGTGTGTCTCTGGCGTAGAGCCTGTGCTCCTGCCATAGGCCACTTCCTGCAGGCCACCCTCCTCCAACAGCAGGTACTGTCAGCTCGCCTGCCCTGCCTCTTCCTCTCCACCTCTCCACACAAGCAGGGCTTTGTTCCCCTCCCTTCAAACCTCCAACCTTTCACAGTCCTGCCTGACCAGGATTTCAGTCTGCCAGACTACTACAGACATCAGCCCAGCCCAATACCGCAGCACACGACTGGCTGGTGACACAGAACAGACATGCTGGCTGCTAGTTCTTAAGATTCAGAGAGAAAAAGACATCATGAAATGAGGGGAATGATTTTAGCTTATGAAGTTTTATTTATTTTTCTATAGGTATCTGAATACATATTTCTTATAAAGTGGGTATTAAATAAAAGGTTACTTTCTCGTCTACACTCATGTTATGTTTTGGCATGAACTGATAAAATTAGGTTAGATTTAGGTAAAATCTCCAGGCTGTTTTGGGGATGTCAATGGTGACCCAAAACTTTTTCCAAAATATCTTGCTTTGTGTTCGGCAAAACAAAAAAACTCATACAGATTAGCAACCAATAAATAAATGATGACAGAATTTTCATTTTTGGGTGAACTATTGATTTAAGACCACCTCATTGCTAAATAAAGACACTATGCTAATTTTATTTAAACTATTCAAGTTTAATTGATCAGCCTCACCAGTTAAGTTTAACCAGTATAGTGGGCTTAATAGGAACTATAAGGGTTAAAGGGGTAGTTCAACCAAAAAGATTTACTTACCCTGACATGATTTCATTTTTTTCGTTTACCACAAAATGAGATATTTTAAAGAATGTTGGTTACTGAACAGTTGATGGTAACCACTGATTTCCATACTGTGGAAGTCAATGGCTACACTGCAAAAAAAAAATAAAAATGTTGAGCCAACTTAAAAACAGAAGAACGTTGGTAACCAAAGTTAAGGCAACCAGTTTTTGAGTTCTTTCAACTTATTTTTGTAGTTTTCTAAGTTGAGAATTTTTTTTTTTTAATTTTGGTTACCAACGTTCTTCTGAAAGAAATTGTTTTGGACAAACTTGAGGGTTAAGTGTTTCACTTTTGAGCGAACTATTTTCTTCTAGTGTTTAGTAAAGAGTTAATCTAGCTATTCTGGGAGCAAGAAGAGTTGTGTTCTATCTAAGAGATAAGGACCCTCACTGGGATGCAGGAAGGAGAGAGGAATTTGCTGCCAGATATCTCTGTGTTTTTCAAAATGCTTTCAAGCACGTTTTGCCCCCTCCTCATCTCTTCCCACCCCTCCTCTCTCTCTATCCTCTTGACTCTCACTCTTTCTCTGCTTATTGAGCTTTTCCGTCCTTGGCAACCCACAGTCAACTGGTGCATCCTCTTCCTGAGGTGGAGTCTCCTTTTCCAGACACACACAAAAATTTTTTGTGGGTTTAGGTAAATTTCCCCACACACATTCCCAGATCCCTTTATAAAAATAAAATCAATCAATCAATCTAAACTGATAAAATGTTACACAACCATTACAGAAACAGCCAACAAACAGCTTCATTGGCTATTTAGTACACAGCACCCTAAATACTATCCTATAACATTTTAGTCTATTTTAGCATCGAAAGCAGTATGAGAACAGTACATTTAGTCAGAGATTTGCAGAGAAGGCAATTTATTTGGATTTTTTGGAGTTAGGTATCTGGTAACTGTTTGGTTTGCTGCTCCACTGAACTGAATAATAGTGAAATTAAGGCTGAAATTAGCCCTGAATGCACTAGATAGCTATAATAACTATAAGGGGTGCTTTGTCTAAATGAAGAACTCTGGCAAAATATTACCGGAGTTCTATCAAAACAGCTATTGATGATAACTTTCACACTTAGGGTAGGTTGTGTTTTAAAATGGTAAACGATGGTACAGTGATGTATTTATGTGATTTGTAATATTTTAGTATTTTTGCTTTTGAAGACAAAAAATGTGAACCTCTTAACCGAAGCATAAAACCAAAACAGACCTAAAATTTTAGTCGTACAAAGCCACTTTTCCACTAGCTAATATGATTCATTAGGGTCTTAATGGAAAGTTTGTAATATAGTTTGTTTTTAAATTTCTCAAAGATAGTGTAAAAACACTCATTTTACTCTGTTCGGTGTACTTCTTTAAATCTTCACGAGCTCTGCTGACCCCGTCCCTTTTTTTCCAAGGCACTGTCGGAGGATCCGGAGGGCTTTTTTCTATAAGTTAGGTGAGGCTGGATCATGTATGATTTGTGCGAACATAAACGCATTTCGGTTGATCAAGGGCGCGTTTCCCTTCAGAACCAAACGTAACGTTAATCCTCTGCATCTTCAGTCACTCAGATTTAAATGACTACTTCTATGTTCATTAATACAACAAAACACCTGAATCTTTTAGGAATCTTGCTTGTCTCTGCAACTCGGTCTAATGACGGCTCACTCAGGGCGGGTCTGAGACACCAGTTCAGTCTGTGTGGCACGCTGCTGTCAATCAACTATTGTGGGAGTGGCCTCTGACATGCATTTGAAAATGGCTTGATTTCAGAATTACTAATTTTATTAAATTAAAAGAACACTACTGGGTGGATCTTTATCATTGTAAAAGTAATTTAAAAATGGATTAAAATATAAATGTGTAAAATAAACAAACTTATATTTTAAGACAAAGTATGTTTTACAAATAAATAAATTGAATGAATATTGAATAATATTATATTCATATAGAAGTAAATACTGTAGCCAACAGGGCACTAAGTATTCTGGGTAGCTTGTGTGATTCGGGAAGGACATTTTTCAAATAAAGCCAAAGTAACACTTAAATTACATAGATAGCACACAGTGAAAATGACATGAATATGACAGTGGGCAAATGCATAAAGTGCAGCATAATTTGAAATCACACGTTTAAAGTTCGTTAGTGCATCTTTAGTGAAGCTGAACTCTCCTCCTGTCAGCATTTAATTTACACGGACCGACCATCACACAGACAACACGTGATCATACAGGATACAAACGCACACTTCACAAGATCTATTACATAATGCAGATCTTTCTAATAATATTTATCTGCTTTAATGGAAAAAGCACTTGAAACTGAAAGTGTTTGGGCCAATTTTGTGTCTGTTTGTGGCACAAACACTCATATTGTGCTCATTAAAACTACAGACTCAGTATGAAGGTGGCGATTTGAAGAAACGAAAAGATTTATTGACTTTGGCATTAGCGTTAAAACACGGAGTGACATCATAGGCTGCGTCTCTTTTGATGTGCACTCACTGAACCCATCCAAGGAGCAATTTGGGGACACCTGGAAATGTTTCAGTTAAAAAACAACTACCCAAACAAGAGAGACACAGAAACATGAATAAACAGGAAACATAAGACAAAGCAGGAAAATAAACTAATGACAGGTTGAGGTCATGTATCATAAATCACAAAAAATTGAGGGCAGGGAGAAATAATATAATTTTAAAAAACCATTTTATACATGAAAAAAAATGTATCACTTTTCACCTTCTAGTTTAATCTACCTGTCGAAGTCGAAAAACACAAATCTTATCACTAAATAAGAAGTAGCAAATCTCTATTAAGTGTTTAATGACTTTAATACTAACCCCTAACCCTAAGTTTGCGCAATAATAGGCCTGATAGTGATATTTGTCATAACAATCGCCACTAACTTCATCCTAATTTGTAAACTATGTATGCTTTGTTTGTGAAGAAGGGTTCAACTCAGTTTACTCACTCCTGTAGGGTCTCCACTCCCATTTCCTTGTACTGCAGCTCCTGTCTCATCTGGGCAAGTTCCTGTTTGAGTCTGGAGAGCTGTGGACACAAGAGACACTCGGTCAATACACATCAAAACACACAGTGGGATTCCCTTCAGAGCAACCAAAAAATAAATAAAAAAACGAAAGAAAGAAAAAGGTTGAGTCATCAACAGAGACATGTCTAATCGTTCCCGACCCGCCCAACACACACAAGAACTTAAAACGACCTTGAACACACACATACAAAGCCCTCCCAAAACCACAACGGAGGAATGTAGGGTCATTCAATATAAAGCAAAAACCATCAGACATGTAGGTAACAGGCCACCATTGACCAAATATTATATAATATAGTTAAAATATAAATATTCAAAAAAAGATTTATATATTATTTTACACTTTTTGATCAGTTTTGATAAAAATGTTGAAAAAAATAAAAATTTAATAAAACAAAAAAAAACAACATTCAAATTTTGTTACAGCGTCGCAAAACTAAAGTTGAGCGACTGATATCACTTCCTGTTTCCTGTATTTAATCTGTTTCTGGATCTGGGATCATTTCAGTTGTGTTGCTATCTATGGAGGGTCAGATGGCTCTCTGATATCAACACAAAAATTTTAATTTGTTTTCCAAAGATGAACGAAGGTCTTACGGGTTTGGAGAGTATTTAATGACAGAATTTGAATTTTGGGATGAACTAACCCTTTAATGCTTGATTCGGCAAAGATGCATCAAATTGATCAAAACCAACGTTTATGTTACATTTATGTTCAGTTCTTTGTACTTTCTATTCATTGAAGAATCCTAAAAATATATTAAGCTGCACAACTATTTTTAACACAAGAAATGTTTCTTAAAAACCCAATCAGCATATCAGAATGATTTCTGAAGGATCATGTGACACTGAAGACTGCAGGAATGATACAGGAATAATAATACATCAAACATATTAAAATTGTTTTAATTAGAAAACAATTAGTTTTAAATGGTAATCTTTCACAATGTCATTGTTTTCACTGGTAATATTACTCGGTGAGCATAAAGTTCTTTCAAGAACATCTTGCTGATCCAAACATCTTGAACAGTAGTGGATTTCTTCTGAACCCATACGACGGCTTTGAGCATGGAACAGAATGAAATGTGAGAATAAAACTTAAAGTAGTGCCACTATGAATTTGAATTTGCTGGGTAAATATTCTCAATTTCTCTTTCTGTATTCCAATGAAAAACGAATAATATGGTTTGGGTTTGGAATGCCAAGACATTAGAAAATTATTGAATTCATATAACTATGTGAACTATTGCTTCAATACAACAGATTTAGTCAAGATTTAGAGGTAGTATTTATTCAGCTTTCTGACACAATGACTCTTGCTGTAAGCCTGCACTAATTTAAAGAGGCCTAACAAGCTCTGCCATAGAGAAACACTGCAGTGAACCCAAACCTAGGCCTCTTCTTCCTAAATGTACACACCTCCCCTTGAAACACACATACAAACACACAATCAATGCAGCGCATGAGGGGCCCCTGCCTCCCCCCTTGGGCCTGACGTATGAGGCATTGTTCTCTGAGGATAATGACCTACCCGCTCACGCCTACAGGCGATTTCCGCTTTGATTTGGTCAGGGTCATATTTTGCATTTGAAGAGGAACCAGAGTGAGCTATGAGAGAGAAAAATCAGTCAAAAAGCCACAATCACATTATGCTCATGCGGTGCCAGCGCATGTAAAAGTCATGTAATCCAAACCATTCAGAACTATACATATCTCAGTCTGATAAATCATTACAACTGCCAAGCAGTACCACAGTTATACTATATTTTATTTGTGTATTTGTTTTCATAACTTATCTTATTTGTTTGTGTTTTATAGCCATGCCAGCTTCTGTGGCTATTTTAATGATGAGAAATTTTATGGCTGAATAATATGTTGCTTTTACTATTTATTTTTTCTAAAACCTCTAAAAGGGTATTTACAGTGGGTACGGAAAGTATTCAGACCCTCTTAAAATTTTCACTCTTTGTTATGTTGCAGCCACAGAATTGTCAATTGTTGACATTTTTGCAGATTTATTAAAAAAGAAAAACTGAAATGTGACCTAAGTATTCAGACCCTTTGCTCAGTATTTAGTAAAAGCACCCTTGGAGTTGTTGTGAAGCTACTCCTTCGTTATTTTAGCTGTGTGCTTAGGATTATTGAGCAGTGCCTGGTTTTCTCCACACATATCGCTTAGAATTAAGGCAAAAAAGTTCTATCTTGATCTCATCAGACCAGAGAATCTTATTTCTCACCATCTTGGAGTCCATGTGGGCTTTCATGTGTCTTGCACTGAGGAGGGCTTCCATCGGGCTACCCTTCCATAAAGCCCCGACTAGTGGAGGGCTGCAGTGACGGCTGACTTTCTACAACTTTCTCCCCGACTGTATCTCTGGAGCTTATCCACAGTGATCTTTGGGTTCTTCTTTACCTCTCTCACCAAGGCTCTTCTCCTGATAGCTCAGTTTGGCTAGATGGCCAGCTCTAGGAAGGGTTCTGATTGTCCCAAACGTCTTCCATTTAGGGAT
Organism: Enteromius unitaeniatus; assembly: GCA_032359435.1. NCBI lineage: Eukaryota > Metazoa > Chordata > Actinopteri > Cypriniformes > Cyprinidae > Enteromius > Enteromius unitaeniatus. The sequence goes on along the minus strand of JAUMHI010000041.1, from coordinate 9,318,367 downwards.
TATGGAGGCCACTGTGCTCTTAAGAACCTTGGCCAGATCTGTGCCTTGCCACATTTCAGTCTCTAAGCTCTTTAGGCAGTTCCTTTGACCTCATGATTCTCATTTGCTCTGACATGCATTGTGAGCTGTAAGGTCTTATATAGACAGGTGTGTGGCTTTCCTAATCAAGTCTAGTCAGTATAATCAAACACATCTGGACTCAAATAAAGGTGTAGAACCGTCTCAAGGATGATCAGAAGAAATGGACAGCACCTGAGTTAAATATATTAGTGTCACAGCAAAGGGTCTGAATACTTGTGATATTAATTTTTTTATTTTTTAATAAATCTGATACAATATTTACACGGGTCCTACTTCTTGCCTTATAGTTCAGCAGACATTTTGCTCTTTTGTTTTTTATCTTTCTGTCGCTCAGCTCAGTTGTTCACTGTAAGCACTCTCCTCCACATCATTAGTAGACACGACCCTTACTGCAGCTTGACTACAAGTTTGTTTGGCTACTCTTTTTATTATTCATCTTTTTTATTACTATTACTATAGAAGTCAACGTCTACCACTAACTGTTCCTTTAAAATATATATTTTTTTTGTGTTAAGCAGATAAAAGTAACTCACTGACTTGGAATTACATGACATTAAATGAATGAACAAAATTTTTGGTTGAACTATTCCTTTAAAATTAATAATATTAAATGATATATCATTAATAATAACACCCATAATATTTCATATTTGAATGTACATTTGACTAGAAGTGATGAGTATGAATAAATGGGCAGAAATGTTATAGTGAGAAACAGGAAGTAAGAGCAAAACTGATGAATGGTGACAGGAAAGGGAGGGGAAGGTGAAGGGAAAAGGAGGGGTGAACTGGACTAGAGGAGGAAGGGAGGAGGCCATGGAATTATGAGGAAAGAAACAGATTGCAGTCAATGAGTGACACTGAAGTAAGAATGACTACATTGAAACCTCACACAATATGACTAATAGACTGGCACAGTGTTAGATGGCTGAATCAGCAGTCTGTGTGTGATGTGAGCAGCGGTGTGATTCAACTGAGATGTGAATTGTGTGATGCATGTCTCACAGCTGGTGATGGAACGGTTGTCATCCTGAGTAAGCTGGTTGAAGAGCTGCATCTCTTGCTGAGCCAGCTCAAGTCTTTGCTGTTTGATCTGATACATCTCTTTCTTGGCATTGAGAGCTTCCTGTGCCACCACCAGGTACTCTTTTAACATGCGCTCTTGCTCCTGACGCCATTGTGTGCGAGGGTTCTCTATCTGGGTCGTCTCTGGTGGAGAGCAAAATGAAACCATAATATTAAAGCCATCATTCATGAAAGTTCAAAATAAAGCATTTAATAACATTCACAAATTCCTTATATGTCAACAAAGATAGTAACTTAATGCAGATAAATCAACCAAATCTTACCAAATATTAATTAGCGACGATTAATCGGTTAATCGTGATTAATTGCGTCCAAAATGAAAGTTATTTATTTATGTGTGGGTCAAAGTCGAAAAAAGTGTAATACTGCTTTAAATTGTTGTTGTTTTTCCTTCCTTTTTTTTTTTAGTCTAACAATCATGCCAGGCATATTTGCAACAAAAATCTAATTATGACACATTAAAATATGAATTTATTTTACCCTAAATACTAATTTGTAAAATTTGCCACCATCCATTTGTCAGTAAGTTTATTTATAAAACATAACAAAATTTAATATGCCTCCTTATTCTTTTATATATTTTAATATGTACAAGTCAGAATAAGCATGTAAGCATGTACACTAAATGACAATGTAAAATTATTCTTTTTTTAAAAAATACATTTTATTCTCCAAAAACCTTAATATTTGACAAACATTTATATTCCATGTGCTTTCTATGGACATAAAATCCCTTTTGTGAATTTCTTTTGATGTTGACACATGCATTATATATTCTGAAAACATGTACATGTATACTTTTCTATACATATAATTTATATAATATATAAATATATTTAATACATAAACATAACATTTTTCTTAAATATATACATGCGTGTGTATTTATATTTACAAAATAAATATACACAGTACACACACACTTTGTACACAAAAACGTTTATTTTGGATGCAAATTAATCATGATTAGCCATTGTCCAGCACAAATATTAACATAAATGGTAAATTACATTGAGAGACAATGATGGACAGAGCAATAGACAGAGGATATAAAGAACAACAGAAAGAATGATAGACAGAATAATCAGATATACAGAATGACAGTACCATTGTTTTTGTACACTGTACCATGGTTATACATGATGCATCATAGAAGTGTCTTAAATAATGCACTTGAATTATTATTTTTCTATAAAAGGTTTGAAATAAATACATACATGACAAATTTGGGATGTTCCAAATTCTAAAGCTCACAAATACTGAAAAGGCAAATTCTGCTTTTGAATGTTTTTAATCACCTTCTGCTTGATGTGATTTTATATGTGATTAAATAATTAAACTTATTAACAGTTCTAGTTAAACAGATCTGACCAGATGGGCCAGAGGCATAAAATATGACATTTAAAAACAAAAACAGAATTCTGAACTTACTATTGATGTGGTCGATGTAGTAGACGCCCACCTGCTGGTCATACACCACCTCCCAGCCCAGAGGAAGCTCATCCCCCACACAGTCAGCAAAGGTCAGGGGCTTGGTAATCCTACAGGAATAGAGGAGAATGAATATGAGGTGAAAACACCTAAAAAAAAAAACCACGCTGAAGAGGAATATTTTGTCCATAACAGACCAGTGACAAAAAAAACAACAAATTGGGGCATTATAATAACACACTGCTTTCACAAAATTGCATGATATGCCTCATGTATTTCTGTGTCTGTAAAAGCATGCATACAAAAAAAAAATATTGCATTGGGCCAAACAAAGCTGTGCGGACATTTGAAGAATCTGGAGCATTCTTTGAGATCGCTAATGAATGTGTGTTCAGTCAGTCAACAGCTACTGATCTCCTCACCCCAGGTCAAAAATGTGTGTAATATAGGCACTGCAGGAAGAGACGGCCCATAAACACATTCCACACAGCAGAAAGCAGGCCTGCCCTACGGCCCACAAACACCACCAGGACACTCGATACTGCACAAATCACTTTTCACACTTTTAATGAACCACATCAATAAAAAGCTCTAAAACAAATCACTTTCTTCAGATATCTCACTCAATTAATCTCTAGCCCTAAGTAAAAAATATTAGGTTGGTTTTGAAACTCAGCCAGATCAGTCACCCGTGTTCTAGTGTATTAAAGGGATAGTTTCACTCAAGAATAAACATTCGGTCATTACTTATGTCGAGACCTTCGTTCTTATGTGGTTTTGCTGAAGAATTGCTGAATAAAAGTGAGTAATTAAATGACAGAATTCTCAATTTTGGGGCGAACTACCCACTTAAATCATAAATCCAGAACCAAACAAAAAAAAAAATTACATTGCATATGGTTCTATCATTGTAAAAAGTAAATGTTTTTAAATTAGGCCATAAGGCCATAATAAAGCATTTTGTCTTTAAATTAGACATGCTTTCCGATCACGGAGTTTAATGGTATGTATGTAAAAAAAGGAATTGGAAAATAGAGAAAAACATTTCACAGGGCCCTAAATAATACTGAAAGATCACTATGTCCATGTACTGTACCATGCTATTTAGTACTGTTAAATAAATAAAAGTTAAATGATGGTTGGTTGGGTCAAGCTTAATTTATTAGAGATGAATAATGCCTAGCACATCTAAACATTTCCTGAAGGATTCCAACTTTTCTTTTCTGTGGTGTTAGAGCTTCTGCATCGGTTTTCAATCAAAGAACTTAACTGCTTTTTTCCATCACATTTTCCTTTATTGCTTGGTGGCATGTTGGGAAGGGCTTTAAAGCACAGGAGGATTCCAGGTTCACATCCCTGTCACTGTGCCCTTGAGCTAAACACTTAACCCCTGTTTGCCCTGAGGTGCGCAGTAGGACCGTCTGTGTGCTTTGACCCTTTTCTTCGTCTGTGTCAGATAACAGCGGGGTTATGAAAAGAATTCCAGGGAAGCTGTGGAACCTGCAAACAGTTAGTAAAATAAGCCCTTAATTCCAAAATCTTTTACAATATATCCAAATGAATAATTGTCAAGACTTCAACTGGATTTAAATCGGTAATTTCTTGGGTGTAAGTCGTACTGAATGTTTTGACTTTGTCCATTTCCAGAAGGAGCCTCACAAAAATGGCCTCAGTTATTGCAAATCAAGACATTTAATCAAGTAAATGTTCTTCCCTTTCAAAACATTTTGACAGTTTGAGATATATTACAGGCTGGCTGTGTAGACTTACATAAAATCTGTGTGCCGTGGTGGAGGCATGTGAAATATGAGAGGAGGGGACTGATGAGGAATGTTAAGATTCCATGACCCTTCGGAATTACCATAATTAACAGATTTTTGACACACCACCACAATTAGTGACGTTAACAGATTTCCTCTATTTTAAAGCAGTTTAGCAAATAACAAGCGTCCTATGGTTATGCCTTGCAAACTGGACTAAAATAAACAAACAAACCGACAACCAAATAAATACATTCGTATTACACCTCTTTGAATTTCACTGCAATATGAAAAAAGAAGTTGACAATGGTCCAAATGGACAATGGATGCACTCAACAAGAACGTCATGTTTTAATGTGACAGAAAGTGTTCAGCTGAGAGCTTTTCAGCACAGAAAGGTGGAATTAGCAATTGTCTCAAAATCCTAACGTCACTATAGTAATGCAATCCCTGTGATTTCAATACAATTTTTAGACCAAGAAAAGAGGCGAATTGAAAATGATTTTTATGTTATTCACAATTTTTTGCACTAACATTACCACACAAATGACCATAGATACCCACATGAATATGCTGTCTGCATGTTAATTAAAGCACAGTAAAAAATCTATAATGTTCTGTCAACATGGGCAGCTATTGGCTAGAAAAAGCTGAGATGGGGACCAGACCTTGTGCCATTTAATACAGTTATGCTATTAGTCTACCAACAGCTTTTGGACTTCTCTACCAATGGCATTCATGCAACACACTCCATTTAGCCCCAACCATTTTTTTTATTTAATACTTTTATAGTTCAGTATGTATGTATATATACTGCTCAAAAAAATAAAGGGACAACTAAAATAACACATCTTAGATCTGAATAAATTACAACTTTGATGTAATGTCCTTTAAACAAGTCAAAACGAGGCACAGTAGTGTGTGTGGCTTCCACGCGCCTGTATGACCTCCCTACAACGCCTGGGCATGCACCTGATGAGGTGGAAGATGGTCTCCTGAGGGATCTCCTCCCAGACCTGGACTAAAGCATACATCAACTCCTGGACAGTTTGTGGTGCAACGTGATGTTGGTGGATGGAGCGAGACA
>JAUMHI010000041.1:9270706-9296096 GCA_032359435.1 Enteromius unitaeniatus | reverse complement strand
TTGAGGGTCAGAAATCTGGCTGATAAGCAAGTGATCAAATACTTATTTGACACAGTAATTCCAAAATAAATTGTTAAAAAAAAAATCATACAATGTAATTTTAGGATTTTTCTTTTTAGATCATGTCTCTCACAGTGGAAATGCACCTTTGCTGAAAATTGTAGACCCCACCATGATTTCTAAGTAAGAGAACTTGCAAAAACCCAAAGTGATCAAATACTTTTTGACCTCACTGTGTATAAATGTAAATAAATGCACACACATTACAGTATATATTTTGAAAATATTTATTATATAAAATATATATAATATTTATATTAGATATTTCTATGTATTTATATATGCATAATAAATTTGCACAGTACACTAATATATTATGTAAACAAAAACTTTTTTTAATTAATTGGATGCAATTTATTGTAATTAATCATTTGACAGTGCTAATAAAAATATAGAAAAAAATACATACATTTCCTCAGTTTTACTGTTTTTGGTGAGCATTAAAAACACCTTTAAAAAACACATTAAAACATTTTACTATCAGTAACAATAGTGTATGTAAAATATCCAGTTATTTTGCACCTGAAATATAATATGAAATGAAAGCAATATTTCTCTTAATAAACAGAAGAGTCACTGACTTGTCCGTTTGCACCAATCATGATACTTATTCCATTACAAGAATGTGATTGAAATCTCTCATAATAGGCAAACACAAACTGTTGTCAAATCAGTAAAGAAACCTTCCAAACAAACACACTCCGCATGAAACTAAAGCCATGTTCACCAACCCACGTTTAACAAAAAAAAAAAAACTTGCCCTCCCTTAACTGACATAATGAAAACACCAAGGGAAGCAAAATAGCACTGAAGGGTTTGCGCTCATGTGAATAACCTTTTGGCGCTGGCAACACGGCTTCCACTTTCCAGAATAATTGAATTTGGTGTGCTTTGTGACCACGTATAAAGGCTTCCCTTTGCCAAGCGGCAGGCCTGGCTTCGGCCATTGCATAACAGAGCCTGTAAAGAATAAAAGGAGAGCCGCTGGGCCCTGGGGATAGAGGGAGGGAAGACACGTGGGAACTGCTGCCTCCATTGGGCAGCTTTGTCTGGGGCCGATCACGGGCAGAGTCCCTCAGGCATTAGTGTAAGCATGCCTGACATTGCACTCATTCCAGAGTCACAAAAGCCTCCTCACAGAAACTCCACTGGAGCAAGTGGATGAAGGAGATCCGACTCTTAGGGAGTCACCTTAGGAAACCACGCAGCGGACAGTCCATACTGCAAACGGACGCAGGCGATATTTGCTGTTTACCCGACTATTGTTTTGCTGAGGTAAAGCACCCTTCCTGCCACAAAGACCCTCTTGTAAACTACAGCAAGACAGACAATATCAAGACCTCTTTTATATTATTGAGATTAAAGATAATGTTCTCAAAAGAACACAAGGCATGAATTCGAAAAAAGGTAGATTTGTAGCTGTGAGGTTTGCCGCTTGAATTGCAGTCATGTGACATTTTCAAGCCGTGACAGAAAAGCAATACCACAGAACAATTTTGCACTCTTTTTCAATGGAAGTCACGCCCACCTAAGAATGATTAAAAACTACTGATCCACTTGCCACAAAAATCTCCACATAAACAGGAACAAAGAGGGTTTAAATCTACCGTGTTCTTTTTTGGATTACAATATAACAATATAACACCAAAAAAACAACTAAATGGTAACATGCTGTTAGGAAGCGTAGGGCAGGTGCTGGAAGAAGGCCCCATTTCACAGAGGAGCTTCAGTGGTTTCCCAGGTGACTGAGCAGTGAATTCACACAATGATTCCAATTTTCACTACAAGCCGACACCATGCCTGAAAACCTCAAACTCTTGTTCACTGGTGCACAGTTGATGCTCAAACAAGGCAGTGGTGTAAAACATCATGCCCTTGATCAGCTTTATTTCCTCGGAATCTTTTTGAACATAAATTCGATGAACAATTGTTTTGTATTAATTAATTATAATTTTATTTTTGAGGTAGAATAATGCATTACCTCAGATAAACAATGAAAAACATTGTAAAAATGACTAGGGGCGTCCTTGAACAGTCAACGATTTGATGCTTCGATAGGAGGTGCCTCATTTGACTCCCAATCTCTCTAATATTCACAGGATGTTATGATCAAACCATTAGGCTATATTGGGGTGCTCAATGTCTGATTTTACATAGAACTACCAGTTTTCTTCCAATAAGTTAATATACAGCCCATTAAAATAATGCTTTAAATACGAGCTGGACAAACAATGCTGAATAGTAATAACTAAGACTGTCATATACATAACATTATAATGAGAACACCATTATAATAAAAGCTGTTTAGCTGTCATGTTTCTGCACACTATTGTGTGAAGAACGTGTTCACTAAAGGAGTTCATTCAGAGCCGCACAGAAACGTTCACTTCTGCAAGTTGTAATATTAACATAATAAAGAAGCACAGTCCAAATAAGATAAATGAAATCCTGCTATCATGCTTCATTCTACTGATCATCTTCAGTGTGCGCGGCTCAAAACAGAAATGCAGAACATTAATGACTATTATTCTACAACATTATAGAGTTCTTAGGGTTTCGATGATGTTTAATGTTAACTATCTTTCAGTGGAACCATAAAAAAAATTATTATCCACATTTGTATCTGCGAGGCATCTGTTACACATTTTCACTGTGTGTTAATGCCAGTATTTATGACTGTTGAATGGCTGATTTTGCCCAAACATATAATTCCACTGTCAGTTGATTATCAATATTCGAAAATTCTGATTCGACTGTGAAAATCCTTAGTCAGGGACACCCATAAAAATGACATTAAATGTCTATAAATGCAAGTTGAATCAAAGCTGAAGCTTCAAAAATGATGGATTATGGATCGTCTGCCCTTAAAGGAATAGTTCACCAAAAAAAAAAAAAAAAAACCCATCCTTGGTATTTATTTCAGACAAACAGTCTGAGTTTTTAAAAAAAATTATCCTGGCTCGGTAACACGGGTGGATAGCTGCAATTATTTATCCGCAAGTACGGCGAAGTAAAACTACCCTATATGCCCTCTGAAGCAGATCAATGTGTTTTTGTAACAAAAATATTTCAAGTTTTGAAGTTTGCCTATAATGTTCCTCCTTTTTTATATTTTAATGGTGGTTGGCGTACAGCTGGTTAGAGGGCCGAGTTCCACCTTCTTGGCTGACTTCTGACTCAACATATATTTGCTTTATCATTTTAAACTACAAATATTTTTGTTGCAAAAACACATTGATCTGCTTCAGAGTACATGTGATAACCCCCTGAAGGCATATAGGTTAGTTTTATGGCAAAACCTTCAGGTTACAAGCCCAACTCCCTATCCATTAGGCCATGACTGCCCCAAAGAGTACATGTTCCCTCAAGTTAACTAACTTTTAACTGTTAACTTTTTCTCTGTGATTTACTACCTATACTGCATAGCGTTGGTGATAAAACATTGTAATCTTAAATCTTCCATGAAATTAGATAAAAAAAGATTTGAGTGCAAAAACATAATTCATGCAGTAGAGGGTTAAGATGATAATTAATTTTCCACAATGTTTTTTTTTTTTTTTTTTTTTTACATTTTTTCAAATTTCTCTCGAGCTCAACTTGAAATAAGTTTTGTCTTTACCGTCAAATTTAATGAGACAATAGTAAAATGTTCATCACTTGCACTTTTTGATAAAATAAAATAATCAAAATAATATTTTAATTAACACAGAAGGATACAAAGAACAAAATATCTCTAAAATGTTTTTAAAACTGACCCCCATTCTAGACCAACCTGTTTTGGGAGAACAACAATCAGACTTGAGAGAGATAGATTTAATAATAAAGACTTAAATATGACAACAGTATATATTATAATACAAGTATAACTTCATTATAAATATAACACCACTATACTAAAGTTAAACACCACTGTAAAACTACAAATTAAGTTTAGGTACAGACAGACCAAATAATAGCAAAAGCAGGGCACAATCAAAAGCATTAATAAAATGATAATATAGTGTATTAATAACTAATGCTTGATTCACAAATTCCACTGTGGATACACTTCTTGTATTATTTTCAACTATTTTGACTTGGCGACAGAAAACGAGGAGGAAAAGAGAGAGTGAGAGGAAAAACGGAGAGAATGTCATGAGACCGACTTTAACTCATGTTGCCCACATGAGCGCCCCACTTCAACGTGTTGTCCTTACACGTCCACCTCAACATCAGCTGGAGAACTCCATATCACTCTCCTGACATGAAAATATAAGATTTCTCAGACTCTAAAAGAGCTTCACATTACAAAAGCATGTCACATGACTTTGTAGAGGGGGGGGCCTTGAAGCAGATCAGGTTTTTCTTATCTAGGTTCATGTCAAGCTACACCATACCTTCTCTCGAAAAGGAGAGGAAAAGTGGAATGAAAGATGCTTTTGAGTGAAAATGAAATATGAAAGCAACACAAGAGCAGCAATGCAAAAGTGAAAGACTTTCAACTTGTGTGGGATGTCGCAGCGTCCAAGACTAAGACAGCAATGTGATGTATGTTGGGTTGGTTCACCCAAAATAAAAATTCTGTCATCATTTACTCACCCTCATGTTGTTCCAAACCTATATACATTTCTTTTGCTGAACAACAAAAGAAGATATTTTGAAATACGTGGGTAACCAAACAGTATCTGGTCCCCATTGACTTCCATGGTATTTTTCCCACACTAAGGAAGTCAGTGGAGACCACCGACTTTTTGGTTAACCAAATTTCTACTTTTATAGAATTAGAACAACTTGAGGGTGAGTAAATGATGATGCAATTTGTTTTGGGGTTTAAACTATCCTTTAAATGCTTACAACAACAAAAACAAAAAAAAAAGTATTCACTCATTAAGATTCAAAAATCTCAAAAGACTGTGAAAAGTGTTTTATTATTATTATTATAAAAATATGCAAACATTAGTGCAAAATGTAAACCTAATGATAATTTCTCAGCACAATGACACCATAAAATGAGAGTCATACAATGACTGCCTTTGAGGTGGTGATCTGCTTGCTCATTGTTTTGACAAGTGACCATACAAATGAAGAAGAAACCATGTCAACCACCCTAAAGGCAGCAAATCCCCTCTATTTAATTTACACAAGGCTTCTAGTTAACTTGTGTCTAAGGCTGAAAGGCTGGTTTCTCTGCTGGTGAAAATACAGACCTCACAAAGCACATCCACACTGCTTTCCCAGCGGCCCAACTAGCATTCCATACATATTTGCACATGGAACTCTTGGAACTACAGTTCAATTCTGTCTTTCATTTGAACACTGTTTACATTATGTGACCATTTTTTTTAAAAAAATATATAATATAAGAGTATAAATTTCAAAAACTATTAGTAATAATGTGCTTCGCATTTTTGGATTTCTTAAGAATACTCTTAAGGTCTTGATATTCTAAATTCTGAATGTTTCAAGCATACTGCCAAGAGCCCACTGCACATTTGATCATTTTTAAGATTTGTGTTTGTTTACAGGAGTATTTTATCCAGGCCCTGTGCTAGATTCATCTTGCAAGCTATCTAGATTTGATGTGGGTCAAACAGGGGGTAAATGCCCTTTTTATGCGTTTCCTTTATAACTGATTGACAAGCATTAGTACCAACAACTATGATAGGGGATTTAAATGTAATCAAATCTATATCACACAAGACACACAAAACACAAAACCTTGTCATACCAGTCATAATGGTTACTGGTTATCCCCCATCTTTATATAGTCTTATAACAGAACTGATATAGATCAATTCTGGTCTCCCAGCTCAGCATCTGAGAGATTACATTTAATGTAAAGAGAAGTGTTATTAATTTTTTATAGAATACATTTATGACATAAATTAATATTCCATATATCATTAAACACATACATACGTGTGTGTATACACTCCTACTTATTACTTTTTCTTAAGGTATTCTTATCCATATGATTACTGCATTAATTTGTGTGTTCAACTGTTAAATCAACACACGGCTGGCAAATTCTTCTTAAACACTTAAGACATGTTTAATACCATCCACAAGTATTAAAAGTAGGGACGAGGTTGTTGCATTCAAAATCACAAGGCACATCATAGAAGCTTTTTTTTTTTTCCAGGTGAGTAACGTTATTGATGTGCAATCCAGAAAGTTAACATATTAGTTACAGCTCATGTGATAGTAAATTGGCATGACAAGCCCAAAGAGAGAATAAACAACCAGTCAGCCATGTTACACTGTGTCAGCTCTAGACTGTGGAATGAAAACACTTCCATTCCTAACTGTGCAACTTCCCTCGTTTCTTAATCATCACTTCAATCTGAGCCCCCGCCCTCTACAACCAAACAATCACCAAACTTCAGCCAATAAAGCATGCAGCCCCTCTCCCGGTCACTTTTACCTGTCTCTGGGGTCGATCCATGAAGTTTGTCGAGTGTTGTGGTCAATATAAAAGACTCTGCCATCATAATCCCTGGCTTCCTCCCAGCCCGGGGGCAGCGGCAGCTCCGAGCTCTCTCTCCGCTTACAGCTGCTCACCCACGGCATAGCGCTGCTGGGACGCTAGGGGGTCTAACCCCCTGCCTTTGCTCCAACAACAAATATATCGCAACTTTCTACTGCATTACAAATGTTTAACTCCCATCGACTCTCGGAAACAGAAAACTTCGCGACGAGGAAACGAACGTGGGTCAAATCGACACAGGCAGTCCTGCATCCACCTTTTCCAAAAAGTTTTGCGGCGCTCTCATGACTCTGTGCGTCGGTCCTCCATGTTTGACTCTATCTACCATCTTTCATTCCACACTGTCCATATTGGGAGAGGCGTATTTGCATAAGCACCGCCCCAAATGCTTACGTATATGAAAGTAGGCCAATAGTGGCGCTCGTACGATTTTGGGATTGTTGTTGATGGAAGTGGACGTAGTTTGTTTTATACTCATATGTACATTTTAAGAATTATTCATAAATACAATTTATCAAAGCAACGATTATATCATTGGACTCTTGAATCCATTTTAATTAAAAATGGATGTATTTAAATATATCTTTTAATAGATACTATCTTCTATCTATTAAATCTTTTGTTAGAACGCTGTCTCGTTTAGGATAAAGGCTTTAAAATAAAAGGCTACTCGTAATTTAGACATCTCCTTCTGCGGTCTCTTTCTTAATATTTCTTAGGAATATAGAAAACCCGTTTATACCTTCTTAAAGAGCCGAAAACGAATTTTTTTAGTACAAGAGCGCCATCTAGAGCTGGCAACTTCACGTTTTTACCTACGTGAAGCAACAGCTGTAGATGTAGTAGTCTGCCCTGACTGGAACTACAGATGTAAATTAGCCATTTGCAATCTGGCACATTTTACATTGATTGTTATTATTGTGTATTGTCCCTGAATTAATTAATTTAACCTGTATTTTTAAGCCTATTCAGTCACTGACATACTTTACTGGCTTACCTTAGTTATACACACTTTAAACCCTTTCTATTTGTCTATATAAAATATAATTAAATAATAATTGTAGTCCCAACATTGTATTTTAACACATTAAGCTCTGTGAAAACAGTAAAAAGTTACAAACACTTGCCTGTGTATGCTGCAGTTTCATGCTCAGTCTACATTTTGTCAAAATAATTTAAATGTTAGTAGAATTATATTCTGTAAAAATATAGGAAATAGAGAAAAAGAAAACAAAACTGAAATACATTCATTACCAGATGTAACTTTACAGCTCTCTTTAGTTTTCATAAGTTTTCCATTATCAAGCTTAAGCAGACATTTAAAGGAACAGTTCACTTAAAAAAGGACAATTCAGTCACAACTATTGTACCCCCTTATGTCATTTCGAGTATCGATTTGATTTAGTCAGCCACCAATTGTGCAAGTTCTCCCACTTAAAAAGATGAGAGAGGACTGTAATTTTCATCATAGGTATACCCAGAGGCGAACCAAGATGAAGCGAGGGCCCCAGGCAAAATTAATAGATAGATTAATAGGCCCTTCTGTTAACTAGATATATATATATATATATTTATACAACATACAAAAAGTAGCCAAAACACATGATATAACATAAATAGTTTATGTTAAACAGCAAGTCACAGTACTGAAACTTGACAAGTGGTGATGTGCATGTCTTTAACTGTACCACCTATTCTATTGCAGCCTAATAATACCTGCTAAATGCTATATAATACATGCTGCTGCTAAGTGCAGCCCTAGCCGTTTCCCAGTAACCCTATTAGTAATTGGACAAGGAGTTCATCTAGAAAATAATTAAATGAAAATAAGCTGGAATTAACAACAAAAACATTTGTTTGTCATAATTATCCTCAAGTCATTCTCATCTCCATCACTTAATTACCGCTGTCATGTTCCCTCTTTTCCTCCTCTTCTTGACTTTTTCCTGCTTTTAGCTGCCAGATGGATAAGGTTTTATTTTTAGAATAGTCTAGTAAATGCATGAGTAAGTGCTAAAAACGGCGGCTGACATATCACGAGGAAAAAGCGAGCACATCCAGCATAACAAGAGAGGGAGCCCCCTAGGGAGGATGCAGATATATTGCTCCATGTTACATGTAAATTATTAATAATGAGATTTCTGACTGCTCAAATGGTCAGCTCAAAATGCGGGGCCCCAGGCAATTGCCTGCCTTGCCTACCCTATTGCTATGCCTCTGGGTTTACTTCAATTATGAGAGACAAAATGAGAGACAAAAATCCAGAAAATCACATTGTAGGATTTTTAAAGAATTTATTTGCAAATTATGGTGGAAAATAAGTTTTTGGTCAGTAACAAAATTTCATCTGAATACTTTGTTGTATACCCTTTGTTGGCAATGATAGAGGTCAAAGGTTTTCTGTAAGTCTTCACAAGGTTTTCACACTCTGTTTCTGGTATTTTGGCCCATTCCTCCATGCAGATCTCCTCTAGAGCAGTAATGTTTTGGGGCTGTCGCTGGGCAACACAGACCTTCAATTCACTCCAAAGATGGGGTTGAGATCTGGAGACTGGCTAGGCCACTCCAGGACCTTGAAATGGTTCCTATGAAGCCCGGGCGGTGTGTTTGGGATCATTGTCATGCGGAAAGACCCAGCCACCTTTCATCTTCAATGCTCTTGCTGATGGAAGGAGGTTTTCACTCAAAAACTCAGGACACATGGCCCATATATTCTTTCATTTACACGGATCTGACATCCTGGTCCCTTTGCAGAAAAACAGCCCCAAAGCATGATGTTTCCACCCCCATGCTTCACAGTAGGTGTGGTGGTCTTTGGATGCAACTCAGCATTCCTTCTCCTCCAAACACGACAAGTTTAGTTTTTACCAAAACGTTTTATTTTGGTTTCATCTGACCATATGGATCATCCAAAAGCAAACCGCCAGAACATGTACTGGTTTAAGCAGGGGGACACGTGTGGCACTGCAGGATCTGAGTCCCTGCGTGTTACTGATGGTAGCCTTTGTTACTTTGGTCCCAGCTCTCTGCAGGTCATTCACTAGGTCCCCCCGTGTGGTTCTGGGATTTTTGCTCACATTTCTTGTGATAATTTTGACCCTGATTGGCTGCCATAGCTGCTATAAGCAATGTTGGGCGGCAAAGTGTTCAGAATCTTTGACTGAATGAGGGCTATTGAGATTGTAAGGAGATTTTTCTACACGGCAATCTGCGTAATGTCTCGTTCCCTCCTCTCGGGGAACTGAGGTTACACGAGTAACCGGAGTCATTCCCTTATCGAGTTGGTTTCTCGACATTACGTATGGGGAACGTATAAAACCCCGCCGTGTGAAAAACTTGTGTCCATCCAAAACGGAGGCAAGGTGCTGAGGTAACAGTATATAACGCACGAACGGGGTACAGACAGTTTAGTTCGGGAGGGCAGAACACTTGAATAGTGATAACCTGGGCTCTGTTTGGGGCGTAAGTCTGACCATACAGTTGTTTGGGCCGAATTGCATACACATGCTATTAACTGATAGGGCATACAAGTCTCCTACCCGCTTTCCACACGCAAGCGTGAGTAGCAGCCCAGTCTTACATGAGAGCACTTTGATGTCGCTAGACTCAGCCAGCTAGAAACGGAGGGTTAAGCACTAATGATAGGTCCCATACTGGCATTTGGTGAGGGCGGAAAGGCTTCAGCCGCCTAGCCCCACGAAGAAAGCACAATATTAGCGTTTGCTTACTTACTGGGAAACCATCAAGCATTTAAGCATTTAAGTGCAGAAGTAGAACTGTCAGCATCTAGGCTTTCTTGTAAGAAGGTCAGAACAGTGGGGATATCACAGCTTACCAGGTATTCGTGACTGCTAACGCACCAGTTCGCAAACACTCTCCATTTCAAACCATACAGGTGCCTCGTCGAGGGCACTCTAGCCTCCATTAACGTGTAAAAAACGCTGTGAGATGGGTAACTGATTCACTCCATACTGACTCACCATATATGTAGATCCCATAATTCTGGCCTGGGGTGCCATTATGGTGTGATTAGAACATGTACATGTAGAACATCAGTGTAGTACATCATCAACTGGTGAATTCAAATCTGATCTTGCGCTTTTACTGGTGCTTGCCATATTATTACAAATATGCAGTGTTTTCAACCAAATACTACTAATTGTAGGTTTCATTTAAGAACACATAAGTACTAGTAAAACCATCTACATTTAGTTTATAGAATACATGCTGAAGTCTGTAGAAACTGAAATAATGATCCTTACAAATATAATCTGAAACATGTTTTATTTATAGCATATACAGATCGTGTAGGTTACTATAAAGTTTACTCTTCTCTTCTCCCTGAATACCGGAGACTTCAACGTGTTTCAGGAGGAGAGGATACATTTTCGTGTTGTAAATCCCACAGCTCGGATTCAGTTCGAACTAACATGGCGGCGCCCATCACCCGGTATAGATAAACTAACACTGCCATCATAAAAGTATTTAAACTACCAAATACATTTACTAGCACAGATTTCAAAATTGGAATATAACGTTACAAGTATGATGCGACGCCATGGAAACAATAAGGCTAACCATTCTAAATTAAAGGTCGCCTAAAAAAACTCACTCTGGGGACTGTTAGAATATTTTAGACAGACTTGTGAAAGGGTTAATTCTTTAAAAATCCTACAATGTGATTTTCTGGATTTTGTTTTTCTTATTTTGTACATAGTTGAGGTATACCTATGATGAAAATTACAGGCAAAAAATACAGGCAAAAATGACAATTTAGTCACAATTATTGCACCCTCATGTAATTTCTAGTATCAATTAGGATTTTAGTAAAATGCTGATTCTATACTCTTTTTCATAAATGAATTGTGACTATGGACATTTGCATTCAACTAAAGCATTCGTTACTCTTTCAGCCAAATCACTTCGACGTGACATATGGGAACTCGGCAGAGACACCTATCTGCTTTGAGCTTTTACTAAAGGCCAATGAATATTGGCGTGTACTGATTGCGCTCAGGTGCACCTCATCACTGCGTGAGTATAAGAGGGCATGCGCACAGTGCACATGCAGCTTTTTGCTTCAGAGCCGTTGCTTGGAGCTGGAGATCCCTGGGCTTTCGAGTGATTCTAAGGTGAAAGTGATCGTGATCATTTGAGAAGTTCCCGCAAAAAACCTGCTCTCTCGTCTGACAGCGTTTCTGGGCGGCTGTCAGCGGATCCTGCGAGCTGGTGGCCTTTTTCAAGGTCGGCTGTGCCAGTCTTTGACATATCCAGTGAGCACAGAACCCTGAGTGCACGGAGTTGCAGCGTTGGGTCTTCCCTGGGCGACCAGGAGAAAAGAACAATTTTCCTACGGTGGGTGAGCCATTCTGTAGTGGGATGTCAATCCGGCCATGCGTTTCTGGGTGTGGAAGTTTCCTCACCTCGTCGGATAGTCACGAGCGCTGTCTGTCGTGTCTGGGCCAAGAGCACGCTCAGGTGGTGTTCGTGGAAGGTCAATGCGTTCATTGCGAGCAGATAACCTTGGCTGTGTTGAGGACCCACCTCTCACTCGTGAGCAGGCTCCCCTCGCGCTCTTCCCATGGTAGGTTGTTGGACCGTAGCAAGTTCACGGCTGCCACGGCGAGACGCTTGGGGGACCTCCAGATGACTGTCCAGAATGCTTCGTCCAGTGCAACAGCTGCGCAAACTTCTGACACACCGCTCAGTCCCGTGGTGTTCCCAGAGGAGACCGCTCCCGAGTGTGTCCTTTGGGGCACCCCGTGAGGTTGAGATGTCTTCTGCACCATCAGAGGGTGAGTCTGATGGTGAGATGGCCGCTGCGCCGGACAGCCATCGCCCTGCGGCGTCTGCTCCATCTGCAGTGGACACCGAGCTGTCAGACATGCTCCTCCGTGCCGTAGCAGGAATCGGTTTGCAGGTGTGCCTGCTGCCGACCCTTCGCAGCTGGATGATTGGTTTCTGAGGGCCAGAGATGCGACACCACCGCGCTCTCCCCCAGTGCCTTTCTTCCCAGAGGTGCATGGAGAGCTGACCAAGTTGTGGTGAGCCCCTTACTCGTCACGCTTGCGCCCAAGCGTTTCGGCCCTCTCCGCGCTCGATGGCGGTGCAGCCAAGGGATACGAGGGGATTCCCCAAGTGGAGCGCGCCATGGCGGTCCATCTGTGTCCGCACGGCGTGGCTTCATGGAGGGGTCAACCTCGTCTCCCGTCCAGAGCATGTAAGCTGTCATCCGCTCTCACTGGCAAAGCTTACGGTGCTGCTGGACAGGCTGCTACCGCCCTGTACGCTATGGCTACACTGCAAGTGTACCAAGCGAAAGCTCTCAAAGAGCTGCACGAGCGCGGACCTGATCAGGGGGTGATGCGGGAACTCGCCCTTAGTCAGGTGATGTCCACTGCGGTGGTCCAGGAATGCCATCTCTGGCTAAACCTGGCGCAGGTGCCGGACGCCGAGAAGGTGCACTTTCTCGACCCCCCCATCTCCAGGCTGGTCTATTCGGCGACATTGTTGGGGACTTGGCCCAGGAGTTCGTGGCAGTTCAGAAGTAGATGGAGGCGATGTCGCACATCTTGCCTCGGCGAGCAGCCTCACGTTCCCCGAGTGCTCCTCCGCCTGCTCTTCGCCGAGGGCGTCCCCATGTGGCACAAAGAACCATCTTCTCTGACCCCAGCCGAAGCACACGATGCCAGGCTGGCTGCTGAGAGGCAACAGGTAAGCGCTGTGAAATGCAGCCAGACGATCCGTCCCTGTCCCCGTCCCTGTCCCCGTCCCGCTACGGGCTACCACACTGCTGGCACGGTGGTCAACTTTCCTTTGATACCCCTGTCGATGCGGCTCCAAGCCTGGATAGCGCTGCCCAGCCCCTCGCAGTGGTTGATTCGGACGGTACACCTCGGCTATGCGATTCAGTTCACCAGGCACCCGCCTCAGTATCGCGGCATTCACTCTACCTCGGTCCAGACAGAGAGCCAAGCCGCCGTACTGCACGCGGAGATTGCTGTCCTACTGGCGAAGGAAGCAATCTAGCCTGTCCCTCCCACCGAGATGAGGTCGGGCTTTTACAGCCCTTATTTCATCGTGCCCAAGAAGAGTGGTGGGTTGAGACCGATCCTGGATCTGAGAGTTCTGAATCGGTCTCTTCTCAAGATGCCTTTCAAGATGCTCACTTCGAAGCGCATACTGACATGCATTCAGAGCCAGGATTGGTTCGCAGCCATCGACCTGAAGGATGCGACTTTCATGTCTCGATTCTGCCTCGTGACAGACCCCTTCTGCGGTTTGCATTTGAGGGTCGAGCATATCAGTATCGCGTCTTACCCTTTGGCCTGTCCCTGTCTCCCCGAGTCTTCACGAAGGTCGCGGAGGGTGCCTTGGCAGATGGGCATTCGCATTCTCAACTATCTCGACAACTGGCTAATAATAGCTCACTCGAAGGATCAGTTGTGCATGCACAGGGACATAGTACTCCGGCACCTCAGCCATCTGGGTCTTCAGGTCAACCAAGAGAAGAGCAAAATCTCCCCGGTGCAGAGGATCTCTTATTTCGGTATGGAGCTGGACTCGATCGATATGACCACCCTCCTCATCACCGAGCGTGTGGGCCATGCTGAACTGCCTAGATACGTTCAGGCACAAGAAAGCGATTCCTCTCAAAACTTTTCAGAGGCTCCTGGGGCATATGGCAGCTGCAGCCATGGTTACGCCGCTGGGCTTGTTACATATGAGACCGCTTCAGCAATGGTTACACAACCGGGTCCCGAGATGGGCATGGCACCGTGGCACACTTCGAATCGGCGTTTCCCTGGAGTGTCTCCGCCTTTTCAGCCTGTGGGACAATCCTGCTTTCCTACGGGTCGGGGTACCCCTAGGACAGGTTTCGAGACATGTCGTGGTCAATACGAATGCCTCTCTCACGGGCTGGAGTGCTGTATGCTACGGGCAAGCAGCCTCGGGTCCCTGGACAGGTGTCCGACTGTGCTGGCACATCAACTGCCTAGAGCTGATGGCAGTGTTTCTCGCGCTGCGTCTTTTTCTTCCCACGCTGCGCCACAAGCACGCATTAGTCCGGACGGACAACACTGCGGCTGTTGCGTACATCAAAAAACAAGGTGGTCTACGCTCCCGCCGTATGTCTCAGCTCGCCCGGCATCTGCTCCTGTGGAGTCACAAGCGGCTGAAATCGCTGTGCGCTATTCATGTTCCAGGGCTACTCAACCGTGCAGCGGATCAGCTCTCACGGCAGTCCACACACCCTGGAGATTCCTTAAAGGTGCGCGTCGGGTGAACCCCTAAGACCACATCTTTTGCCCTCTTGGGACCTAGCCGTCGCCCTAGCTGAGCTGCAGCTGGCTCCCTTCAAGCCACTTCAGTCAGCAGAAATAAAATTTCTGACACTGAAGACAGCGCTTCTCATCGCGCTGGCCTCCATTAAGAGGTTAGGGGATCTGCAAGCTTTCTCTGTCAACGAAGAGTGCCTTCAGTTTGGCCCGGCTAATTCTCACATTATCCTGAGACCCCGGCCCGGCTACGTGCCCAAGGTTCCCACCACACCTTTCCGCGATCAGGTGGTGAACCTGCAAGCTCTGCCCCGGGCTGCGCCTCTACATAGACCGTACTCAGAGCTTCAGATACTCTCAACAGCTCTTTATCTGCTTCGGTGGTCAGCAGAAAGGGAATGCTGTCACCAAAGAAAGGTTAGCTCACTGGGTGGTAGAAGCCATCTCCCTTGCCTATTTATACCAGGGAGAGCTTTGCCCCATCGGACTGAGAGCTCACTCAGCAAGGAGTATGGCCTCGTCCCATGCGCTGGCTCATGGCGCCTCTTTAGCGGATATCTGCAGAGCTGCGGGCTGGGCAACACCCAACACCTTCGCCAGGTTTTACGACCTCCGCATAGAGGCTGTGTCTTCTCGCGTTCTCGATCAGGACAGCAGGTGAGTGAGAAGACCGGCTGGTGCCAGCTTGCTGCGCCACTTCCACGGAATCCGAGCTTAACATCTCAGTGTTCCCTTCCATGTGTGTAACCTGAGTCCTCCCTGCCCCGCAGTCAGTCTAGAGCGGAGTAGCTCCGGCTGTGCTTCCTCTGGTCTCCTTCACCAGAGTTGTGGCTTAAACATCTCCACGGTCTACACAAGGCTGTGTTTCCCTTCAATTATATACATATTCTTATCGATATATTGAATTTTCTTGTCCCGCATGTGTTAGTTCAAAAATTTAATGCGCTCCGCCCTCAACCACTTGTTTCAGCACCACTGAAAGCAACTCTGTTGCCCCTCATATGGGCTGTGGGGACGTTGAGAAGGTTACGTGCAGTTTCCTCTGCTAACGAACTGGAAAAGCTAAAAATGTCTCACCAGTTGGCAGGGGATCTCCGCGTAACGCGGCCCTAGAGTGTGGCCTGTTCCATGGGTGTTCCCATATGTAACGTCGAAGTGATTCGACTGACTATACTCACTCATTATACTCACACAGTGATGAGATGAGGTGCAGATAGGTCTCTCTGGCGAGTTCCCATATGTAATGTTTCCATTCCCTCCTTCAGGGAACGTGGGTTACGTTCGTAACCTAGATGTTTTCAAATCTGTCCTACAAGCACCCCTGCCCTGTACATTTTGCATGTCTCCCTTATCAGACACACCTGATTCAACTCATCAGCTCTTTAGTAGAGACTCCAAGACATGAATCAGGTGTGTCTGATAAAGAAGACATAGAAAATGTGCAGGGCAGGGGTGCTTTGTAAGACAGGTTTGAAAACCAGTGAACTTAAGATCATAGGCTTGGAATAAGAACTATTTTTTGACATTTAAAACTATTACATTTAATTAAATAAAATCACACATCTGACTGTAAATGTTGATAACTAACTGTAATCAACAGACAAGGTCTGAAAAGTGTGTGTATGTTAATTATGTGTTTGTTGAGAGACAATTATGTGTTTTGTGGAGAGCCACTGTATCACGTCACAGATTTCTTCTTTGACCTCCTACTGCAATACGTGGCATTCTGTAAGTCTGTCTCAACATAATTTCACACGCTAAGCCAAATCTCAAACCAAATGAGACAGCCTCATACTTCAGGTAATGTTTTTTTCTTTGAATACTTCATTTTTATGCGTAGCAAGAAAGTAATGACATAAGAGTCAAAGCTTGCACAATGTTTAATTGTACTGATATATTTGTTTAATATGGGATTTTTTAATTTAATTTCTTTTTTGTTAGATACCACAAATTAACATGATTTTCAGCATCTGAAGCTACATTGAAGATCTAGCTTTCAAATTGAATTTATTATAACAAAACCTTTTTTAATGTCAATAACATGACAATAACAATGCAAGGTTGTGAGCTCAATTCCCAGAAAAAGCACATACTGACAAAACATGCAGGGGAAGTCGCTTTAGACAAATGTGTTTGTCAAATGCAAGTAAACTGATGTAAACAGAAACGTGATGAAGACAGAAGTAAAGTTGTGACATTGAATCATGAAAGAAAAATGAAATAAATCATGAAATTTTGTATACTTGTGAAATATAGTTTTTATAGAAATAAATTATTAAATTAAATTAAATTAAATTAAATTAAATTAAATTAAATCAAATTAAATTAAATTAAATTAAATTAAATTAAATTAAATTAAATTTAAACTTTTTCCTTCACACACTAAATTTTCATTTCTCCAATTAAAAAATAACAATGGAGGAGTTATAGTCAGTAGGCATCAAAGATCCCCGGTTAGGTAGACGTCACATATTTGGCATGCTCTCCTTTGCGTCAAAGAATAGACTGCCAGGCACTTAGCAGAGCTTATCTCTCACACATTTGTTCCTTGAAAAAAAAAGGCCAATAAACAGTGAAAATTATAAATTCCTTTCTCTTTTTGCCATGGCAACCCCTATGGCAAGCACTGTTGCTGATAGCAGGCAAACCAAACGAAAAGATACAAACAAAATGTAACGACGTAGTAAAATCAACAGTTTGTCCCTTGAAAATGACAACAATCACAATTTAATGGCATCCTGTCTACTGTTTAATGGCATCCCGTGTGGCCTTTAGTCTCCTCCTGAGACCAGGGTCTGAAGAAAAAGAATCTCACTCTCTCTCTCTCTCTCTCTCTCTCTCTCTCTGAAAAGGATCCTAGAGGGCAGGGCCAAAAGTTTGAGTGCCCTCTCTCCCCGTGTGCACATTTCCTTACCTCTTATGCTCAGATAATGAGTGCCCCTTACTGAAGACCGACGGACTGTGAAGAACCTGCAAGCAGAACTCTACAGTACCTCCGTTCTTCTCGCTCTCTCCTCTTTTCCTCTCTCATTCCTTCTCATTAAGAGGAGGTTCTTAAGGTGCCAGCCAAACCTGAGGGCTGTCGGACCCCGAGAGTGGTAACCATGACAAACCCATGCACTGTGTTTCTGGAACTGCTCGGGATCCTGATCGGAACGGGCGGCTGGTTTTGTTCATTGGCGGCCACCATCATGCCTCAATGGTTGTCACTTTCCACTGAACTAATGGGCATGGAGAGCTACGAACAAGGGCTTTGGGAGGCTTGCGTAATGCAGGAGGTCGCTGGAACGGAGTGTCGCCCCTATGATACTATCTTAGGCCTCGAACCCAAGTTTATGCTGGCCCGTGTTCTCATGTGCGTTTCGGATGCCACATGTCTTCTTGGACTTCTCCTCGTCATCCCTGCCATGAGTCAGATCAACTGCTGCAAGAGTGAAGAGGGACGGAGGACCAAGCGAGGTTTGAAGATCACGGCTGGTGTGCTATTATTCATCGCTGGATTGTTTGTGCTCTTTCCCATCTCCTACGTCGCTCACGATATTGTTATGAAGTTCTTTGATGAGACCGTACCTCACGTGGTGCCACGTTCAGAGTTCGGAGACGCGCTGTTCATCGGCTGGGCTGCAGGACTTCTTGACATTGTGGCAGCCGTGCTGTTATTCGCCTCTTGCTCTGACTCGAGAGACAGTGAACCACATCTGCTGTATCTCAATCAAAGGCAGGAAATCAGAACTATCGACGGTTCCAGAAAACGCACTGAGTATGTTTGAGGTACATTTGCTTTGCAATGCCTATTAATGCTGATAAAGCAGGAAAATAACACTTCTAGATAAAATCTTCTGGAAAATGTTTAAGATTCAGTGTATCCATCAATCAAACTCTTGAAACAGATAAAGCATAATTAGGATGCATTTATACTAGTTTACTTGTATTAACTGTAATGTATTAATATTGAAAAGTTAGCAATACATTTTCAGTTTTAATAGAGATGTGGGGATTGAAAAACAGTATTTTTTTTTGGTTTTGGTATATTGTGTAATTTTGATCTCATGTTGTATGTTGTAACTAGTACAGAAAAGTGTAAAGGTAAGATTTTGGCCGTCTTTATTTGGTGTGCTGTATATCTAGATTTCAGTGCCACCTGCAAAAGTACTTCTCAATAGGAAGGATGTATCCTGGCAAGACTTCATAAGTCTTCAGCACGTCATCAGACTATAAAGGATTTTAGAAAGGAAGACATTATGTTTTATTTTTTTTATTGCAAATGTAACATGTAATGCTAAACTATGCATGGTGTTAATCGGTGGAAGACCACAGATGGATGTCATTGCATGTATTGCATTAATAGAAAGTCAGGTAAGATCTTAATATGAAGTATTCTTCAAATTGTAATTATAATAAATGTGTTATTCTAGCGACTGTAAAACTGAAGCCTCAGAAGGACTGGATGAGAAAGGATGCAGCCTTCCGTTTGAGTAACAGCCATTGTTTGGAGATCTTTGTTTGTAAATAGCGCCTGGAAATCGGCTGGTACTAATCCAGAGTACTGTCTGATTTAGTAAAAAATAAAAGATGCTTACTTGGACATATTTTTATTATGCAATAAATGGACAAATTGTATCATTTACAGTTCAAAACATTCAGCAATATAATTAGCAATAAAAAAGCAATAATTACTTTAAAACCTGTTGTTATTGGAGAGAGATTATTACTTAGTGTTGTCAGGCTTATTTAATTTATCATATCAAAAATTTGTGTACAGTAAGATTTTTTTATGGGGTTTTTTTTCTGCTTACCAAGCCTGCATTTATTTAATCTAAAATACAGCAAAAGCAGTTATACTGTAAAATATTTTTAACTATGTAAATTATATTTTAAAATGTAATTTATTCCTGAAATTTCAAAGCTAAATTTTCAGCATCATTAAAACAGTCTTCAGTGTCACATGAATATTACTATCACATGTTATTATTATTATTCAATATTGAAAACAGTTGAGTACATCTTTTCAGGATTTTCAAAAAGATACAAAATTCTGAAGTGATAATAAAGGTACTTATAATGTCACAAAAGATTTCCATTCAGATAAATACTGTTCTTCTGAACTTTCTATTAATCAAAGAAAGCTGAAAAAAGTTTTTTACATAATAATAGTAATAATAATGAAGAAGAAGAAGAAATGTTTATTTAAACAGCAAAATCCGAATGTTAGAACAATTTATGACAGATCATGTGACTGTAGTAATGATGCAAAAAAATTGATGATATATATATATATTAGTTTATAGTTCAATTATATATAAATAGAAATGTTATTTTAAATAGTAAAGAAAAATACTTTTGCTGTACTTTGGATCAAATAAATGCAGACTGGTGACCTTGCTTTTCAAAGAGTACAAAAAGGATGAATGGAAGAAAAGCAGATTTGCTGTTCTAGTGTGTTCAGTCAGGTGAGCTAATGGCAATATAAATGCCTGCTTGAGTGTAATTGTCTCTGATGGTCTCTCTATCAGAATGGAGACTAAGCTGTGTTTAATGAAGGCTCTAACCAGCAGCGTGTCCTCTGAGGAATGCCAAACAGTGCCGCCTCCTCCTCTCCATCATTAGGAGGGAGCTCCCTTCCTCCAGAAAACTGCAACAGGTGAAGTCCCATCCATCCCCAATAATCACATCTCTACATAAAGATGACCCTGTCTTTGAGAAAACATGCATTAAGACGGAAAAATGGTAGCTCATACACAGAAAACATACACTTCCACTTGTACATTTCTTCAGGCGTGATGGAAATATGGTATATGTACAAAATGTTCTCAGACATGAAGGCGCCACATAGATTGTGCCCAGAACTTCCTGCGATGGATATTGATAGAGAACATGAAAATGGGCGGTATGTTTAGACTTAGATTTTTAGCTATTAACGCTCATTTCCAGCTTCTGGTTGGGAGGGGACGTACCCCGGGCTCTCAGAAAGGGGAAATGGTGTGTCTTCGACTCATTAGGAACAATGTCCTAATGCAGCTCGCTGTAAACAAGCAAGAGTGAAAGAAGCTGATAAACCAACACATGAAACTACATTTTAAACATGCAAGATAAACACCATTCAAAAACGCTGTATTTATTTGTACATTTTGCAATAATTTCATGGGTTTCCTTTTATTTTCTTTTGTGAACAGTAAGCAAGACAAATATAAATATTCTTTCTGCATTATTATTATTGTTGATCATATCAGCAAAAAGTACCTTCATCACTCAGAATAAATGCACTGTAAAATAGGGATACTAAATGCTTTTCAAAACAGAGGAGCAAAAAAAAAAAAAAATTATGAATAATTAAATAAATAAAACCTCACATTAATCCTCTTTATTTTATTTATTTCATTTATTTCTTTGAAATAAATGTGTTCTTTTTTTATTTATATTATATTGTAGCTGACTTTCTCCTTTTTTCATTAACAAACAAATGAACAAACTACAACGAACAACAAAGTAAATAAAGAAATAATTTTAAATGAATTCCAGGCCTGAAATTATCCAAGAACTTGCAGCTGCAGCATATTAAAGAGATGGCAAATTGCAATGTATTACAATTTAAACACACTGTGCTTAACATAATCTTTGAAATTGAAAAAATATTTTAAAATGACTTTATCAAACTAGAAAAGGAACATGTTTCAAATAAAGACTACTGTTTTTGGTCATACATAGGCATTGTAAACAGAATACTACATTGAAAAAATAAAAAAAATAAATATATATATATACATATACAAAATCTCAGAGCAAAAGAGCAAAAAGCTGCTTTGTGCAAGCATTCATGTGTATGAAAAAAAGTGCAGCAGGTTTAGTATACAGACTTGTAATGAATGTCCTTTAGTAAAATTATACCATCAAGTCCTTAATTATTGGTGTTACTCATTGGAGTTTATACCCTTTACTTAGTTGCTTTGCTATGCAAAAGGGCAGAACAGAACAGCAGAGAGCAAGATGACCTCTCTGAAGAGATACAAGCATCAGCTCAAGGCCGGTGGAGATACATAAAAGAAATAACTAGTCTAAAAATGCCAATGGTTTCTCACAGGTGAATCTGATGCCAAAAAAAACAAAAAAAAACACTTTTTACCAGCAGTGCTGATCACACAACACACCCTGCAGTACACACCCACAATACACCAAAACTACATAACAGCCTAGCACCTTTAACACTCAAATCATACTCTGAATTAAGAGTGTGTAATTATTTCAATAATTCTTAAATGACTGTTCTATCTATCTATTCATCCATCCATCCATATACAAAAATTGGCTCAATTTGTTGATTATAATCATTATCACTCACACGTTATATTAATTGGTAAAGATGGCCTGAAATGTCTGTACAGACATATTCATAATCTTTGTTTTGATTTAATCTCATCTGTAATCACATCATAATCCATAAAGCAGTTAAACTTTAATTAGTGACATAAAAAACCAAAGGGAAAACGTGCTGCCTATGTTCCTCATCGGAAAAAAAGTGATTTATACAAGTTGGAGCACTTGAGAGGGTAAACGATGAGCTGTTCTTCTATTTTTCCTTCTAAAAAAAACAGTTAATGGAATTCCTCAATTATTCTTCAGTATTCTACAAGAAAGAAAAGCACTGAAAGAAATAATGCTCCTTTAAGTTTATTGTTTTATCTGTCATGATTATGCTGAACTCTGATATATGCAAATAATACTGTACAGTGAACTCTGATATTGTTCATAGCCCTTCACCTTTGTATTTACTGTCTTATCAGAGTATGTATGATAATATGAGAAGTTTTAGTGTCACACTGCACAAAGGTTTTCAGTGAAGAAACGCTATTGTTTTGATATCACTCTTGCATCCTTTTGAGGCACAGGCCGTTTGAGTTGTTTGCCAGTATACTAACAGACTGTTGTAAAGGAGGTTTCATACTGAGATCCATAAAAGCTCGTTTAATTCCACCAACATCACGCCCCACTCTCAGTCACATGAGAGCAGAAATGTGTTTGTGCTATAGCTGCCCTCTCTAAGACAATGCGTTCGTCTCAGCATGGGCTCTTGGCTCTTCTCTGTCAGGATGTTTCTTTCACCTCTCTCTCAGAACAATACATGTCTAATCGCCAGTGGCCATGGGAGTCCATCCTGGCAGACAAATTCTCCAGCCACAGTTCTTATGAAGCTTAACACTTCTTCTGTGTGTAAGTTTTTTGGGTGTTTTAGATGGATAAATCATCAAAACTCCTAAAGCGACCTACATGGACTGGTGAACCAACACAGAAAACAAAGGCACCATTAATAGCCAAGAAATCATTTCCCTTTGTCGAGTTATCAGTGGGATTATGTGGTTTTATAATAGAAGAAAATCATGTAATATCCAGCGGGATTTGTCAAAATTAATGTTCAATTTTAATAAGATTAAATGTTGGCAAGTAACAAACTCAAAGCCAGTGGGGGGTGTTGAAAAACACAGTAATAAGGGCAAGTATCAAGCTGTGAAATAACAGTAAAGTTCATTCCACTCATGGCAGGGGTGATTTCCTCTGAAATCACCTTGTCCCGCTCAAAGATCCACTCTTAGTCAGCTAAATCATATCTTACATCAAATTCAAGATATTTAGCGTTAACAGCTTTTAGTGCTGTAAGTTTTTTTTAATATTTATCAGATAAGTGTCAAAGATTGCCTTTTCTTTAAAAGAATAACTATACAAATTAAAATAAATCTACATTTTTACATACAGTAAAGGCCAAAAGTTTGGACACACCTTCTCATTCAATGTGTTTTCTTTATTTCCATGTACATTTTCTTTAGACAAATACACACACAGTATTAAAACTTTGGGATCAGTAAGATTTTTTACATTTTTTCGGTCTACTTTCGGTCCTACTTTATATTAAGTGTCCCAAATACCTGTGTACTTACATAGTAACTAGATGTGTATCTTGTAAGTAACTACAGTGCAAGTACACACCGGTACATAGTATCTACAGCTGTAATATTTCTGTAACTACACACATGTAACAACCCTCAGAATGGTGTGTGTAAGTACAAATGTGTAACAGGACATTAGCCAGGTTTCCATTCAAGGAGTTTTTATGAAAAAATATTTAGCGCTTCAAATTTTTTACCGATGTAGCTGAGGGAAATGCTAATTATCGATACAATTTTGTAAATGTCGACACAGTATTTTTTCAGTTTAACTTTAGCACATACATTGTATATCGATACTTCAAATGTGGCAAAAATGTGTTTGGAAAAACCTTTTTGTCGAAAAAAATGGGCTATAAATGCAGTGTCACATAACAGAGTCTGTGTTCGGTGTTGCT
Organism: Enteromius unitaeniatus; assembly: GCA_032359435.1. Taxonomy (NCBI): domain Eukaryota; kingdom Metazoa; phylum Chordata; class Actinopteri; order Cypriniformes; family Cyprinidae; genus Enteromius; species Enteromius unitaeniatus. Next base: position 9,271,960 of record JAUMHI010000041.1, on the reverse strand, counting down.
CATATCAAAGCACCTTAGCCTACTTCAAAAGTGCATTATCATATTCATATTATTGCATCTAAAATTACCTTTTAGATAGTTTTTAGATAGTTACCTTTCAAACATAAATATCTTAATTTGATCTTTGTTTTGAATTCTTTGAAAGTTACATTTATTAGGCTTAATTTTGTTCAGGATATTATAGGTGTGGAGTTAGTAGTTTCATGCGTTACAGTGCGCGGCGCTGTCAGGATCACTTGACTTTTTCCCTTTATAAAGAAATAGCTTACTATACTTGTTCAAGAATAAGACATTATTCAAAACTATTCTAAATATTTATTTTATTTGTGTACGTTCACAATAAAAATGGTCGTGCTTCTGTAAATAATTGGATGCTGCTTTCAAGAGCGCATCACAAAAACTGCATATAGGCTGCTACTGGTTGTTTTTTTTTCTTTCTATTCTTTCGTATTGTTAATTTATTATTTGTTTACAAATATATATATATATATTTTTTTTTAAGCGTATGTTTTTCTCTGTTCATGATGTGATCCTCATGTTCTGCTTATGCTTCTTTTTTCATGTATAAAATTAATCCCTGGAAACAAATTTTTAATGGGTCACAGCCACGTAGCATAATCTAATAATGGCTTAACGGCGGTCAGTTGTCGTTTAGAGGAAATAAAACAACCTAAATTCCTATTCCAATACAGTTCTGATATTTTATTCTGATAAAATGAAATTAAGAAAGAAAAATAATAGTAAAAAATACACCTGCTTATGAATAGCCTATTGCTTGATGCTGGAGTATCTAAAAAGTCAAAAGTCAAAGTACAAAAACATAAAAACTCCTTAAACTTGTTATTTTTTTATGTAGGCCTATATAATTTAATAATGGGCTAAGGTTTTTTTTAAGTTTTTATTAAGAAAAGACTGTTTGCATATTTGCGCAATAGGTTATGTGTGGAAACAGCTTAATGGCAATTTCTTTTCGCGATACACCAAAACTTATGCGACAATTGTTTTTTTTTTTAAGGATGACGTCATCACGCACACTATTTTATCGGTGAAAGGCCATGTTGGATGGAAACAGGCTAGAGACAGCAAATTTCGCAAATATTTTTTTTTACGCAAATTCTCTTTGTCGATAACAAAACAGCTGTTAAAAACTGGATGGAAACTAGGCTAGTGTTAACAGCACTTTTTGGTAATGAAAGTGTTACACTTTATATTAAATAGACAATTGCTATGGATTTAGCATGTAATTACTCTGAT
>JAUMHI010000041.1:9240014-9267005 GCA_032359435.1 Enteromius unitaeniatus | reverse complement strand
ACCCTCTAAAATACCACAGGATCCTCACCTGTGCCGCTCAAACGAAACCTGTGGAAATGACAACTTGTGTGCGAACTGACAGGCACAAGTCAAACACAACTGTGGTTAATGATTAATGTAGCATACCCAATAAATGGATAAGAGGGGGCGGGGAGGATCAATGCAAAACAATAAAGAGTTACTACACCGTTTACCATAAACTTGGAAACTATGGAATGTTCGTCCCTGCAGCTTAACGTAGATGAGTTCACACGATATTGTAAGTGTAGTGATAGTGTAGCTGTAAACACACGCAGTCACATTTGCGTAAAAGGTAGACCTATGTATTATCATTATTTTTTTAGTTTCTCCATCGTAACATTTGGCTATCACGTTGCTCCAGCGCAGCACATCAAAAAGCAGATAGATTTTTCTACTGTTTTATATACTGAATGCCATAATATTATGTAAGTTGCTCAACTACTATCCTATCTAGTGAGTTTTAAATGGCAAAGTCTCTTTCCTGACTGGCCAAGGCAATACCACTGCAGGTTATCTAAAGTTAAATATTATGTGATCAGAACTATTCAGATAAAACGATTGATTGTTGACTAGAGAATCGAGAAATAGGACTAAATCCAGTAATAAAAGTTTAAGCCAGGACTAGGCATTAGTTAAATTAAGACAGTTAAGTTTTTGTAAACTTTTACAAAAATGGCTTATAAGAAAATATTCCAGGTGTGCATCTTAACACAGAACAATGACACTGACGTGTTTTAAGATATGCCAGAGCAAGATATTTTCATCTGAGACAGCTCAAACATGCAATTTAGTCTGGGACTAGCTTAAGCCTTGTCTGTGAAACCGGGGGATAATGTTGTTGGAATGGCAGTATAATTACACTGAAACCTCATTCCTTTAATCTGGATTATGGAAATTTTCAATTCGGTTTAGCGCCTTAAAATAAATTATATTTATTTAAAATGAGGAGGAGAGTAACAGCAATATTAAATAGTGTTTTATACCCCACAAACGATCAGAGACTTTTGTGATCGACAAAAACATGTGCTATTTCTACAGTTGTATCAGAAACAGTGAATGTGTGTCCCTAACGTGTCATAATAAAGCAATAGTGAGCTGTGGCATGAAACAAAACATTCTTTGCATTCTTCCCAAATAATGTCACTGGTAAAATAGCTAAAAACCCACATATTTGTGGAATCTGAGGCAGTTGTATATCGGCTAATTTCAACATGACATTTAAAGTAGTAAATGCTGTCTAAACGATGCATATATCTAATAATCGAATATAATAACCATGTGGGAACAAGGTTAATACACTGATGACACAGATTTTCATTATCTACCTGCAAAATTTGTTACTAGACTGATTTTAGACTGGATTTTGATGAATTGTGAGCCTATTCAACACAACAACAATAACAAAAAACTAAAACCAGTCATAAGTAGCACTGGAATATTTGTAGCAATAGCCAACAATACATTGTATACCTCAAAACGACATCAATGAAGATTAAAAGTCCTATTTTAAATATATTAAACCCTAATTTTTGATTAGTAATAAAAATAAAGAAATTAATTTGGACAACTTTAAAGGTTCATCCTCAGATTTTCAAATATTGTCCTATCCCAACAAACCATACATTACAAACTTTATGACTGGTTTTGTGGTCCAGGGTAACAAATATCTTACAGATGAAATTATAAATGACACATACACATGACGTGGAGTAAAAGGCAGCTGGTATTTTATAGACAAGCACTGAATCCTTAGTGAAATAATATTATATCATTTAGGCAAGTCTTTCAGAACACTTACAGTCAATCCTAATTCTGATGTTACAATGCATTGTATGGATATATATCATACATTCATCTATAAAAAGCGTGCAGACTAAAGTGGTAGTTTGCTTGGCTAAAAATGAAGTGAAAGAGTACAATTCTAGCCTATTCTAGTTATATACAAAGATTCAAAAGGCTAAAATAAATTACTAAAAATATCATTGAATTATTTTTAATATGACCAGGATAGTGACACCTGTCATTTGAAATAATGCACCATCAAAAAGTCATTTTTGGAAGTTAATTACAACCTCCTGGTGTAAATAGAAACAGCTTACATGTGCAAAGCTTTATGCCACCGGGATTTGAGTGTTTGTTTGAATCGCAAGAGTTTGTATTGGCGTTCAGGCGTCTTTCACTGCCCTCTAGTGGTTAAAAAGATACAGCACAGTGAGTGACCAGGGCATGTACATACAGAGTGTCAAGTTTTGAGAGCAAAAAGGGCATGATCTATTGAAACAGATGTGGGGGAAAAAATAAAAAAATCGTCGTCTTTAAACAAAATTATTATTTGTAACATTGAAAGGTCAAGAAAGTATAAGATCAGCTGATTTGGTAAAATCATGATCTAAAAGTGCCCAGCACTTTCACAGTCTTCACGAGTCTTGCCAAAATGCTGTCTGCTGGGGCAGACAAGAAGCACTCAATATATGACCAGAATGTAATTCCATTGGCAGTAAATGGACCACATTAAGCATTGCTTTGGAACCCTGTTATTTAGGGTGACGTCAAGAGTGTTGCTCTGGATTACTGCATAAACCTCCTCAGTTGGTTGTCCTCTGGTCCATTGGGAGACTGTCCATCAGACACTTGAGCTGCTCTTCCCCCAGTTTGATCTTGTCCTCGAGTTTACGCTGCTCAATAATAAGGGCAGACTTCATCTTCACAAAGTGCTCATAGTCAGCCATATTCTCCTCCGACAGGTAACTCGCCAGGATGTCGTAGACGACCCGTTCTCTCCTGTCAAGGTTCTCCTTCAGCTCCTTGGCATCCTCATGCTGACGAATCAGCAGTTTGCGTTTCTCAGTCAGTGTACGCTGCAGAGAGATAATGAATAATTTTCAATAAAAGCACAATTTTATCTAAATCATTATTTTAAAGGCTTATTATAATCATTTAAATGGTTTATTAATAAATGTGCGATTAGTTGACAAACGCTTCAAATGAATGACAATTAGTCGACCAGAAAAATCTTTAGTCAAGGGCAGGCCTACAATTCTCATGACCCCACTTTTTTGTTTCAGTTATTAATATTTTGCACGTTCTGCAAGGGGTATGTAAACTTATGAGCACTATACATTTTCAATTACTTTAGTTTACATGCAGAATGTGCGAAATACATTAGACGGAAAACATATGTTAAAATATAAAAGAGTTATTTTACACAGTCACACAATAATACTGTTTTTACTGTATTTTTGATCAAATAAAAGAAGCTTTGAGCATAAAAGACATTTTTTCAAAAACGTCATAAACCTAAATATAAATTAAAAGAAAAAAAGTTGAAATCGTAATTATTAAGGATTGTTAACAATTTATATTCATCATTTACTTTCTATCCACACACGTGTGTTTATAAGTCTATATACAAATGAGTGCAATTTAATTATCTGGTAACCTATTTAAATCTATGGTACTAGAATAGTAATGTAATTTATACCATGGTACTCAGTTATTACCATTTTCCATAGTACCAATTTAAGGCTCTACGGATTAAGATTGTAAGGGAACAGTAAAGAACAGAGGAAGAAAAAAAACAGGATCTAGAAGTGATGTGAGCTAGACTCAAAGCGGTTTTGTCTGTGTCAGCAGTAGCCCATGTCTTTGGCATAACATGCTACTTTTATGTTAATGCCGTTTTCCAGCCTTCATGATATTCTGTGTTCTTTTTAGCCTATTTTCTTGCACTTAATTCTGGATGTCATTCCTCCACATCATCAATCCTGCTTTCCCAAATCCCTCATTTTCATTCTCACCCTCTCCTCCAGTGAAGCGTCTTCCTCCAGGCTGTTCAGGGCGTTTTCTACTCTGGCCAAGCGTCCAGACAGAGAAAGCAGAAGGTTGACCACTTTATCAAGATCACCAACGAACATGCGGAACTTTTCAAGTTCATTAGGCTTGCAGACACCCTGTACGATGGCCTCCACCTCCTCCCCAAGAGCGTTGTTGTCTTGCATGTCTTCCTGCAGACTCTCCTGAGCTTCCCTCAGCACCTGCAATTTCTTGCTGAGACTGTCAATCAACTCATGCTGCAAAGAAAAAGAAAAACGAGGATTAAGTCACTTGATACAAAGGACTATTAAGAAGTATCTGATTGTCTCACAGATGTGTTGCTACAACATGTTAGTACCTTTTTGCTGGCAAGATCACTTTCATTGTCCTCCTCCAGCTCCTCCTCTGAGTTGTGCTCCACACTCTGTTCCTGCATGTCCTTCATCTTAATCAGTAGCTCTGCTTTGGGGGCAGATGTACTGTAGTAGGTTGAATTACTCACTAAAGCAGTGGCCGCCACCAGGCTGTCCTCATCTTTCCTGAAATACCACAAAAGACTTTTATGAGAAATTGGTCATAATGGATTCAAACACAACAGAATTACAAATGACAAAAACAAATAAACAAACCAACAGTGATGCGAGTTTGAGGCGGGTTTATCTATTTGCCCAAACAATGGCAAATAAGATTGTGTTTAAGAATAATTATTTTTTGCTATTCAGATTAAGTGACTTCTAAGTCTGCCAGATTTCTAGACGAGTTAGTGCCCCAGATTTGCAACAAGAAAAATAAACATGCTTATGAATCATAACTTGAATGAGGAAGTAGAATTGGACAGGGTACAATTTAAATATCCACTGAATAGCTTTTAATTAAAACCACATGGGTAAAACTCAACAGCAACCCTGACCTAGTGATTAAAAAAAATATATATATATAAATAAAACAGAACATCAAACATACACGTTCAATCAGTTTTCCTTCTGGATAGGTTTAGAAGTAAAGGGATAGTTCACCCAAAAATGAAAATCCTGTCAGTTTTTACTCACCATTATGATATCATAAACATATCATCTTCAATACACAAATTAAGTATATATATATACACTTGTATGTATGTATGCAATATATTAAGAATTCTGACCCTCCCATAGACAGCAAGGATATTAACACAATAAAGGTTAAGAAATAATAATTAATGACAGAATTTTCATTGTTGCCTAAATTATTCCTTGAATGGTTAATTTGTTAATTCCTATAATAAATTAAAAAATAATAATAATTTATAAAATACAGAAATACTGACTTCTCCACAGAGTTGCGAGGAGAAAGTTGTTTAGGTGCAGCTTTCCTGCGCTGTTGGGCTTCTTCCAGTAACTGCTCTCCTTGAGGGAAAATCCCTTCCATCAGATCCATGGTGGTCTTCATCTTACTCTGGTCTAAAATGTCCGCTAGGGACTTGTCCTTGTCCATTATATCTCTAGCAAGCTCCTTTCTTTTTTCGTCATCTTGTGACCGTGAGGGATGTGAAGACACTCCGTTGCTGCTTTGATCCGACAAAGGAGACGTCTGCAGGCCATGTAACGCATAAGATACTGGGTTCACATTGGTTTGTGGACCCTGGTCTTTCAGAGGGCCCATATCTGCTTCTCTTGGATCAGGCCCCTGGTGCTGGTCCTTTTGCCTGGTGTAAGTACAGAACAGAGAGTATGACTGATCCGGGTTTCCCAAACTCTGAAGATGAGTAACTCCAGGTCCTTGAGAGCTGACAGGGGTCTCGATGGACAAGTCGAGATATTGTCGACTTTCTTTTTCTGTGTCACTCTCAGAGTGGACGATTTTAATGGGAACTTTCTTCACTGACGTGTTCTCATCTTTAACCATATCCATCCTGGAAAACAATGAAGAAAACAGAGTGTGTTCTGGTGAATGAAAGAAATGCAACGTAAGAAAAACTAGCCAAAAGAATAAACAGGAAAAACTATTTCAATGGGTATAATCTGCATAGAAAACCATGAAATGTAATATTTTACATTGGGCTAGCAGGCTTTGCATACAGGAAAACAAGAAATGTCAGTTCCTGTGACCAAAATCCATGCATATGCTTGAGAATCATACAACTTCACTAAAACCCAAATGTCCAGTTCAAAACCTTGGTCTTCTCCAGGCTGTAAGACTACTTAAAAGCTCCCATACTCCAGCAAAACAAAACACCAGAAATTATGTTCTCCACCAGTCTTTAGTCAAGGCTGGGATGTATCCCTCTCATGACTGATCTGAAGAACTGCAGCACACATGGGCAATGTGCAGTAAGGACACATATGAATAAGCCCCTTGTATGTGCATGAATACAATAAAGAGACAGTCAGAAAAGCACTGTCATTAAATTACTGGGCTGTAGGGAGAGTTTCCAGTGATGGTTTTAAGATTGCAGCTGAGAGTAGCCCAGCTGTGGTTTGCCAGTGGAAATCTTCCTAAATTCCAGCACAGACCTGAAAGAATTCCTGAATGCCGGAATTTAACTCTAAACACACAAAGTCTTACCTTTCAGGAGCTTCATCCTGTATGGAGACGGAGACAGGGGGCTTGTCTGTCAGCCTCTGGGGAGCAAACTGGGGCGAGGGCGAACGCTGCCCCTCCATGGTGGGCTGGGTCGAGCCAGTGGTTTGTTGGGTGGGCAGGACAGCTGGAGGGGGAGGAGGTGGAAAGGGAGGAGGCACAAGCTCTTGTTGTAGCTCCTCCTCTCGGGTTGGCCCTTTGCTGTGCTGCTCTGAACTCTTCCAGGGAATGGGAACTGAAAGAGGGGCGGAGCTTTTATTGTTGACAGGAGAAAGTGAGGCCAAGACTCCACCTCCTCGTGATCCAGACTGGACCTCCTGAAACTTGCTAAGAGGAGGAGGTGTTCCCTCAGGGCATTTGTACTTCTCCAGATGGAACAAGAGAACTGAACTCTTGTTTTTGGAGGGGGCTGATGGTTCACTGCGAGTGCTATGATCAGAGAAATGCTGTGCAGTTTTATGATGACTGGACGGAGGATCTAAAACCTTTTTCTCCAAGTCTTCTGGCAAAGCCAAAGGAGGTGCTTCGGATTTTTCCTTGCATACGAGTTCACTGCATCCTTTCTCATTTAACCTAAGAAAACAAAGGAGAAACGCTTTGAAGTCAAATTCTCAATCCACCAATGCACACAACTGAAGAAGATTTATCAAAGGCCCAGACTCTGAATATATTTGTCCTTTTTGGCGCACAAAGCCTCACTGTGTTCAGCGTAAATCGATAGGCAGGCAGACATTTCTCCCACATTTCACCATCTCTCCATGGTAACTCCCAGGCTGGCTGTCATACCCAGCATATTTCTGTTCCCACAAGCCTGTCATGCTGTGAAGAATGAATGATCTTTCCCCTGCAGCAACTGGCAAAGAAAACGCTTTTCCCTTCTTAATCTTGATTGTTTTTGTTTATGTTTTTACTCTTTTCCTTGTCTACTTAGATTAATGGTGGGTAGAGAGGGATAAGGCAGCTATTGTTTAAATATTTTATATAAAATTGCTTTGGGAAATTGGGAAAAAAAATTACAATCTAGAATTACAACAATCTATTAAAGTTAAAAGTAAGATATATATAAACATTTTTTTTTAAGTCTTAGTAAGCCACCTATTTCAGATGTCCATTCGGGATGGGTGGTCTAACTATATATATTTATAGCGTGTTACATTATAAATGTTTCGACTGATAGAGATTATACTGTATAATTTACAATAATTTTGGTGATGCCTCCGATAGTCAATATATGCAAAGGAATTATACCAATATACCAAAAAGAAATCTACAAAACTGCACAGAAAGACACTGTATACTGAATTACCTGCTGGATGTATAGAAGCAGTGGCTGTGCTCCAAAGAAAGAGACATAGAGAGATTAAAGAAGAGCAAAGACAAGCAAATAAGTATTGAGTAGTAGTAGAATGGTTAGTGGTTATACTACAGTTGAAAAGTTTGTGGTCTGTAAGACTTTTAAAAAGTTTTAAAGTGTATTATGCTCACATTGGCTTTATTGAATCAAAATACAGTAATTTTGTACAAAAAAGTAAATAAAATTAAATAAAAAATTATTGATTTGGTGCTTAGGACACATTTATTTTTAATGTTGAAAACAGTTATGCTGCTTAATATTTTTGTGGAAACCATTTGTTGTTATCATTAAAAAATATCCGAATATAAACAACAAAAAACAGGATATTTTTCTGAACTTCTGAAGTCTCCACTTTTGATTAACATGATGCATCCTTGCTGATTTCAAATATTAATCTTGAAAAGAAAAGAAATCTTACAGGCCTAAAACTTTTGAAAGTTGGTGTACAAAAGGAAGGCAAAAGGCAAAGTGCAGTATAAATATGTCGAAAAATAAGTATGAATTTTAAGAGTCATTCTCAGTGTTATCTAATACATGCTTTCATTGCAGATGCCATTAGTATTGCATACATGCATTTGTAACATTCAAGTAGGATGCAGGTTATTTCCGATACTATAGCGTTTAACACATGCATTTGATCTCAACATGATCTGGCATGCAGAACCTCTCTGCTGTAATACTATGTAAGCTTTTGTCCACAACACCCCACCTATAATCAAACATCAGTCTCTGGCTAGCTTCCCTTGTTTGATAAAGTTCATACGGCAAAACATCTACCAGTACTAGAAATGTCTAATGGGAAAGACATATCAAACATCTAACCACGTGGATAAGTTTCATTGTTTACTAGGTATTCTGCATGCAAACACTGACCTGCATTTACATATTAAGTAAAAAAAAACAGAATGAAGCCAAAAAAGTATCATTAACCGATAACTAACAACTAAGAAAACACCTCTTAAAATGAACCTTACAGAATCTGGATGACTCAAACTTCATCTGAAAGCCCATAATCCAAGTACTCATGCTGCTGTCCATATAAAGCTGCTATAAAAAAAAACCCAAATAGCAATCCTTGCATTAAATATGAAACTTGACTGTATGAGAAGCAGCGCTCACCTCTGATGATTAGGAGTTCTCATCTCCGCAACAGGTGCTTCCTGGAGCCCTGAACATATGTAATCTCAACCTGGGTGGGGCTAAAATGCTTGTAGCTCAATTGAAATGTTTCCAACTGGATTTAGTCCACACTAGCTGTGCTTATAAAAGTCAACAGCTGCAAAACAGTGTTCTAACATTAGAAGACTGTCAGTATCAGTTACTGACATGAAGAATCCTTTCAGCTTTTTCAGAGTTTTAGAATTGAGCACATAAGTAAAAAGATTGGGTGGCAGACAGGAAAACTTTGACATTTAAACAACGATTTCTAAGAAAACCCGTAGTGCTAGTGAAGTGAAGATGCAGGTCTATGTTATAATTCATAGTTTGCTCTCCACAGCACCTTAATTACAAGCAAGAAAAAGACAAAACCTTTCATAGGGGGAAATTTACAAGGCTTTGGATGATGGATGTTTGGCGGTAACATGCTTATTCAAGTTTGCCACTCCTCACGTCTACACATAGGATTCTAAAAAAAAGTGACCCAAAGAAGCCAAAGGATGACTTTCCTGAAAAGTTATGGTTATATAAATACAAGAAGGTTAGATTAATGTTAAGATAGGCCAGGTAGGTCATCTGCAACCTGAAGCTGAACATTAGAAAATCATCTTGTTGCTTCTGCTTTGACAGAAAGACTCAAATGAATGGCAATGCAAACTGTAAGTTTAATTAGCATCTCAAACACTCAGAGTACATATTCAATTTGCCCTGGATCACACTACTGGAGCCCCACCTAAAAAGTATGCATGCAAAAGGAATAACATTCCCAGCAATCTATCCTTTATTCTTAAACTGCCTCTTCAAAGGAAACAGCGTCTTTCATTCTGTGTTTTCTAGATTATAGTGGGAGAAATGATAGATGATAGATCAATTTAACATGTTTCAGAGGCTAGACATAAAAACATGTGATTTCATGACTTGCTAAGTTAACTGAAGGTCATTGCATGCCCAACAAACCACATAATTAGGCTATAAGTTTTCCAACAGTACAATTGTAAAAACTGTCGCTTCACATAGTTAATGATACTTTATTTCTGTGCTAGTTATATACATTATTCAAGCTCATAATACACATACAAGCTTTCTATTTGTAATCCAAATGGTTTTAAAAGTTCAGAAGGTTCGGCATTATGAATTGGAATGCATTGAAGTTTCTGCTTAGCAGAATACAGGGCTACCATTCTTGCTTCTTTCAGCATAAAATGCAATACCTAACAGATTACATAATTACTTAGAGTAAAATTTGAGTTAAATCTTATCTATGCAAAGTTTTACAACTTTAAAATACGGAAATGAAGCAAAAGTCCTTTTAAGAAGCAGGAAGAGCAAAAGTTACATTTAGGCTGCTATTTTACTCTTTGGCCTTATTATGAATGAACTTATTGGACACTTCCTATGTCATACTCACATGCCTACACTTCAAATCCATCTCGTTGTAACAAAGCCCAGTCAGTGAGGACAGCAGTGCTGTCACAGCTGGGCTAAATCCCAAAGCTGTAAGGAGCATAAAGAGTCTACTGTTTGTCTTTGACCTGACGGGGGCTGACTGATGGCCCAACTGTGGATTTCTGTACGCAACAAGGTCAAGATCAGAGCCATTAGCACAGGAACAGTTTCACCGACACACTGACACAGTCTCAGCGAGTACTGCTGGCACTGGTATCATTTCCATTACAAAGGGAAGAGTTGTTTGGCTTGGTTTCAAACAAGCCCAGAAGTATCATGATAATCATGACAAAAAAGTATCTTAAAATAACAGTCAATAAGCACATTCAAATGATATCATCTTTTTAACAACTTGCAAGGCAATAGAAAACTAACAAAACAGCACTCACCTTGTACTATTCGTCTCCTGTTTGCAGAGATTTTTCTCAGGCTTGGAATAGTCAGCTGACTTCTTTTCTTGAACTGGAAGTTTCTGGGAGGAATATAATACACATAAAACTTAACCTCCTTGTTCGGGTATTAATATATCTTTACTGCTGTTAACTTTGGCAACTTTAAGACCATTGTCTTTTGTACTTATGATCTTAGTTGGTTGACATGATTGTGTGATCTTACATGCAACTTTCCTGGACTGAGGGTGTAACTTTTAGTTTAATGTTTGACTAAGTTCCGTCTTTTATATTGTTATTCACTGGGGCTATATGTGAGACTCAAGTCACTTTTGATTTTGATGGTGCTTTCTAAATAAAAACTCTGACAGTACGTGTTTAGTAAAAAAATTTACACATTTTGAATAAAAATAACACCAGACTGAAAACTGAAGGACTTATTAAATGTAAAATAACCAACCTGTCCATAGAAGTCAGCAGAAGGGGAGGATCTAGATCTTTCATGCACACAGGAGGGCTTACTCCGTCTCTCATTTCCTGTATCAAGGATGTTATCAGCAGAGTGGTATCGTCCAGATACCCTTGGTTCGGCCGCTTTCCTTTGGGTGTTCCATTTGGCCTCATACTCCGCAAAGGTGCCAAGTCGTTGTTGTTCTAGCATGGCTTGTTGGTTCAATGAGTGAGGGGCATCCTGACCTTCATTAAGGTGGTGTTCAGTGGGGGTTGAGCTTTCACTGTTACTACGCCCTGCTGTGTCACTTTTTGCAGAATAGTGCATGCCTGCAGATTTGGTCAGTCTGGTGTCTTCAGATATCTGCAGGTTTTGCTTTGGCATAGGCTTAGGGAAAGCTGGTTTTCCCGCTCCCTCAAATAATCTGTACCGATTTTCCAAGGGTGCAGCATTATCAGGCACACTAGAGCGCTCATTAGCTCCTACTTCATGAATTTTATCTGGCTCAGAAAAAGACCGAACTTTCTTTTCTGCAGAAAACCGCTTGCGGCTACCAATGCGAAGCACCTGATTACTTCCTGAGTTGGGTTTGGTAGATGGGACCTCGGAGACACCTGCAAGCAGAGGTGTCTCTTTCCGAGTGGGACCCTCAGTACCTGGATGCTCAAACAAGACTGGCTCTAGATCTTTCCTCCTAAAGGATGTAGCCTGGAGGACTCTGGCTTGGGCTTCTTTCAGATGGTCTTTATAAGAGCTGGAAAAGCAGCCTTCAGAAGAGGGAGAAGAAGTCCCAGTGGTCTTCCAGACTGCAGGCTCTTCTACAACTTCAACCGGACTTTCTAAAGTGGCTGCACTTCGACTCTTTTGAAGCTGGGCTCTTCTCATCTGGATTTCATTGCGCAAGGTGGTGGCAAATCGATCACTTCGCCGAGACTGTTTGCCACCGTGACTGTCAAGGGCTTCCTGTTGTGCACTTCCACTGTTGATTTCATCTTGACAGTCCTCCACGTCATTGTGTTCTTGGGCCAGAGAATACAGCATAGGGGTTTTCTGGGGACATATCTGTGCCTCGCTTTTAGTTGAAAAGGGTTGTTGTGTGTACTCTTTAACATGGAGATGACCAGCACTTCTCCTATGCTCGGGTTGCTTACTTGAGGGATAACTACCAGAATGCTCCTCTAAGCTAGACACATGGTGTTGCTTTTGGCTCCCCCTCAATTCAGAAGGTTTTGTCAAATCAGGTACATTCAAGGGATTACTTGGTGCAGAGGAAATGCGATGGTGGTTGTCACTTTGTTTGAAGGGGGCATTGTTATCTTTATGCTCTGCATCATGGTGATGTGACTGAGGTGGGAAATAGCGGTCTTTTGCTCCTTGAGAACCTATAGACATCCTGTCCCGTCCACTGTGTGACATTTCAGAGACTGAAGATGCTTTAGAGTCATCACCTCTCACTAAAGATGCCTGGGCCATTCCCTGAGAGGTAACGCCAACATGACCAGAAAATGATGCAGCTGGCCTTCTAGTTTGATTCTGGCTATTGAGTGGCATGTGGTTATTCGTAGGCAGCTCCTGCATACTGCTGAAGTAGCCACTGAATGGAGGTTTCAGTGCTGGTATTGTCCTAGTTTGAGCATGGAAAGTGCCCTCGTCACTGTACTGCCGTGGATGGTATGGAACATGAGCATATGATTGGTGTCTATCTCTGACGTCTGTCGTTGATAGGGAGTACGTCTTATCTGATGACATACGGGGTGGATACTGATGATGGGCATCAGATGAAATGTAGGGATTTGAGGAATCATTTTTGGATGGCAGGTTATAATCGCGTCGACCCTCAAGACCAGTCTCGCTGACTTGGTGAGACCTTTGTGTGCTGTCATGGGTTTCTCCTGCCTTTTGCAATGCTTTTACCTGAGGCTTTAACTGGGCAGGAACACCCTCAGAGGTGCCCGTGATCAAACCCTTCTCATGAACCTTGGTAGCAGCAAAACTATCACTGCGTGTCGGTGGAGCAGGAGGTGGGGTGGAGGATACTATGCTTTTCTTCATATCTGGGACATGCCAGACAGGTCCAATACTAACTCTTGAATGCCGAGTACCTGGTTGTTCTTCGGCTTTTGGGATCTCATGGCTACCTGAACTTGAGAGATGCTGCAAGTATCCAAGCCTCTCATCTTGTCGTACCCCTTCGCTTAGGCTTTGGCTATGTCTGCCATTGCTGTGCCTGCCACTAGAGTCCCACTGATTAATTTTGTACAGCATGTTCTCTGTGGATGCAGCGTTACTTTTGGACAGTGTGTAATCTGGAGTTCCTGAGCTTGTAGAAAAGGAGCTGTATGCAGAGTCTCGTTTACCACCGCCCAAATGTTCAATGCTGTTATTGTTGGACTTGTTTGGGGAAAGACGACCAGATGGATAGGGATGCGAGCTATGCTCTAGGCTGTCCATACTCCCCAAAGAGCTAAACTGGTCCGATACTCTCCGTAGATTTGTTTGCTCCCATCCAGTTGAGAGTTCAGAAGATAATGTACTATAAAAAACAAAAACACGTAAAGAGTGTTTATAGGCTGTATATTTTTGAAAATGCAACTGTAGTACACCACACCAAAGGTTTCTGCCATTTAATGTATATTCAAAAAAGAAACATAGAGGTCTTCATTCTAAAATCAGCAATATAAACAGAAACAAATTCTTTTCTGTCTCTCCAGTTACCTTGCATCATATCTTGTTTGCCAGACTGGTGAGAGTGTGGACTGGTTTTTGGCATCTGACTGGCTCTCGTTGAACTTGGTGGCATGCCAGGAGTGAGGTCTGCTCATGGGTTCATTTCTCCTGTGGGCAGCAAACGGGAAAGAGAGAAGGACAGAGAAAGATGTAGAGCAGAGGAGGAAAGATTAGAAAACAAGGCAATTAAATGTTGCTTTGTGAACAGCTGCAAAACGAATGGCAAACACAGGCGACCAAGCAGCACTACAACTATTCTGAAGGACAGTAAAGTGTCAAAACATGATAGATGATTATGGAAGTAGTGTAATGATCATGCCAAGAGAATTAGCCTGTGAGCATGCCGATATTGCAGTCATTCACCACCAACACAAAGTTTTTGAACTGTCAACCACAACGCCTAACAAACACCTACAAACACCATCAAATATCTGTAAACCACAACACTCATACCACAGCAACATACCCTTTCAATCGGTTCTTTCTGAGATGAATGAAGTGAAACAGACATAAATATAAAATGATTACTGAAATTGCCACAACAGATAAACAGAGCCTCGTATAAGAATTCAAATATAATGTCCTTATTTCAATATCAGTAATTCAGTCAGAGCATAGGTTTTATTTTTATATAGATACTGCCAAATCTTTCTGAAATCATAAACTATGAGAAACAACAACAATTATACCGATACTCATTAAATCCATACTTAAACCTATACTGCAAGAAAAAATGAACAGGGTTCCCACAGCTTCCAAGAAATTTCCAAACTGGATAATATATAATATATAATATATATATATATTTAAGAAATTTCTATGATTTTTGGATTTTAAAAATAAGGCCTAGTAATTTTAAAACATTTAAAAATTCCCTAATATTTCCAGGTTATTCATGATCGTGGGAACCCTGAATAAGGAATGTGGAGCATATGCAAGGTGGAAAAGTATTGGATGGAAATTTGAACTTCCGATGGATGATATCACAAGGCCATGGAGGGAATATGATTGTAGATCATTATGACTAGACTGGGTGGTACAGGAAAGGAAGTGGCGTTTTCTGTGGATACATTGATACCGTACCTCATGGAACTTCGTAAAATCTTCGTGAGAAAGCTCCGGGCCATATGCACGTCGCTCTCTGATGGCATTTTCTGTGCTACAATATCCACCATTTTCATCTTCCTGAAGGGAGTTAAAAGGGGGAGGGACACATATAGTCGGAATCTCTGAGTTCAGTAAAGTTTGACAGGGAATCTAGAGCTGAATTCCAAAAGGAGAAATGAAAAGCCATCTCTGTGATGGGAAAATACAGACATACTAGCATGGGTCACAACACTGTCTGTAATTAGTCGAGCATTATACGCAAGAACACAAACACAAATATAGCCTTGCAAAAAACAATTTAGACTAAACAACCACAAATATTTTGCTTAAAGACGTTATACTGTATGACAAATACAGTCAAAATACAAACAGTCAACATAAATGAAACCTGTTTTTAATGCCCATGCCCAATTGTTGCAGACAGTTGAGAAGCACATGCATGGAAAAGCTTTAGCAATAAGGAAATTCAGAAAAACATCACTGAGAGTGAGAAAAAAAAAATCTAGAAAAAAAGTATTAGCCTTCTTTTAGTCTTCTCATTGTGCTCATAATCTAACACACTGACCAGAGATCAGCAACTTACAAACAAAAGCATAGTTTGAATAGTGGACATAGGGAGACATCTAGTGGTTAAGGTTTAACACTACAATTCCATTTGACAATGTATGCCATAAAATAAAAATAAAGTAAAACTGAGAAAGAATGTCAAGTAATTTGTTAACCATTTCCAAACACCTTTCCAGGATCTATATATGCTTTGTTTGATGGCTGCATGCCACTTCTTTTACATCAATATGTTTAGAATAACATATTCCACAGTGTGTTGCCCAACAGCTCCCTAAACTCCACCCACACCTGACCTGTGACCTTTAAGTTTTGAGAGTCAAAACATTCCTGTCGTTTCTGAAATTCAGTCGTTTGGTTTAGTGATAGGATTGTAAAAACAGAAATCCATCTCCTTGAATTTCCAATAGTCTTAAACCATGAGACGGAGGGGTTAGAACAAAAGTCAATTAAAGACATGCAGTGCTCCTCCATTAGAACATAAGGTCAAGTGCCAGTCACCCTCTAGCCAGTAAACAGTAAGAGACATTCTTTGAAATACTAGGAAGACAAAAAACTACTACGCTAACTCAAATAACCTTGACCCCAAAACATTTGCTTTAACCAGCTTTGGCTACCTTAAGCTGATGTTGTCTAAAACAAGATGTCCATGTGCATTCCTGTCACAGGTTTAAAAGATGGCAGAACAGATTAAACGGCAAATTATAAACAGAGTAGCCCAAAAGACACCCTCTGTTTTTGCTCAATGCTGCCCTCTTTTCCTGTGCAAAAGTTTCAAGTGTGTATGTGCTCGCCACACATGGCGCTGGCTATTCAGATGCTAATGACATTCTCTTTATTAGACGTATTGTCAGGGCTACAGCTGGTCTAGCGCAGATATGCCAGTGGTCCGAATCAGTGGCGCCCAGGCGGAATAGAGGCCAAGGAGGGGGGTTCGGAGGGGAAAGTCCCCCATCGATGTTTTCAGAACAGGCCATGTTCAAAAACAAACAAATTACTTCTAAAAAGACAACAACCAATCAAAGGCCTGATGCAAATCATTCAGCTTGGGTAAAGAGTTGACATCCAAATCTTATTTCACAGGATGGACCAACAAGAAAAAAATGTGTTCAAAAGACACCTGCGCTATCAGCAAGCTTCTGAAAGGGGAAAATGCTATTGTTTACTAATATATGATTAGGATCTAAAGCAGTGTTTGAAAACCATCAAAGGTTGATTTTGGTTTGCCAAGATAAATGCAACAGGTTTCATGAGGTCAAGTTTTAACATACCATCTACTTGTTTACAAAGTCGCCTGAGGGACAAGCTGCACCAAAGCTTAGATTTCACAAACAGTAAAATAAGACCAGACTAAACAGATGCCAAGATAAAAGGAACAACAACAGGTGTGAGACAAAGACAGCAGACGTAAAAACAGACAGCAAAACGTAAACTTCTAAACTCACCAAACAATCCCTCAAGCAAGTAAATTTGCCCAACAGGTCCCTAAATGAGCAGACCTGAGAATGGTACTGAGAGCCGGGTTTGCTCCAGTGGACTCCCCAGGCAGCGCATTCCACATTCACATCAAAGACAGGCCAGGACAAAGGGCCCTCCATAGACGGCCGGTCCCGGACCGCAGTGTGAGTCTTTTCAACCATCCACTTCTTCCATATGAAAGACTACAGAAAGAGGTAGCCTTGACAAACCTCATGTAGAGATCTGATCATACGAGCCTTAGCACATACACTCTCATATCTACTTCCAGTGCCTGTGTGACTGTTGCAGTCAGGGCAGCTCTCTACAGGGATTATAGTGATTTTACCCCGGGAAGAAAGGGGGGAGGGAGCGAGGAGGGGGGTTTGTTGTAATAGCCAGTCTCCTTGGAGCAATCTAGCAGCTTCTGTCTCCCTATTGGCTCAGGGATGGTATGCTAATGAGCAGTTGAGAGGGCCAAATGTTCTCGCTGAACCCCTCTTGTGTAGCGGTCCTCTGTTTCTTCTATTACTATGGCAACAGGTTGATTTTTACAGAGTCTTAAGTGCACTGCTTTGTCAAGTGGAGCGAAAGCAAAGAAAGAGATAATAACTGAGCTACATTTTAAAAGAAAAGCAGATTTCTTTTTAAAATATCAACAGATTTATTTACATAAACTGATTAATCTGACAATGAACATTCAGTAGTGGCTCTGCACTACACAACACTAAAGTTTTACTATTGAGGCGCTCACTGACGACACTAGATGTCACCATGACCACTGACCTCAAACCCTAACCCTCCCAACCCCCGAAACCGATCATGTGACCAGTAGATCACTCCAGGTCTGACAAAAGCCATCTGGTTAAAAGTCTGGAGATCTCAAATGATCAACCTGTTAGCTTTGTAAAATAGATATCTAAACAGAGAAGCTTGACTGTGATCGGAGCTTGACCTACAAAGTTTCGAGGTTGATTAAAACTTTTGGCATCAAAACAAGTGGTCTGGTGACAGGCAAGAAGATTACAGCGGAATTGTTTTGGCCTATGCCTGATGGGCGGGCTTTTACGAAATCTTTCACAATGATCTATTGTGAGACGACTTCTCATCCGTGCATTCCAGACAGGAGGCCATTCCTGGGCATTAACGCTCACATAAACATTGCATTTTTCTCACTGCCTCAAAAAGGTAAAGCAGGCAACAAGATTTGTAGATTTGTAAAGATTTGCAAAGCTCTAATTTTAAGGAGATGTTCAACAAGACCTTATCTGATCCATCTGGCTTTGATCCATCTTTGTTCAATGTAATATTGGACACAAGGGGACACCGCTAGAGTTTTGGCCACATTGAAGTCAGTTACTTATCTGGTTGTGTAGTGCCTGCACAAAGGCCTTCTTCAGAACGCATCTCAATCAGTCCACTAAAATGGGGCCAGGAGAGGCCAACCGTGAGGTGCCTGTAATGACAGGCACATTCCTGAGCTGCATGTCATACCAGCCGAAGAACCAATTGCCGTCTAGTCCCCTGCTGGGTTCACAGCTGCGTGTTTTTTGTTTGGGTGTACAGTACTAAGATGTATCAGCATAAAGCGTTTCTTAAATTTACACATTATGGATTAGTATTAGGACTGAACAAAAAAAAAAGGATGGCTTGCTCACTCCGGGTTTCCTGCACGTTGATGCGATTAAAGATGCCCTTGGTTCAACCTCAGCTAACAGTGTAAGAAGCAAGAAAAGTGCACAGTAATCAGACTTAGAAGGTGACCAAAAGACTTTAAATTCATTGCTCCATGCCAAAATTTCTTGGAAGCGGTAAGCACTGGAGACTGAACCCTTCTGTGTGAAGTTTTACATTCCAGAAGACTTAATATGACATTTAGATCAACATCTGATCACAGACCTAGACTGAGAACAGGGATATATTATTAAGATTAAATAAAAAGCTTGCATTACATTCATAGAAGAAAATACACAGATTGATCTAATTTTGGAAGAATGAATGAGAAGTTTATTTCCTTTCTTTCAGAAAACTCACAAAGTACTAAGTTTAAAATGTTATCTTTTTACTCTTATATTAATCTGCTATTAGTTAATTATTACTACTAATTTAATTTGGTTTAATAGTTACATGTGGAGTTTGTATTTTCCAATTTCTTTGCGATATAAATTGCTCATAAAAAATTAATTTTGACTTCATTAAAGACCTGATCAGCATAAAAACAAATTAATAATTATACATCCTAAATTAAAGCATTTCATGTTGAGATCTGCACTAATAGTGTCAGTTTCCACTTCTGAATGAGCCAGTTCCAGGCAGACAAATCCCACAGCACCACCTTTCCCGTACCTTTCACTTTCACAGGCTGCTGATGTAACAGGTGTCATAGCAACTAAAATAAAGCAACACGGCTTCAGAGGGATCTCATCACCATAGCACTCTAGGAGCTTGTCCGAATGATTGTTTGATGCTGCTTCCTGTAAAGCCAAGCCACCTGCCGATAAAATAAAACCTGATGTCTACAAAAGGCTTTATTTCAAATAAAAGCACTTAAGTAAAAAGATTTCAAAACTTTACATACCTCAATAACACTTGTTCAAAGTGTCTATGCCCACTACAGCATCTGGTTGGATTTAGTCATGATGCACAACTCCCATTACTGTATGTTGTTATCTGTGTTTAGGCTAATTATATTTTCTCCTAAAGTACTTGTGAAAACAGCAGCTCTTCCTCTAATGCTAATGAAATGTGTGTAACCAACGGGTGTCAACTCACCTTACCAATGGACCGTTCCACAAATCATTTTAGAAAAGGGTGGATCAAGAATTAACCCCCATGTGAAATCACAAATTAAAAACCACTTTGGCATTTAGGAAGTGCTAATTCAAAAGTAACAGTGTGAAATTGAGAAAACAAGAAAGTAGTTTTATTGGATCACTGAGCACCTCTATAAATCATATGCAGATGACTGGACTTCACCCCTCCTGCGGTGATCAAGTTCAAGTCATCCTCTCTCAGTTAATGCCATAGGAGAGATTTACCAGTTATAATTGGATTCTGAAGCTCAGAGTGACACAGCTCTTGTCACTATAGTCACACACCTATTTTACGCAACTGGGCAGAAGCGTAGGGCACTACATACTTTAGCTGAAGAATTTAGTCATTTAAATTTAGAAGTAAGCAATTACTAAAAGAGGGAGGAAAAGGGTTATTGTCCTATTTTAAGCAGGCTTTTAGAAACCAAAATCTGTATTTAAACCAACAGAAGAAAGAGATCCATTCCCGCTGCATCCTGGGAAAATCATTAATTAGTGACAGTTGGTCTATTGCAAGAGGGATGTGGATTCTTACCTTTCTTTAACAGAACGCTAAAAAGAGTAAGAAAAGAAGTAGAAAAGAGTAACACAAATTTCAACACAATCCAAAAAATTCAAGGAATGACTTCTTAGCTTCGGTCACCCCAGGATTAATTGATTATACTATTAGCAACGTTGTTCACCATTCAAATAAATTAAATTAAATATTTATATAATGCATAAAACATTTTTAATTTGTTCTCACTAAGGTTGCTTTTATTTGATCATATATATAGTTTTGTAAAGTGAGATTTCTTAAATGTTTTTATGTTGTGTTCACAAAGGCTGCTTTTACTTCAATAATAAAGTAAAACAGCAATACTTTATATGTATTTTAATGTATAGAATAGAAAGAATGAACATGAATGAAGTTCAAAAGAGCAGCATTTATTTTTTAAAAATATAATATGTCTTTACCCCCACTTTTGATGAGTTTGTGTCTTTGCTGAATAAAATATAATTTTTAAGAAAAACACTACAAAAATGGCATTGTACACACATAGATTAATTTCTTAGTTATTTATATGGATATGGTCGCTAAAAAAATAACTTTGCATTATCCTTTTCACTTTAGAGACATTAAAGGCCCTTAATTTTCCCCCACATAAGGCAAAAGAAACGATCAAACAAATGGTTGTTCCATTGAATGTGATTCTACTGTTTTGAGCTTGATAACTTCTTTTGTGTTTTCATACACATATCATGTGTTATGGCTCTACATCACTAGGTGGCAGTACTTATTCTATGTAAGAATCTTGCTACAGAAGAAGGACTGGCCTCTGGAAGATCTGTTTATAACAAAAGGTCTCTTGGGTCAGCAAAGTCAACAGGGTACTCAAACGCATCACAATCGGAAAACAGCAAAAAACAAACAATTTGTCAGTAAACTATGATTAAACTTGCTCTTATGGTCTTTTTCCAATCAAAGTTTCTGAGAATAGTAAATGAACAATCAACAAAATTCTACAAAATGCACATGTGAGGAAATCATTTATGAGAATGACGAATCTGAATCAAAGATGCAATACACACAAATTCAAGGTCATTTCAAGACGAGCCAGTTAGCAGACGTTCCTAAAACAATAACAGCTCACAAAAAGATTTCTCTGAATCAGTCACAACTGAGTAAACCTGAACACCACTCCTCTGTCACATGAGCGCCTCGTCTCATCCATTTCAAGGACTGGATGGAAGTCACAGTTTGTTTCTAAATTCAACAACCACAATATCCATGCGCAACATCACTTCAGACATTTTCTCTAGTGACAACAATGTCATTTTCGGGAATGCTTTTAAGAATCGCTTACTCTTTCCTTGAGCAATAATAAGTATTCACATTTTTAAACAGAACCATGATTTTCAACCTTGTGAAATATCATGAATTGTGAAACAGGAACAAAAGCATGCATTTTATGCATTCAATCAGCTCATCTGACGCTTTTTGTAGCACATCTGTATTATTGGTTTGTAGTTCTCTTCTAACAGACTATCAATCTCGGACATTCTCTTCTAATAATTTATAGTTAAAAATTTTCTTTCGACCCCTTTGAATCTCTTATTCACCAGTTCCAGATGTGGCTTTTTCTTTGAAACGCAGCACAAAAGGTTTTATCCCAGATCATGAAAGTGCTGCTTGGCATGTACATTTCAATGAAGCTGCCAGCTGAGAACCTGTGAGGTATTGATTTCTCGAACTAGAGACTCTCGAATGCATTGGTCCTGTTGTGCATCTAAATCATCCACATCCATCTCTGTCAGGGTTCAATCCAGTTGGCTGCTTTGGTTTCAAACATCAGCACATGCAATTAACAGAATCGTCCTTTCTTAAAGGAATAATAGATTGTGTGTTTATAGAGAAAGCTGAATATTATTGAAACCAAATCAAACTTTTAAAAGTCTAAATAATTTAGAAACTGGGTGTTTTTTGCTTTTGTTTTTTTAAATAAAGACAAACTTGTATGTGAATGCTATAGAATCATATTGCCCCTATTGTAGCACCAGACAAGTGTGTATGAGTTACCTAATCCACCAGCAACAGACTCCAAATCCCATTGTTATCACACTAACCATAATCCCAATATCTCTGTAGTTAGATTACCTACGCTGTGGGGCATCTGGGCACATTGGCATTTGCAGAAACACTCAATTGTATTAATCACTGTGTGACATATAACACTTGTATTACTATGGCCAACAATCACTGTATAAACTAAAGGAATGTGTAAAAACCAGTTAATGATGTAGTTCAACAGTATTACTCAATATTTTACTTCATAAATAAGTAGTTACATTAATGCAGAAGTATGACTAATTAAAAGTGAACTCAATAATTGCGTGTTAAGCTGTATCATGCAAAACCAATTAAAAATGTTTTCAGTTGCCAATAGCTTTGTAGAAATTCACAGTTAAGCATGATTAATTATCATGATTAAAAACTGATCACTTTTGTTCATTTACATAAGGCTAAAACTAAAGCTAAAATTAAAAATATTAAATGACAATTTAGAAATGTAGCATTGGGAATGAACTACAATAAAATAGGTTTAAGTGCAAATATACTAACATTAATAAAACTAAAAATCAAATAAAAACATTTAAAATGTAATTAAAATAAAGCTCAACACTAAAAAAACCAAAAACTCATCTAAAATTAAAATGAAAACTGAAAATATAATTCAAATATTAATAAACATTCTAATGCTACATACATTATACTAAAATACCACTGAATCCTTTTAAACATCTTCATTTCTTTGTATAAAATATTTAAGTAATGAAAAACTACTATAGGCAATTTAATAAAACATTTCTTAAAATGGATTTTTAAAAATATGACACAGAAAACTGTACTATCCAAGCATACAGATGGCCTTGTTCCACCATAAATGCGGTGTTCTCTATTTGTCCAGTACCTTAGTCATACAAAACTAAACAATCTCTCTCCAGCTCATATACCATGACCTCATAGTTTCAAATAAAGTCAGAATATGCAAAACAGACACCGCCCACATACGCAACGACTTCCTATTTCCTCATTTCCCAGTCAAAAACGTTTTTTTTGCTTAGGCCTTAAGCCTATGTAATCTCCTTTAAAAAAGTACACTGTAAAAAGCCACACATCACCCTCTCCTGTATTATAATGTTCAAACTGAGGCACAAGGTATGCTGGACTCAGGGTCGTTTTGGTCACAACCCAGTCATCTGCCACTGGCTGACAGAACATTTGACAAATTTGTCTTGCAATTATAAAGAATTATGTACTATGACACACACCTCAACAGGTTTTTAAAGCAACATGAGGGTGGAGTGATTAACAGCATGTTGTTAACTGTAAATATGTCTGTTATACATTGGGGTACAAAAGCCAAAGACCACTTTGCGAATCTAGGATTCAAATATTTATTTATTGACGTTTTATAAATAACAAAAAATGTTTCACTCAAACTCTAATGTTGGCAACACTAAATAGTAAATTAAATTAAATTAATAAAATAGTATTTTATTCAGATTTTCACTGGGCCAAGAAACTAAAATGATAAACTTTACATACACTAACATTTAAATGTTTGGGGGATGGCAAATTTTTTAAATGTTTTTGAAAGAAGTCTTTTTTGCTCACCGAAGCTGCATTTATTTGATTAAAAAATACAAAACAGTAATATTTTAAAACATTATTACAACTTAAAATAACAGTTTATACCTACTATGTCAAAGATGTCATATGATCATTAATCATTCTAATATGCTGATTTGGTGCTCAGGAAGCATTTCTTGTTATTACAGTTCATTAGATTGTGCCAAAAATCAATAGAGTTCTGGGTAACACTTTATAATAACTACACACAATGAATCCTTAGTTTAGCATTACTAAATTCTCAATTAGTCCTTCATAAATCATTGTTCCAAAATTAATAAGCATTATTAAACAGTTTACAAGTGCATCTATAAATGCTTAATTCTTGAGCATATATATAATGTTTAATAATTGTATATTAATACTTTATTAATGATCATTTCTAAATAATTACACAAACCAGTTATTAAAGTAGATGTCAGCGTTAAACAAGATCATTCAGAAAGTCTAAGTAAATGATTAATAAATTATTTAAATGTACATTACCAAATCTCATTTTTTTAGACACATAATAGTAGCTCAGTGTGTTAATAAATGCTTTATTAACACATTTTCCTGCTGTAATTCATGATTAAGTCAGGCAGTTATAAATGATACGGTACAACTGTACAGTTCTTGGTAAATGAAAATGCAGTTGCAGTTGCACAGTTTAATATTTTTTGCATCTTAAAATAAACAGTTCTACATCCCTCTGTGTTGTGTTTGTTTATTTGTTCTGACAGGAAGAGAACCAAACTTTTAAATCTCCTTTATAAATTTAGATATTCTGATCAATTAATAACTGTATTTATAGCCGTTTTTATAATCTGCTTAATAATGCTTCATAAAAGATGAACTGACTATTTACTCGTTCGGTCTACTAGCCAAAAAGTCTTGTCTAGTACCAAAAATCAGTGTTGTACTGCATTTTGTCTAGTACCCAAAAATGTATTTACTTACATATTTTGTGGAAACCAATTATGCTTTTTTCAGCTTTTTTGTTGATTTCAAAAGCTTAAAATAACCATATTTATTTGGTTATTGGTCCCCAAAACTTTGAAAGAGTTTTTAAAATCAGGTTTTCCATAATGACAGCCAATCTAAAATGAGATTCACACACAAGTCTGCAGACTGCCCACACATGCCCCACCTTCCACTGAGGTCCAGCAGTGATTTGTTATCTGCGCTCTGTGTGCTAATTCTGACTCACTTTCCAATGAATTGATCCGCTATAGGCACAGTAAAATATTGGAAAATGTATGCACAGTATAGGCTACTACTTTTTTCCACTTGAGTGCTAAGGTTCTCTTAAGTTAAAAATACAATATCTTGAAACATTCCTGAATTCTTTTGTTATTTCTTTACTGGAATACATTAATACAGCTAAATAGGCTGTGAGTAGTTACGTGTCTGTTCAACAACGTCAACCACTTATCCCCGATTGCCTAATCGGAGCACATTCGTTTCACTGTTGGAGATATGAAACCGTGACTCAGTCCTTGGTTTTAAATTCACATTACACAACCCCCATTTCATTTCACATTTATAACAAACATTCCTCCAGTAAAAAACGCACATGCCAAAGCCAAATGCCACTGATGACACATTAAAACCCAACTACAGTGAATCATCAATAGATTTTTAAATCACCTAAATCACCTAAGTCACTTACTATAACCTGCAGTAATGGCTCTGTCCAATAGATAAACACAAGCAGTTTTTCTCTCTGGATGACACTGTTTGTTTAGCAGTTATGCTGTAATGCGACCAAATGCACTTTGTGTTCCCAGATAGGCTAAGCTGAGACAAAGAAGACAGTGTTTGGCACACAAAGACGTGAACTGACCAGCCTGCTCCTGTTTAACTGCAATAAGCCAATGTAATGCATATTTAACAGAAATGCATTTCATAACACACATTTTTCAAATCAAACCTAAAACTGTTGAACATCCATTTATTTGTTGCTGTGACATATACATACACTGCTTTCATGGTGAGAAAACCTCAACCTTTGTGTTTGGTGTCGGAAAATGAGCAGAAGTCGTGAGAAAAGCTGATAACAATCAGACCACGTGAATCAGGACCAAATCACTTCATTTGCATCACAGTCTCGACACACGCTCTGTACCCGCAGCGTCCACCAGCTGAAAACATCACTTCCAGCCCGCATGCAAATATCTACTGCATCAGATAGAAACTTCAGAGAGGGTTGTTTGTGAAAACATAGAGGCCGCCCACTTTAATGTTAGCATTTGACTATTTCAGTAGAAACCAGAATGTAATTTTTCATGAGAACGTACAAATTCAAAGTAAAACCAACAGAACTTAATAAATTGGGGGGGGGAAAGCATTTTTATCAGCTGGAAATATTTAGGTTGTTTAAGAAATATTTTTGAGATACATATATATATATGATATATGTATCCTTAAAAAAAGATTATACAGTATATATATATATATACACACACACACACATATACACACACATTATATATATATATATAGGCTCTGTACCAAATATATATTTAATTTATTTATACATATTTCTTTTCCTTCCAAATAATGCCTACAACATATAGCTGAAAAGAAAAATAAAATTGAAACCAATTCAGTTTTATTTTAGCTTTCTATTCCTCTCTCACACCGTGTGCTTGTCAGTTGTTGGAAAAAAAGAGATCTGGCAGAACTGGACTGTCAAGCACTCAACGGCTCCCTCAGCGCCAAATAAACTAGTGATGCAAACAACACCAGTCCCCAGCGGCAAAACTCGCTGACTTCCCACATGTGACGTACATTTATTCACTGGCGTTTCTACCTAACAGAGCAGTACATTATTGATGAATAGGCCTACATGAAAGAAAAACAACAACAGTAAACAACTGTGTATATCTTGCCCCTGAGAGGGGGGAATGTTAAAGACCCTGTTTACACCTGACATTAACATCTCTTTCTGATTTCCTGATCACAAGTGGGCAGCATTG
>JAUMHI010000041.1:9222736-9239150 GCA_032359435.1 Enteromius unitaeniatus | reverse complement strand
CCTTACAAGATGTTAATCTAGATTAAAATCCTTATTTATAATCGTTTATAATTATATTTATAATTCATAATAATGAATCCAAGTACACATAAGATATAGACAATGGCTATGCTGTGATTTTGGCTCTATTTGCATGTAAAATAGAGTTAGAAGCCACATAATATCTATTTTAACTGAAAGCCCTGCTCTTCTCAGCCTCTCGCTGAACAGAACAGACGTAGAGAGAGGTGTCCGCGCCATGAAAACAAGGGCTCGCGCTCGTGCAGCACTACGAGAGACTCGTTGAGATTTGTCCAAGAAGTCTCTAGATATGTCGCTAGTTGCTTTTAGGGAAAAATGTCGCCAAGGGGGTCTGAAAAGTCACTAAATATAGAGACAAAGTCGCTAAGTTGGCAACACTGATATTGACAACAGACCGCAAAAATGATGGGCACGCTTGGGCTGATGGGAATTGTAGTTCCCGCTACCTCCCGTTCGCTCCATTCACCTGAGCAAACTTTTCTCAGAAGACCTATCGTTTTATCGAGTCATGCGACCACGGTATTAACGAAAAAATGTGATATTACGGTACAACGGTATTTACAATACTGTTACATCCCTATAAAATGCTGAGGCAGAAAGTGATGCGTGACGATGTGGCAAAATCAGGGAACTTCACCTCAAAACCTATATATGTGATGCATATTTGAAAATAGCTTGACTGCTTATGATCAGATTCCAAAAAGAGGTCTTAAGGTCACTGCACACATGAAAAAAATAAATACAACCTCAAGTTGAGTCAAGCATATTTACACACTGCCTCCAAAATTTTCAGACTGTGCAAGGACCTCTAAGTTAAAGTGTAAATCAGGCCCAAAAAATTATAGTGTGGTTAAATATAAATTACCTTTTCACGACCAGGCTGAGGGTCTTGTGGGAGCCCTTGATTAGGCAGATGGCTTCTTGTCTGTAGCCACTGAGAGAAATGCTGTTGACAGTGATGAGTTCATCTCCAGCCTGCAGTCTTGCGTTTGCAGCCTTGCTGCCCTCTTCCACCTGAAACACAGACACAACACACTCAATCTCAATCATATCACTCTGTTTCACAACCATACATCACCCACAGATGAATAGACCTTTACTAATAGCTCTCCATTTGTTGAGAGATTGAAATTGAACAAACTAAGACAATATTTGGACAAGCATTCATCTTTTGTAAATGACCTAGCCTCTGTCAGGCAATGTAGTGCGATTACGCTTAGCTCAGGAAGCAAAAACCTGGTTGGGCATATCTTAACTTAATGCAGTTAAGTTGCTTATAGCGTGAACGCCAAACAATAAAAAAAAGGAAATTCGATTTTTACACACCCTGTTTAAACCAACTTTATTTTTGGTTTAAAATCTGTTTAGGTTTCAGTGTGAATGAATTGGATTCAGAAGTTTAGCTTGTTTTCATTAAAAACTATAATACATATATTGTGAATCATCCTCTTTCAAGAAGCATATGCAAGAATATGCAAATGCAAAGTATATGAAAGAACATGCAAATACAAAGCAAACACAAAAATGCAACAACGCTTATGTTATTCAGTATTATGGCACAATACCATGATAGACATGAGCAGAGATAATGATCCAATTTAATCCAAAATAATTTCAATATTTTTGGGGATTGGAATACTTTGACAAAATTGTGCATGTTTTTGTGATGACCTGTTCTGGACTTCCTAAAGCTTTTCACATTTTACGCTTCAGTTCGTTCAAATCATCCGATTCATTTCGAAATGAAGCAAGTCATCTTGAATGGGTATTGAATTCTTCACTGATTCCAAAAAACGTTTTGTTCAAAAATGCTAATTCATTCAGTAACGACAGCTTTGTGTTGCAACGGCTCTACTCAGTATTTTCTTTGAAACTATTTTCACTGGCATTCTGACTTCATTCTGCAGTCAATGCGTGGACTCTCAAGGTGTGTTTTGTTTGGTTTTTGCAATGTGAATGACATCTCACACATCATTAAAACAACATCACACACCTCTCCTAGAAATAGCTGTGGCGAGCCGTTTACACATACTGTATGAAAGAAACTGATCTGATTTTATCACATGCATCTGCAAACAGTCCAATGCCAAATACATAATTTGTTGTTTTCTACCCTTAAATGATCAAACGAGAAAGGCACGTTCGCCTCTTCTAAATCAGCACAGGGGGGCAAATCATAAGCTTTCCACATCAACACTTTACCTCCAGAACCCAGCTAGAAGCAAGGTAATCATAAATATTCCAGATTTCATGTGGCCAAATAGGGGGTTTGCTCCAAACTAAAGGAAATTCCTGATATGATATGTAATGCTTCTCTGTCTTCCAGTAAGCCAGTTATCTGCTATTTGAGCCTTAACCCCAAAGTTGATCACGGCTGTTCATTATGTACTTTTCAGGTATGTCTACTCATCAAACATGATCCTCTCTGGAGGGATAATATTCATATAGAAGAATGTACTTTTATCGTAATATTATGCTATTAGTAACCTCATATTAAGAAGGTCAACTTTAAGGACAACAAACCTTGAGTGATTATTCGTGCTTGTTTTATCACCAGCTGTGGTTAGATTCAAGCACCAGTCAACCCTGTAATAAAGCATCTTACTGAGTATACGTGCATGGTCAAGAATGCACAAATGTGGCTATTTTAGTTATTCCTTTGTTGCATGTGTTCTTCCCTGCATTTATTATTTTACAGCAGCAGGACTCCGTGACATCCGGATTTAAGAACCCCCCTCAGAGTTCATACAAAAAAGGAAAACTTTAAGCACGCCGAAATAAGAAGCACTAGAATAACCTCAAACATTAATGTTAAACAGGCACGCCAGTGGGTGCCCCCCTCTGGCATTCCACACCATACTGAGAGAATAAATGACTTATAACAATGGAAATGTTCACTGGAGAGGTATCAGACCCACACAAGCATAGCAAACACAGTCAGAGCATTGGGATGAGGGGGTTCTTTAATGGGAATCTGAGGCAAAAGCAGAGGTGAGAGTGAAATAAGACAGATTCTCTCTCCTCTGTATCATGTATACGCGTGACCTCAAAACGCATACGCACAATCTAAGTCAATATCAAGTCCAAATGCTCTAGAGTTCATGACAAGACCATGACCATGAAACTAAGGCCACTTTTTTTATGCCCCTCAGGCTGGGCTTCAGGCCAATTTTGACGTCATAGTTTAGACGTGGGCCGGGCCTTGGGCCTGTTTTAGGCTTCTCCTTATTTTTATATTTTAGACATCCATCAATTAGTGATTAAAAGATTGCCATGCGGAGCCGGTGAATACAACACAAGGCCGCGCTCTGCAGCTAAAAGCTACTCTACAGTGCTTATTGTCCCGCGGCAGAGAGAGAGCAGCGGAGCTGAAGAGTTCTGCGTTCAGATGCACGCAATAATCTTGCCGCAATGCCCCAGCAAAAGTAATTACCATGAATGTGTCGGGGGAAAACAAAAGGAAGACATTTGCATTATTTATTTATAAACAAGTGTTTTCTGAGTCCATGTCGCAAAGATGAATTTTCTGATTCTCAAATCTCATAGACGTGCCTTTTAAGAATTCATCTTTACCGATTAATTAATTTAATGAACGTGTTATTGTTTTTTATTTTTTTTTTATTTCGTTAAGTTGTCATTTAAAGCTTTCTATAGATATATTTATCATATCTTTTTTTTATTTATTAGCATAATAAAAAAATGGAACAAAATATAATCATTCTGCCATTACACTCAAAACTGAACTATTTTAATAGCTAAAAAAAAAGTAGTATAATACGTTTTGGTCGGGTCCGGGCTCGGATCGGTAATTCGGAGACAGGCCGGGCTTGGGCCTAAATTTGAGGCCTTTGAGGTTTCGAGAACTACAACATTGACTGCCAAACTTGCATGTCATTCAGATGGTACTTCAAGGATTGTCAAGGAATACTATGGTATTTAATACTATGCTATTTAATTCACTGATTGTGCATTCAAAAGTCATTTTAATAAATACAGAACTATTTGTAACCCTGCACCACAAAACCAGTCATAATGATTAATAAATCATCTGAAAGCTGAATAAACAAGCTCTCTGTGACTTGTTAGGATAAAACTATACAACTATACAATTTGAAATCTAGAATCTGGGTGGTGCAAAACTAATGAAAATATTGATCAAATCGCCTTAAAATACTCCAAATGAAGTTCTAAGCAATGCATATTACAAATCAAAAATTAGGTTTTGATACATTAACAAAATATCTAAATGGAACATGATTTTTACTTGATATCCTAATGATTTTTAGCCTGTCTACGTCAGACTTCGTACTTTCGCTCAATTTTAGTTCGCTTCTATAGTCAGTCTGAAACAAAAGCTCTCTCCGGCTCCAAAACGGCTGGACCAATCAAGATTATAGTTTAGGTTAAGGAAATTTAAAACGACAGCAGACATGGAGGCATGGGATGCTATTCACTCTGTTGTGGAGAAGATTGTATGAAAAAAAAACCAGCAAGATAAAAGTACTGTGAGAGCATTTGACAGCTGATCATTCCATAAACTTTGATGTCATACATCGATCGGTCGCTGCAGTGCTGCTTCAGGTCGAACTACCTTTTATTTTATCACAGAGAAACTGGGAAGGCCAAAGTCTGTTGAGGTGATATGTGATTGGCTTACGGGTATGTGATTGGTGATATGTAATGGCAATATGTGACTGGCATACCGGTACACCAATTTGCAGAGCCAAATATATTGTACATCATTTGATATCGATTTATCACAATAATCATTTAATGCCATTATTGGGGAGGAAATTAATTTATTACATTTTACTGTTAAAATAAAATGTAAACTAATGAATAGATTTTTTTTCCCCATTTAATCGTAGTAGAAATGTCTTTATGAATACACTACACTTGAGACTTAATGTCGAAGTGCTGCACAACCATATTTATATACTGTAAACATTCAAATTTGGATAAAAATATATTGATTGTATAGTATTCCTCAATAACAATAAAAGTAATGCATTTGTCATAATTTCTTCAAGTTAAACCTAATCATTATTTTGCTGGACTATTATAAATTATATGAAAAAGCAGGCAGAAATTGTATTGCTCATTCACACAAAGACACAAAACTTTTCATAACCACCTACTAAGGCTAAATAAATATATAAAACTTTATCAATATCATGGCTTATTTTTTCCCCAATACATATTTTCCTGCAAAAAAATGTATCATTCAGCTCTACTCTTTGGTATTTATGCCAGTGCATTTGTCAAAACAATGTAATGGCATTTTCCAAAATGTATTATAATCATAATCTCAACTAAAGTACTATTGAAATATAGTGGTTATGACTGCATGGTTCACTGCTCTATGTGCTAATGGCACAGCTCCATTAACCAGGTGGTATTTCCAAAGAATTTTTCAAAACTTTCAAATAACTTCAATGACCTTGCTGTCTCGGCATGGGGTCTGGAGTGTGGGGTGAGTTGAGGGAAGGATGTGGCAGAGAAGAATGTGGGAGATCTGCTGACTGGTGTCCTGTGCTCTACGCTGACAGAGCACTGAGGTTTAGAGCTACTTTACAGCCTATCGTGCTGCTTTCAACACACACACAATACTCAAAGTACAAATGTTCTTCCAAGAGACATCACCTCTTCACAATGGTGCCATTGTCAAACCTTGACAATGAGAGTACATATAATACACACCGAGAGCTATAACAGGACTATGCCTGCACAGAACAATAATATGACTAAGGGCTTTTTTGTTGTTTCAGCTGAACTTGATCGTACACTATAGAATACAACAGAAGTATTGAACTGAACAGATTAAGCTTTTTTGAATGAACATTGTATCCTAGCACAAACAAAAGAGCATGTGCTCCTTGTGGCTTAGCATCAGGAATGCATCTAAATTCCTGCCCCTCCAGGCAACAAAATAAAGGCTAAAGACAGGATTTCCAAAAACGTTTGCTGCAATCACCATCCATATATTCAGAGGCCTCCTATAAGCTCCTAAAGAGCATTTCTGATTTCTCCTGGAGAACTCCGGTAGGGACAAAATATCATACATACCGAGGATGCAAAATTTCTCAGTTTCTCAGTCTTTCTCAGTCTCAATTTCTAAAAATTTAAAAAGGACCCAAAAAATAATTCCAGATCTACAGCTGCTTAAAAAATATGGCATAACTGTTGTACGATCTTCACTTCAGACCACAACCACAGGTTGTTGTCTCCATATCCAAGGACAGGGTACACAAAGTGGTGTGTTTCTTTAAACAAACACCATTATTTTCACAGCAGCCTCTGGCAGTTTGGTGCAGTCTAAACAATAGATGCGTGCGCATGTGTGTATTTGCATTGAGCAAGCGCTCAGAAAAGATAAGAGCAAAGGTCTTGAAATACTTCAAAACATGCAAAGTAAGGTTAAATACTCTTTCCTGATATTTCGTACTCTGAACATGAACAGACATGTATGTAGACTTAAAAGTAAAGCTCTTCTGAAACAAATACTAATGAAAGCTGCTCTAAATTTGACCGGTTCCTGCCACTCCTCACATGAAGTTATTAACGTAAAAAAGACTATCATTAACAGACTTCTCTCTGATGGCTTTCAGTATGTGGGTGAAGGGTTGTCCGCACCAAATTTGCTCTGAACGGGTTGGGGCATGACAGTCGACTGATGAATCCAGTTGTCGACAAATAGGTTTATGAGTGCTCATTAAATGGCTGCCCTTTTATGGTCTCTGAGTGTTGAAAGAATGCTTAAAATGAAAAACAAACACAGGCAGTGTGTGAAAGCCCACACTGCATGCATGCAGTGTAATCCAGAATTATTAAGAGTTTATTGAAACAAAGGATTTAAAATAAACGCAATGAAGACCTTTGGCAAATAAATGGCATGAGAAGAATGAAGGGAATTTTAATTTGTTCCATTTTACTGTAGAAATAAATAAAGCTGCTTACTGCAGCCCTCATTCACCTAACATATGTACGAATAAGGTAAAAACTAATGGCTCAGAAAACTCAAAATTGCCCAGCAACAACATGGCAACTACCCACAACTGCCTAGCATTAATATTCAGAACACTGATATACAAAAAACTAAATCTGTCTTTCAAAGAACTGTCAAAAGTGACATTTATTTTATTAATGTTGCATTGTTATCTTAGGCACAAGTGTTTTGAACATTGATACCAATAATTAATGTTTCTTGAGCAGCCAATATGCATATTAGAATGATTTCTGAAGTATCATATGACACTGAAGACTGGAGTAAAGGCTCCTGAAACTTAATAACTAACTAATAAACTTTTAAATAAAATACACTGCTCAAAAAATAAAGGGAACACTTAAACAACACAATGTAACTTCTAGTCAATCACACTTCTGTGAACTCAAACTGCCCACTTAAGAAGTAACACTAATTGGCAATCAATTTCACATGCTGTTGTCCAAATGTATGGGAAATTATGGGCAATTAGCAAGACACCCCCAATAAAGGAGTGATCCTTCTGAGTTCCTATGCTTTCTGGCTGATGTTTTGTGTCTGGCTAATGTGTCTGCCCAAATGGTCAGAAACAGACTCCATGAGGGTGTCCCGACGTCCACAGGTGGGGGTTGTGCTTACAGCCCAACAACGTACAGGATGTTTGGCATTTGCCAAGATTGGTAAATTCGCCACTGGCGCCCTGTGCTCTTCACAGATGAAAGCAGGTTCACACTGAGCACATGTGACAGACGTGACAGAGTCTGGAGACGCCGTGGAGAATGTTCTGCTGCCTGCAACATCCTCCAGCATGACTGGTTTGGCAGTGGGTCAGTAATACCCTCCATGTGCTAGCCAGAGATAGCCTGGCTGCCATTAGGTACCAAGATGAGATCCTCAGACCCCTTGCGGTTGACCTTGGGTTCCCCCTAATGCAAGACAATGCTAGACTTCATGTGGCTGGAGTGTTTCAGCAGTTCCTGCAAGATGAAGGCATTGATGCTATGGACTGGCCCACCCGTTCCCCAGACCTGAATCCAATTGAGCACATCTGGGATATCATGTCTCGCTCCATCCACCAACATCACGTTGCACCACAAACTGTCCAGGAGTTGATGTATGCTTTAGTCCAGGTCTGGAAAAGGATCCCTCGGGAGACCATCTTCCACCTCATCAGGAGCATGCCCAGGCATTGCAGGGAGGTCATACAGGCGTGTGGAGGCCACACACACTACTGAGCCTCGTTTTGACTTGTTTTAAGGACATTACATCAAAGTTGGATCAGCCTGTAGTGTGTTTCAATTTTGAGTGTGACTCCAAAACCAGACCACCATGGGTTAATAAATTAAATTTCTATTAATAATTTTTGTGTGATTTTGTTATCAGCACATTCAACTATGTAAAGAACAAAGTATGTAATAAGAAAATGTCATTAAATTAGATCTATGTGTTAATTTAGTGTAGAGTAGTGTATATTAAAACAGAAAACAGAAGGTCAAATGC
The DNA here is from genome assembly GCA_032359435.1 of Enteromius unitaeniatus. Lineage (NCBI taxonomy): Eukaryota > Metazoa > Chordata > Actinopteri > Cypriniformes > Cyprinidae > Enteromius > Enteromius unitaeniatus. The sequence continues at coordinate 9,230,647 of JAUMHI010000041.1, read as the reverse complement.
AGCCTTTATATGCAAAATAAAAATAAAAAAAGCAACAGACCACATTTCTCTCAGGTAAGGGTATATGCCTATTCCAAAATGTTACAGTAAGTACACAGATAGCCTGTCATAAAACATGTTACAATGTCCTCACTTCGTGTCAATTATTTTAAGAACTTAGTGAGACCATAGAAGGTTTTCATCCTTCACTTACAAGACGTCAAAGGCAAAGTGAACTTGCCCAGGTTTCCTTAATCCAATCTAAATTTATCCCAGATGCTGTATCATGCAAGTCCAACTGGCTTCAGGCTGTCGAAGATAATTCAGTACATTTGGATAATCAAGCAAAGCTTTAACATTCCTATGCTGTTCCTGGCACTGCCAGTTTGCCTCAGGAATCTCAGAGAAATGTAGTGAAACAATCCACTGAAAAACAGTGAGCTTGGAAAAATCAAGAAATAAACTGTTAATTAACCTGCAAACCTACAAAACGCCTTAAATTCAAACCTTTACTTATAGCTGAGGTAAAGTTTTCCCTAATTGTACTACCTTGTTAACAACCCTTTGCAGATTAATGTAAATCTCAGGGAACAATCAGTTTAAGGAGGTCGGGGCTCGTATGGTGGGTGAGAAATTACGAGACGAGCAGAGTGCCTTACGAGCACTCTGCCATCGTTTTCTTTTTTTGTTTTTTCGCAAGCCATTGCTGCCACAAAGAAAAGGATCTCTTCCTCAGAGTGCATGTTTTTGGCGCGAACTTCGCACCAAAAACATATATATGATTGCCTTGGAAATCGGCAGGTTTTAAAATCGTGCCGTGTACCGTAAACAAAGTCACTCGTGATGTGTGCGTGGCCATACAGTCTTCCGTAAATTAACACTGAAAACAATTTTTTTTTATTTATCCCATGACCTCTTGTACTGTAAGGAAAGCAAGTTTTTAAATATATGGTTAACTCAATGCTAACACAAACAAAACTGTTTCTGAGAAAATACTATTTTATTACCATAAAATGTGCTGTTTTACTACATACTAAATACATATAAGTATGTACTTTTTCATCAACAGTGGAAGTACCGCCTCTACCACATAGCATAAGTCTATAAGCCTATGTTTGCAACTGGCCTTTGTTTAAGTAGTTTTAACAGATGATCTTATATTTAAGAAAAAATAAAAATAGGTGCTCCACACCCAACTGGCAGATTTTTGGGCATACTTGATAAAGGTCAGTCAATTGTTTTGTCTATAGCACTTGCACTAGAACAGCAGGTTGGGACAAAAACAGCAATCTGCCTAGAAAAACAAACTGGATTCAAAACTAATGTTTCAATATGAAGAGAGTCAACTACATTCAAGCTGTGGAAACCTTTTAAGCTACAGAACAAATGTATAGAGGTACAGTGTTTTGCCAAGTATGAAGTTTCCAGTTAACATCTTATACATTATAGGTATCATTTATTATTCATTACTACACCTCTGTTAAAATGATAGATCAGTGCTTAAGGCTTGAGCTGGTAATGAACCCTAAATCTCAGCATGGTTCCTGAGAAAGTTATGACAGCTCTGCCCCACTGAGCAAGGAACATACAGTAACCTTGCTGGGTTCAATACTGAACTTTCCCATGAGAGCTGAATAATCATTCAATAAATCAAACTATCTTTCTAACTTATTTTGTACTCCAAGTATCAAGGGGTGAAGCATTTGTGAAAACACAAATGTATATCAAGACAAAAGAACAAAGCAAAAGGGAGTTAAAAAGCAGGGAAAAATAATTAAACACACTCAGTCATGAACCAAGGTAATGCAACCCTGATGAAAACAAAGACACAATTAAGCCTAAATCTCCAAAAAAACAGGTGCAAAGGTTATTTTACAGCAGGATTTGCCATCATATGATTCAGTAGGATCAACAAGTGACTTTAAGAGCATCAACGAGGGGGGTAAAAAATACTTATTAACCACTCTTACCAATTTCTGAAGTGTGACGGGGGCTGCAGGACTCACAGAAACTGTTGAATACACGTCCAAAGGTGTGAAAACCTGCATTCAAACCTGCCGTCCTCTGAGAAACTGAGTTGCACCAAATCAAAGGCTTCTACGAAATGACCTGACTTAACATTTTAGCTCCTTTAAGACCTCAGCAATTGCAGGAATTTACTTCTGAAAGTCACATGCACCTCCAAACTACAGTGGACGCAGGGGTGGCACCAGAGTTTAAGAGATGGTCACTCTCCGCCGTATTTAATATTCTTATAGCTAAAATGGCTAGAAAATAAGGACACGCGTTTAAAGAAGAACATTTGGCATCCTAGGCTGAAAGTAAGAACGATGAGTATGCTTTCCTAATTTATCTACAAGGTCCTTCAAAGTTGATGAGTAACCAGAAAAGCACACAGAAAAAAAGTTTCGGTCACTGTTCAAAATGTGTTGCTGAAAAACTACACTGCAAGAGTCCAAAGTGCCATTTCCACAGCCACTAGCGATTACAAATGACTCATATTAATACATGTTTATTTAAGGGTACATTCTAAAATTTGGACAAAACACACTCTTTTAAAAATCATAATGTAGATATCTGTAATCAATATATGATACTCTGCATCATAACACCACAACAATCACTACTTTTCAAAGGTTTGTGGTCAGTAAACTTTATTTTTGAAAGAAATCGTTAATCTATAACAATTACAAATTACAAGTTACAAATATTTTCTGTCTAATAAATGGTATTCTTTCAAACTTTTTTAATCATTACTGAATCATGAAAAAAAGGAAGTAGCACAACCGTTTTCAAAATGATGTTTTTTGGGCTCCAGATCTGCAAATTAGAAGGATTTCTGAAGGATCATGTGACACTCCAACTGGAGTAATGGCTGCTGAAAATCCAGTCTTTCCATTACAGGAATGTATATTATTTTGAAAGGCAATACTGGATAACCTGATTTCATCATTTGGTTTAAAAAGTGAATTAGGATCACTACTGGGTTAGACCACTACAAGGGACTTTTAAATATTATGTACTATATTATTTAAATATTTGAAATATTAGCAAATCAGATGGTACCCGTCTAACTCAGTTTGCATAGGTTAAAGGAATAGTTCACCCAAAAATAAAACTTCTGTCAGCATTTACTCACCCTCGAGTAGTTCTGCTGAACACAAAGCAAGATATTTTGTAACCAGGCTGGTTTGAGTCACCAATGACTTCCATAGTATTTTTTTTTCCTACTATGGAATTCAAAAGGTGACTCAAAACAGCCTTTTTGCAAACTTTCTTCAAAAAAATCTTCCTTTGTGTTGAAGGTACATGTATAGCATTCTCCCCAAACAGGATTATTTGCACGTTACTTCCTTGCCGAAGTAAAACTTTCTGAACAAAAGTGTGTTGCGTTGGCCGGGAATCGAACCCGGGTCAACTGCTTGGAAGGCAGCTATGCTAACCACTATACCACCAACGCTTCCTGTTTCCCTTCAGATCATGCTGACCAGACATAGCAGAAGAAACCCTGATTCTCGCTTCTTTTGAACTGGGTAGCATAAGTAAAACATTAGAAACACAAGTAAAGTAAACCTTCAGCATTAACAACATCTCAGAATAAATAATAATAAACACACATGGGGCGAAACCTTTGTTAATGTTAATCTACTTTCATTGAATATTCTTTACACAAAACGTTTTACTAAGCATCACTTTGTAAATGGACATATAGTAAACATTAACATAACATTTTACAACAGCTAGTCTGAAGAATGTGATGTTTTTGTACACTACAAAGCATAGAAGTCTCTTGCTAGGTTAGATAAACAGTCCTGAGGTCTGTCCACAGATAACTAACCTTGGTTATAAGAAGAGGTTCTCTGTGCTCCAGTCCACCTCTGAGGGTAAAACCCCACGGTGCTCCTCCAGAAAGGGTCACATCCACCACTTTCCATCCCTCTCCATCACCATGATGTTCATGAAAACTCCCAGACCTCTCCGAGCTGTAAAAGATCCTATGACCTCCTTCAGCAAAGCCAGAGTCTATAGGGTACTGCTTGATCGTGTCCATTTCATACACAACCTCAACCACAAATCTCCCAAAATAACAAAATTGTAGTATTTTATGTTAAAAAAAAAAACTGAACTCAAATTCTACATAGTCTTCCACATTAAAAGCAGCTGTTGATGCTAGTCCACATAAAGGTCTCTTGAATACTCGTTTTCTCCTCTGGACGATGCGCTGTCCATCATTTAAGACATAATAAAACAGTGTACATTTACAAAACAAACTTACAGACGTATATACGATTTCAATTCTTGAAACAAAACGCGAGGAACCGAAATGTGTAGTTTTGTTTGTTTGTTTGTGGTTTATCTAACCTCCTTTCATTACGTTAGCATTAGCCAAAGGATCCCGTTTAAGTTGCTCTCGCCATCAAGTGTTTCCTGAATTAATGATAGCAAACGTTCACTGACTGGCTGTCGACGAAAGCAACTGCCCGGACTCGAGTCGTAAATCCGAATTACAGATTCACGTCAGTCATGAAGGTTTCGCTGTGTTCATACTGAAGGTTGTGAATCTTGTGTGAAGTGCGTGTGCCGGTAGAGCTAGTCAGCTAACCGCAAATCTTACTCAATCAACAAGTGGATCGACACCGCACTTTGCATCTTATCCCTCAGACACCTCCTAAGTTTTCCAATTGTTGTACGAGCCGAAACACATAGATTCCCCTTTTCGTTTTTTATCCTAACACACAAAAAGAACTCGGAGAAGAGGTACAGAGGCTGAAATGCTGGACGGCAGAAGGCTGATCTGTTGGATTACAGGAGGGGAGAGCCTCGGTCTACCTGTGCGAGCCTCATCAAAAATAATAACCAGAGAGCAGCAGCGACCTCTACTGGGCACTGTGTATGGAACCACTAAATCAAAACAAAAAGAACGTGTTTGGACGTATTTTATTTAGCAAAATAGTTCAAGAATAGTTTGCATTGTGGCTTTAGACCAAGTAATTCTGTAAGTGCTTATGTTCTTAAAATTAAAAGAGTTATTTTCAAAATATGGTAACGAATATTATATCACTTGATGTGTCACACGAAATAAATATTCAGGAAACGCTATAGGTTACAAAAAGGACCATTCTATAAGCTGACGTTTTATTTAATAATAAGAAATGGGTTAATATGAACGTTTTGCACATTTGAAAACCATAAGTACATGTATAATATATATATATATATATACACACACACATATATATATATATATACTACCATTAAAAATTTTTAAACATTAAAAATCCAGAAAAAAAACTGTATTATTGTGAAATATTATTTCAATTTAAAAGAACTGTTTTCTGTGTGAATATATTTTAATATGTAGATTATTCCTGTGATACAAAGCATCATTACTCCAGTCTTCAGTGTCACATGATTCTTTCAGAAATCATTCTAATATGCTGATTTTTTATTATCAGTGTTGGAAACAGTTGTTTCTCAGATTCTTTGATCTTTAAAATATTAAAAAGAGAAGCATATATTTAAAATGGATATTAATGTTAAAAAGTACTGTCACAGTAGTTTATGGTTAGTTTGGGATCAGCACATTTTTATTCTTCCTCCTTTGAAAGAAATTAATACTTTTATTAACCAAGAATCTATTAAATGAACAAAAAGGTCACACTGACAATTCTAGTAATAAAATGATCCTGAAAGGACACTGAAGACTGGAGTAATGATGCTTTGTATCACAGGAATAAATTACATTTGAAAATATATTCAAACAGAAAAATTGAAATAATATTTCACAATATTAAATATCTGACTATTAAATATATATATATATATATATGGTACAAAATAATGCTTTTTTGATCTGTGATGTAGCAAATAGTATATTCTCACAAATCTTATGCAGTTTTATGTAGTCATAATAAAGATGATGAATTTATACATGTAACATGACATTGCTCCCAGAGAGGGCACTCATGAGTAGCTTTCTGTTCTGTTCATAATAGTTTCATAGTTCTGTGAAAACGAGCTCCCTGTGGACATTAGATTCACTTTGTTTTTCTTTACTTCTTTGCCAGATGGTTCTTGTACAAGTACTGTCATGCTGAAGTAGCCTACTCTAGCCTAATTTTGAAAGCAAGATATGCCTCAGAAGTGTATTATGATTCTGTTTTCCACATTCTTGGAAAAAAAACAAAAAGCGTTGTGCTTGCTAAGGCACATACACCTAATTTGGATCAATACAGAGAAAAATAATCAGCTGTGCTGCTTGCAAAGCAATCCTAGAGTAAGACAATCCTCTGTTCCTGCCAGAAGGAAAACACACACACTCTCTCTGTGTAGGCCTTCTGTTGTGCCTACATTATAAATCTAATATAGTCTATTGGCAGCTCAACCTACCTGTTAAAGTGCGCTGAGATGCTATTGTACAAATTCAGTCTTCACAGTCAGATGAAAACATAAAAGGGTGGTTAATAAAGTGTTTATATTTTTAGTTAATTTTATGTCACCTTTATTGAAACTCAATTAAAGCTCAGTATGTGTTTGTTAAATATGAAACTAAATGAAAACACACTAAATTGCCGCATTAACTAAGCGAGCGATGAATACAGCACCAACATGACTCACCCATTTATTTCTTTTTTTAAGATTGTTAGGGATGATTGCTTAGTATGAACCTATTATAATTTAAATATGTTGTTAATTAGCATAAATATTGCACATGATTATGAATACCGCATATGAGAGATGCATTATGCATTTATGAAAACTGCCTTTTTTGGATTTATTTGTCATCTCTCATAAAATCTCAGTTGGTTAGATCTGGACTAGCTATCGAGAACTTTTGTTTTTTACAGTACTGGGTAAGAAAAGCCAACAAGCAAGACTATACAGTAGTTTCACTGTCAATGACAGCTGAAAAGCAACAGAGCATTTACACACTCAGCAACAGGTCATTAGAGACCTCTAAACCAGTAGTTTTTCGCATCAGCGCTCCCCATGCTAGCATAAAAAAAGAGTTCTGTAAATTACCTAAATTGCCACATGAATTACCACATGAACAATAAGGTATTATTAAATTAAGATTAGAAACTGCTTGTATATCTATGCCACTGAAAATAAAGCAGGTTGTACATGCACACTGGAAGCTCCATTAGTATAGTATGGAAGTGAGTGTGATTTTCAGGGAACACACAAACTGGTAAAATGTGTATCTTGAATGCCATTCAACTTGTTTTGGATAAGCATCTACCAATTCTTTAAATGTACTGACTTTAGTGATATTAAACAATTAGTTAGACAAAAGTGAGATGGACGAAAGGCTTAAATATAACACTTTTATTAAAGACCTTTTACACTCTTATTATGCTCACAGTATGGTGTCCATACTAATAAATATGTTCTGCAGACTTTTTAGTTACACTATAACAAACATCTCAATCGCATGCTGTTCACGCTAATTCCGTTTCACATTAAAGGAGTGGTTCACCCAAAAATGAACATTTGCTGAGCATTTACTCACCCTCAGGCCATCCAAAATGTAAATGAGATTGTTTCTTCATCTGAAGAGATTTAAAGCAATGTAGCATTACATCCCTTGCTTAACAGTGGATCCTCTGCAGTGTATGGGTACGGTCACAATGACAGTTCAGACAGCTGATAAACACATCACAATAATGCATAATCCACACCACTCATGTCCAACTATTAAGTGTTGTGAAAGCTGCATGTTTTTAATAAACAAATCCATCAAGGTATTTTAACTTCAAACCATTGATTTCTGCTAATATAGTTTTAACACTAAAAAGTCATCTTATCTGAATCAGGAGAGAAATATGCACACAGATGTTGAACACTTACGTGGTGAAGGGGCTATTAGACTCTGATTATTAATGACAAAATAACTAATAAAATATTTATATAATTCATACACTACATGGT
>JAUMHI010000041.1:9192393-9222636 GCA_032359435.1 Enteromius unitaeniatus | reverse complement strand
TGAAGGGGCTATTAGACTCTGATTATTAATGACAAAATAACTAATAAAATATTTATATAATTCATACACTACATGGTTAGAGTACACAGTGCATAAGAACATAGTATAATGTAAGTGCATAGTGTATAGTTTGGGATGCAGCTATAGCTTTTTTTTGTTTTACTTCAAAAAACATTACTTGGACTGTAATGCAAAGTACTTGTGGATTATTTTGATGTTCATTCAGCAGTTTGAACTCTAATTCTGACGGCAGTGGAGCCTATGTAAAGGTAAATTTCTCCAAATCTGTTCCAATGAAGAAACAAACTAATATATAGTTTGGATGGTCTGAGAGTTAGTGAAATTTTTAGCAAACTCATTTTTGGGTGAACTATTCCTTTCGCCAAAAGTATAAAGGTATATTTATGATCCAATTTCAGTATACAGAACACACACACATTTGCTGCAATGTCTAGGGTACAAGCTCTAGAGTTGGTTTGTTGAGACACTGGAAGTGCTGAGGTGTGAGAATGCTGTTGCATGTACGGCCATAGAAACAACACAACCACACTTACCTTTAAACATTTTTTTATATACAGTATATATAAAAAATGTATTCAATGATTCTTAAATCAGCTCAATTTTGATTCTTTTCAAAGCTACTTACTGTATAAAATAACTTATTATTTTTTCATTTATATATACCTCTAACATCTATAACAAGGAGAAATTTGCAAATTGGGGTAGAGAAAATTTATTACGTATACGTGCTCATAAAAACCCTAGGACCAAGATACTGTATCTCCTGCATTCCATACTATTTAAAATGAATAACAATGTGCATTGCCCATGAAATATAAAATTCAAGCTGGTCTAAAGTCAAGGACAAAACACAGAATGAGCATGAACATTTTTTAAGAGTTTTTAGATTCATTCCTTCTGCACTGCACTTCTCAGAGATCAGGCTGTTGCTAAGCAACTGTAAAATAAAGCAGAATCCTCTTAAGTCAGATAACCTCCTAGCAATTGCTGTACAGTACATACTCTACACATCAGTGTTCCATGTGTATTTCTCTCAGCTGATGCTTACTGTAATAGGGAGAAAGTGAATGTAACTGAAGTCTACTTATTCAACGAACACCATTCAAACTCTCAAATATAAGACGTTTTTGCCCTGTGGATAAAATCCAACAATGGCTTGAAATATAATATTTGGTTGCGAAAAAACTAGCAGCTTAACTTGTGGTTTAGTCTTTGTGCGCTCATTGTGTTCGAGTTTATGTGAGCAGGCTGCATCCGAATGAATGCAAGCTTGTGGCATCATTTTTATCAAACATATGCCGCTTATGACATGTACAGTCGTTTAAAAGGCTTTTTATGACTCATTGCATAACGTCACATAACACTGCATTTTCATGAACTAGAAAAAAATTGATATTTGTAGATCCCCACTGTCACTTTATGTAATGCAAAACAACTTCCAATAGCTCAGTCTAAACTATAATACGCTGCATTATTTGCGATGGAAAAGAAATACATTACTGTTGCTCACTGAAAAGGAAAGTGAATTTAGCTCACTGGTGTATTCTGAGCATGATCTATAGTTGCCATGGTAATGATGGCTGAGTACAGTATAATGAATATCACAGAGCGTTAAAGTCTAGTGTTCTCACTGCTCAACATTTCTTATTTTCACACGCAAATAGGACAAGCGATAAAAGGACAAATACTTATGAATTTGAGGAGTGTTGGATTTCAAACCAGGACACAACCGCTGCACATTTACACAGCATTTGGCAAATGTTTAGCCAAAGTATTTGATATGCATTTGATCATTTCATGCATTCCCTGGGAATCAAACCCACACACCCTGCAATTGCTGTTATTTACTACTGTTTAAACTCACTCTCTCCACTTTTTGTGGTTACTGAGCTATTCTTTAGACATTTTCTACTTACTAATTTGCCACTTTTGTCTGAATCTAAGTTTTCTTATTTAGTGAACTGTTAAATGCCACGACAGGCTGCTTTAGTAATTAAAGGACTGTGTTGGTGTTGGAGAACGAAATATTTGCATAATATCTGTGTATTAGTCTACATAAATCTAGATTCTGCTTAAAATTGTGTTATGAAGGTGCGTGAGACCCTCAATGAGCTCGCTGCAAACTCACGTGGCCTGTAAACACATGCGCGAGCAGGAGGCGCTAGGACATGAATAATGTGGCGGAGAGCATAATTTATGATTTGAGACATAATGCAACTTCATAACCAATCCTCGCATTCAGGAGTGAAGCGTAGGTGAACTTGTTTGATTGACGTCGTGGGAGTCCGTCCGCAGACCACGCGCGCAGCCATTGCACTGAACCGCACCGACGATGCAGAGAGGATGGAGACGATCTACAAGCAGGCACGATGGTTGATAACATAGAGAATTCTGTCGTTTTTGATTAGAAACGTCATCCACTGTTATTTCCCACTGGATTTTTTTGGAAGTGAGGGAGCCCAAATCCCAATTTTTTTTGGAAAACGTCTTTTTCTAACCTTGTTCATTCGGTCCCAAAATGAGCAAACTGCTCCACGCGGTACGTACGAATCGAGTGCATGTTTAACATGTTTCTTTTGCTCCTTAAAGAACTCGTTTCATTGTTGTACCAGCGTATGAATGTGCATGCATCTGCACTGAGACGCAGCTGGCTGAAATGAAAGCACGCCTACTCAAAGTCAGCAGCAGAGCTTTGCGCATGTTGCGGGTATCATGTCTCAAATGTTCAGAAACACCTCTGACTGAGTATTGACCTCTCTGTCCCATAGGAGTTCAGGTGCATAACGGGTTCTTGCTAAGCACAAGTTAACATTGCTGTTCGCAATCTCTCCGGTCATTTCTTGCGTCGATCATTATGAATTTTGTTCATAATGTGTTCAGGTTCAAGTTCAGGTTGGCGTATAAGGTGTACTTGAGTTTACCGCTTTAAATGTGTATGCTTAGGTTTTATTACCCATAAAAGAGCTGCGGTTCAACTTTTGAGCAACAAATAGGCTTCACTGTAACGTCATTCAGTCACTTGTCAGAAATGTGTAACAGGGTGAATACACTTGAGTGGGAAACTTGAAGATCATTTGTCTTTTGTCTTTTTAAAATATACAGTAAATCAAAATGGCTGCATTAATGTGAAACCATTTTAGTTTATGGTGCACTGGTTTCATTGGGGTTTTTTTTGATGCATATTCACTTAAAAATGTAACAGAATAGTAGCCTGCATATGTATTTTTGCATCAGAGCAATTTGTGCATTGTTATACACTGTTTGTGGGTTTAAAGGTTTATTAGTCATAACAGCCTCCTTTTTTTATTATGAAACAATTTTGGAAACTTCACGCGACCCTGATTGATTTGTGCTGTTAAATTTTGAAGCAAGAACATTTAGCTTAATAGTTAGAAAAATAAATAAAAGTGTTTAAGCTTGCAGGTTATTAAATATGTTTCCAAAGTTCTTTGGAAAACTCTAAGGCCCGGTTTCACAAACGGGGCTTAGCTTAAACCAGGACTAGGCATTCGTTTAATTAAGATATTTAAGCAACTTTTACAAAAATGCCTTATAAGAAAATGTTACAGGTGTGCATCTTAACACAGAAAAATGACACTGACATGTTTTAAGATTTGTCAGAGCAAGATATTTTCATTTTGAGACAGCTCAAACATGCAATTTAGTCTGGGACTAGCTTAAGCCTTGTCTGTGAAACTGGGGGTATGAGTTCTATTCTGTTCTATTCTATTAATAGAATAATGTTTACAGAACAAAATAACTTTGCTTGGGGCTCAGTGGGCTTTTGGCTGTTATTTAACCAAAATATATCCATTATATGGCAAAATTCTCTAATTATTGTCCACATTCATAGGTCAAAATGATAAAAAGGTAGTTTGAAAGTTATGAAGTCAATGCCTTTAAGAGGCGCATTGCTCCCTCACAAGGTCACCAAATCCTTGGAATGCTTTCCTCTAGAAATCCATCTAAAACCATCTTGACTGGGCAACAGGCCAATAAGAGTCAGCTAAATTATCTGGGTCTCTCATGTTAGAAAGAGCAGAAAGAAGGGAAACAAATGGTAATAACTTCCTTACCCGTTTAAAATCATGAGCACAATTTATAAACAAAAAACAATATATATATATGGGTGAGTCACAATTATTCATTGCAATGAATTCAAATGTATTCATTTTTATGTACATAGGCTTTGTGTTTCAGAGTTTATTATGATGATTTCAGGATTAATGATACATAAACAGACCTGGTTTAAAGGAAGCAGCATAGCAGGGACTGGATTGCCTTGATAAAGCCAATCAGATTAAAGTAGGTCTTCTGTCAACTAGGTCACCCCGACCTACATAGCTTGTCCCATGGAAAATACTCAGCTTTTTTAATCATAACGTACCTATATCATGAAAGAGACATTTATGAAAATCACAACATAGAAGATAATCAAAGAGATGCCGATTACCAATGCAGATCTATGTATATAGTGCACACTGGTATGGTGAAAAAGTAATATTTTAGAGAAAATAACTCATGCCTTTGTTTAGTCTGAGATATTTATCACTAAATTCTGAGACATGGCGTGCCAAAATATTAATTTTCAGATGGTACACTGATAAGGTGAATGCCATCCTCTGTAATAACCACAGTGCTATATTTTACAACAGCAAGTTCCATTTAACTTTATAGTCACACAAATACACAAAACAACATGCAGTTGCTTTAATCAAGTTATTATTGCACAAAGTTGTTACTGAACATTTAAAGCATTCCATTTTTTAATTCTGTTTCATCAGGACAGTATGCTACTGCTCTTCAAGCATTTTTAAGTATTGGGATTCACATGCAGTTTTAGGATTTCTCTCAAAGTTGCTGGATTACATCATGCCATGTGTTACTCTTTTAAGTTTTTACTCTCTATCTCCCTCTTATACACACATTTTCTCGCTCTCAATAGTGGTGTGGAGAATGGAGGCAGCCAGAGCTGGCACTTTAATTCCATGGTGCTTTTTCCTCTTCATATCTGTCAGCGGGTCGCTGCATAATTAGCTGCAGATATCTGCACAGGTTTCCATGGTGCAGCATCATCTCTGTGTGAAAGGCCTGCCTACACATAAACACTCTCTCTCACACACACATACACAGCAGAATGCTGAAGGTTTAGCACTTTATTATAATTATCGCCTATTATTGCAGATCTGGAACACCCTTACTCACTATGTGACTTCACAACTAGGAGCAAAGCAATGCATCTGCTGTCTTCTCGGTGGACATAACGGTTCTTTGTTGAAGTGTTTGTTGAAGTGTTACTTTCCCATCTGTTGTGTGTTGTGCTGTGGTTTGCCAGTCATGGAAACACCCACAAGTTTTCACCTTTTGAATCATCGCTGTAGGTAAGAATGTCTGCGTGATGCATAATTTTTCAGTGCTTGCAGTGTAATCGCTGTTCCTCGATGACTTGCGGTTAACATCCTACTTAGGTTTACCTCAGGAACGTCACGCAGAGGTTATGAAGAAGCGATATTTGCTCTTTTTGATTCTCTTTCTGTATGTCTGTCTGTCATGATTTTCTGTACGCTGGCAGAAAAGACAGTTTTTCGGCTTTTCAGCCTACAGACAAGGTTTGGTTTCAGTGTTGTGTGGGCGTCTGCAGTGTAAGAGCTTACTCTGCGGAGAGAGAGAGCCAGAGAGCGGGGGCTTCCAGTTGTGCTCTACTGCAATGGCAGGCTGAGAGCGGCCCCTGCTGTGTGTGAGGAGGGTGACTGATAGCTGAGGGAGATTTCTGAAGAGCTGAGTAAAAGTTATTCAGCGTGCTTATCCACTCAATCAATCATTCACTTTTCCACCTGCAGCAAGGGCATTGGCTGTGTGCTATTGAACCGGTGGCGTGTGAGGAGTTTCTGAAATGAGGAGGCAAAGTCCCTTTTCTGTTCAGTTCAGCTTACAGTTTATGGCTTAAGACATAGAACTTTATCTTATACCTTACGCTTGAGATGCACAACCAATACTATTTATGGATCTAAAATAAATCGTAACACAAACAAATAACGAACAATACATTAATTACACTATTTATTTTTGAAAACACAGTTATTCATTGTTTATTGTTTATTTATGTTAGTTTACAGTGCATTAACTAATGTTAACAAACACAACTTTTGATTCTAATAATGCATTAGTGAATGCTGAAATTAACAGTAAGGTTAATAAACGCTGTGCAAGTATTATTCATTCTTAGTTCATGTTTATTAATGTTGTTAACCAATAGTAACTAATGGATCTTATTGTAAAGTGTTACCAATTAAATATATTTAAAGGATACACAAATGTTTGTTTTCCGAAAGGTTCTCATTTTATTAAAAATACAGTAATTCCAATTGGTAATCTTGAGAAATTATGATAATTGAACCATTTTCTATTTCAATATGCAGTATGTTATTTGCGCAGATTTATATTTTTCAAAAATTATCAATTGTTTTTCATGATTCGTTGATCATGAAAAACAAAGTTTACTGAAGATGATCTATCTCTATTTCTTAAAAAAAAATTAAATAAAAAATACCGCATCAGTAGCATACATTTATATTAATATAATTTATAGTAACATATTATTTATTAAAACCAAGTTACATAAAATTTAAATCAAGTTGAGCATTTCCGCCTCTATTTATATGGCTTCCTGCTTTCGTTTGCACTTGATGTTGTGCTTGTTGTCCCTGTTTGCAAGAGTTTATGAAATTCACAATATTGTAGGATGTCCCATTTGTCATTTTAAATAAGGGTTTTCACAAGTGCTTCTTATGTGCCCTTGGCCTTTTTTTGCCTTTCAGAATTGTTTTGAGGAGACAATGCCTCCTTTTCTCTCTGAGACAAAGCACAACTGTACCTCTGTGCATACAGTTTGTGTTTAGTTTTTTTTTTACTTTGGCTACCTAAAGCAAAATACTGCAAATAATACAATATCGATATAAATAACTGGGTGATTGGTAGGTTTTATGTTGATATACTGTAGGGTTATTAACAGTTCATATGTTTTATATTCTATGTACTTGTTTTGTAAACGTTTTACAGTTACCATTAGGTATTAGGTTTTTGAATGTAAATGCATAATATATGTGATGTTATTGATGTCATAGTGAGTGGGGTCTCACTGAAAATGCGTTTACTGGACACAAAGGGACTAATTGTGTATTTGCGTCAAGCTTGAGTAGACTGCATCAGGGCAAAGCAACCCACCATCTCCTAATTCACAGCTTCTTACTAAAACAGTCTAGAGGCAGGCTGACCGTGGGAGGAGAGAAGAGATTGGCAGGTTGACGTGATTGGAATAAACAGTGAGCCCTGACCAGAACCCCCCAAAAAACCCACTTTTTTTCCTTGTAGCTTTGTCTTATTCTTCATTTGTATTCTGATTGAAATGCACATCTTCTCTCACACAACTGCTGACACAACATGACCTGTGAAGATTCACACATCAGCAGGACGGATCACATGTTACTCAAATATTCATGGATCTTTTTAAAATTCACAAGCTCTTTGCTTTGATTTTTCAACGCAGAAGTGAAGGTCACAAGACTGTAAATCCACATCAAATGTGGCATTTAGGATGGCATCACAGTTATCTAATATTAACGTTAATAATAAATAATGAGCTTTACTAAAGTTGCCCCACTTCCTCTCAATGAGATTTATAAAGTGCATGCTTTTTCAGTAAATATTTAAGATCGAGCTAGCTGATGAAATGCCCTTTAGAAAAGATTATGCAGTAGTTTGCACTGAAAAAAATTGCATTTTTTTGTAATGTATATATTATACTTCCGTTTGAAATTTTGGGGAGTGTCATTTTTTAAATGTAATTATTTTTATTTATTTTTATTTTGCAAGGAACAATTAAATTGACGACTAGTGACAAAGGTCATTAACATTTTGTTTCATTACATTAAACATCACAATTTATAGATACTCACTAAAACAGTTTGGAAAATATGGATTTAGTCTGACTGTTCACTGATTTGGCTCTGCCCACATGCAAGAGATGTAATAAAAACTGATGAAATCCCATAAAAACCAAAAAGCTGAATACATTTTATTTACTGACAATCGTTTGTGATTATGCACTGCTGCAGCTCACGCTCCATACACCATATTGACAAAGCAAAAACAGAATTGTCACAACTTTGTAAATGTATTAAAAACTGAAATAAGTTACTTAAGTATTACATACTAAATATTTAGCTGAAGCATTTTTTTTGCTTATCAGCAATCTGTCAATTATCTGCCACTCTTCTCCTCACTTTTTCAACTCTCAAGCTCTGTCAGGTTGGATGGAGGCAGATGCACATGTTCTGGTTTTTCCAGAAACATATGATTGGGTTCAGTCCGGGGTTCTGGCTGGGCAATATCTGACTGAGATATTGGGAGTTTCTATAAGCCACTCTTGCTGTGTGCTTAGAGTCATTGTCCTGTTGAAAGGTGAGCCTTCTGCCCAGTCTGAGTTTCTGAATGCTGTTTTTTAATTTTTTTTAATTTACTTTACTTCTGGAATGGTACTCTCTAGGTGATGAGCAGAGCTGGTTTCCTTTAAACATGATGCTTAGAACTGAGGTTCATCAGACCAGATTCCAAGTTTGTTTTCATGATTCTTAACTGAGGAGAGGATCAAGTCTTGCCACACAGCCATAAAGCCCAAATTGATAAAGTGTTGCAGTGATGTTTGCCCTTCTGTAGATTTCTTATCTCCACATATGATCATGGAAATCAACTAGAGTGACCATCAGGTTCTTGGACACCACTCTAACCAAAGCCCTTCTCCATCAGTTGCTCAGTTTGGCCAGGAGGCTAGACCTAGAAAGAGTCCTGGTTGTTTCAAACTTCATTAAGGTGAACAGGTTAACCCTTTAGCGAAGCAGAATTATTTTCTGAACTCTTCCACAGATGTGTAGTTTGGCGCAAACCTGTTACCCTTTCAGTCATATCACTTCGGTGTTACATATGGAGATCTCGCTTGAGGGACCAATTGTCATCGAATCCTTTGGAAAAGGTCAATGAATATTGGCGTGCAATAAGCACAGCCAGGTGCATCTTATCACAGCGTGAGTATAAGAAGGCACGGCTGGATTGCACATACAGCTTTTGGAGCCTCGTCTGATGACATCGAGTCTGCTGGAAGAGAATCTTCAAAAAACATCCAGAGTTCCTGTTCCTGCAACTTCAACTGGGCAGCTGTCAATGGACCCGCAGGACTGGTAGACTTTATAAAGGCTCACAGAGCGCCAGTCTTTTGCTCGTCAGCGGGAGATCTCATCCACTGAGTGCACGCAGTGCCACAAGAGATCTCTCCTGGGCAACCGGGCATTAAAAAAAGAGCAATTTCCACAAGGTTTTCATCCTCAGACGGGCACAATCGCTGTCTCACATGCTTGGGCCAGGAGCATGCTGAGGCAGTGCTTGTGGATGACTCATGCGCTCACTGCGGGCGCATGACCATTGCTACATTGAGGTCCTGCCTCTCGTTCACGAAACAGCTTCCAGTGCGCCCTCCTCTTGGCAAGTTAAGCCTTAAAGGCTTAACCTCTACCACTGTGAAGCGCCTGGGGGACCTCAAGGTGACTGTGCAGAACGTTTCGCGGGACACGAGTGCTCCACGAACGTCTGCCAGCGCCGGTAGTTCCGCTGTGGTGTTCCGAAGAATGCGCTCCACCGAATGCCACCGGGCCCAGCGTATCTTTTGGTGCACCCGAGGATGCTGAGATGTCTTCTGCTGCATCAGAGGGAGAACCGGGCAGCGAAGCACTCGACGGTGCAGGACAGAGGCCGTCCGTGGCCGTAGCACCACTGGGGCTGCTCCATATGAGACCGCTTCAGCACTGGTTACACGATCGAGTCCCGAGATGGGCATGGTACCGTGGTTCACTACCTAGCTTCAGATTGGCGTTTCCCCGGAGTGTCACCGCCTGTTCAACCCGTGGTCAGACCTTGCCTTCCTTCAGGCTGGAGTACCCAGTAGGACAAGTGTCATGGCATGTTGTAGTGCACACGGATGCCTCTTCCACGGGTTGGGGTGCTGTATGCAACGGGCAAGCAGCCTCGGGCACCTGGACAGCTGCCCAACAGCTGTGGCATATCAATTGCCTCGAGTTGCTGGCTGAGCATCTGGCCCTTCGTCGCTTTTGACCAATGTTGCGTCACAAGCACATGCTCGTCCGGACGGACAACACTGCAGCCATTGCGAACATCAACCACTAAGGTGGTCTACGCTCCCGCCGCATGTCGCAACTCGCCCGCCATCTGCTCCTGTGGAGTCACACACGGCTGAATTCGATGTGCGCTGTTCATGTTCAAGGGATACTCAACCGTGCAGCCAACCAGCTTTCACGGCTGCTCCTCGCGGCAGTCCCTCCTTGGAAAATCCCCTTGAGGAAGGACCTGCTCTCTCAGGGGATGGGCACGATCTGGCACCCACGGCCCGATCTCTGGAACTTGCACGTCTGGTTCCTGGACGGGACGTGGCAGACCTCTCCGGCTTGCCAGCAGCCGTGATTAACACCATCTCTCAGTCTAGGGCCCCCTCAACAAGGCTGGCCTACGATCAGAGATGTGGTCTGTTCGTCGACTGGTGCTCCTCACGCCACGAGGACCCACAGAGATGTCCGATTGCAGTTGTGCTTGCCTTCCTGCAAGAAAAGTTGGAGCACAGACTGTCCACTTCAACTATTAAAGTGTATGTTGCTGCCATTGCAGCATACCATGATGCAGTGGATGGAGAATCCCTAGGTAAGCACCAGCTCATCGTTAGGGTCTTCAGAGGTGCGCGTCGGGTTAATCCCCCGAGACCGTCCTCTGTACCCTCTTGGGACCTTGCCGTCGCCCTAACCGGCCTGCGGCAAGCTCCTTTTGAGCCCTTGGAGTCAGTCGAGTTGTAATACTTCTGATTGCTCTGGCCTCTATCAAGAGGGTTGATAGGGTCTCCAAACAAAGGCTGGCCCCTTGGGTGGTGGATGCCATCTCCCTGTCCTACTTATACCAGGGAGAGCCGTGCCCCTTAGGTCTGAGAGCTCACTCAACAAGGAGTGTTGCCTCCACCTCTGCATTGGTGCACTGTACCTCATTAGCAGATATCTGTAGAGCTGCGGGATGGGCAACAGCAAACACCTTCGCCAGGTTTTATGACCTCCGCCTAGAGGCTGTGTCTTCCCGTGTCTTAAATCAGACAAGCAGGTAGCGGGAAGACCAGCTGGTGTTGGCTTGCTGCTGTGCCCTTTGAAAGGTTCCCCGATGCCAAGGCGAACCTCCACCAGAGGTTGTGGCTTCAGTGAATGCTTTAACGGAATCGTTGGCTAGTTTCCTGACCCGCCTGTGTGCCACGGAGACACTCGCGAGTGATAACTTCTCTGCGCTGGCCGAAAAAACTATCAAAACTGTAAAAGAACAAAATGCAACGCTTATGGATCGAGTTGATGACTTGGAAAACCGGTCACGGAGAGCAAATCTCAGGATGTTAAATGTTCCAGAGAACAGTGAGAAAGGCCAATCCACCGTCAAGTTCGTGTCCGAGATGTTAATGGAAGATATGGGACAGGACGTTTTTGAAAAGCCTCCCGAACTAGAGCGAGCGCATCGGTCGCTTGGTCCAAAGCCACAGGAAGGTAGACCTCCGCAGCCACTGGTTATATGCTTTCACAGATTCCAGGAGAAAGAAAAAGCGCTACGTTTAAAAACATCAACCAGCTGCTGTACCAGAAGAATGTGTGATTCCAGCTGCTTCATCCCGCACAGCTACGAGTTCGCCATGACGACAAAACATTTCTTTTCAACACGCCGGAGGAAGCGCAACACTTTTACGATCACCGGTTTGCTACACGTGAATAATTCTTCATACCATGGCAACGATATGGTGAAGTGCAGAAACGACATTTTGGCTTTTAGGTAGGCCTAAGAAACTATGATAACTTAAGATCCCCTTTCAGCATACCATTATTTAGCTTAATTTAAGTGCACTTTCTGTTCAAAGGTGGTTTATATGCTCTTCGCTATGTTGACAACTGCGATGCCTTATTTGCATAATTCTTTGGTTATATTATTCATCCTAGATTCTTGAATTAAGCTCTAATTTCAAGCAATAGGTGTGCAACTTTTGTTTTAAGGTGATTTATTTGTGTTATTGATTTTATATTTGATAACTGTTAAAGCAATGCACTTTATTTAGTTAAACAGTGGGCTTTATTTAGTTAAACAGTTGAACAGAAGTTACAGTCTATTAGTGGTATCAAAAGAATGGATGTCGAATATAAAGTCTCACTTTATGCAGACGACTTATTATTGTATATAACTGACCCACACTATCATGTGTCTCTGAAGTTGTGAAAATATTAAAAGAGTACGGTAACTTTTCAGGTTACAAATTGAACTTCTCTAAAAGTATATGCTTCCCTAATCATGTTGCAGATAAGATTACAGATAGAGACTTGCCCTTTTGCATATAAAAATCAGGATTTAAATACTTGGGAATAAATATTACTCGTACATACACAGGTCTGTTTAAAGCAAATTATAGTCCCATAATTAAAAAACTTGAATCAGATTTTCAACGGTGGAGTGTTATATATTTGTCTTTAGCTGGTAAAATTAACTGTAATTATTATATTTGTTTAAGAGTCTTCCAATGTTCTTGCCAAAATCCTTCTTTCAGTCAACCAATAGGCTGCTGTCTTCCTTTTTATGGGGGGCAAAAAGCCAAGGATACGTAGAGAGTTTCCCGAAAGACCTAAAAAGGATGGTGGACTGGCTCTCCCAAATTTGTTAAATTATTACTGGGCAGCAAATTTGCAAAAAGTTATTTATTGGTTTCAGTCTCCACATACAGAATGGTGTGAAATGGAGGCAAACTCTTGCAAATCAACATCACTAGCAGTGTTGATTACAATGAAGTCACCGTTCTCACCCTCATAGTTTTCCTCAAAGTTTATAATCAATTTAGACAAGCATTTCAACTCACAGACTTTTCCCTGGAAACTCCCATATGTAATAATAATCTTTTCCCAGCTGCCAAGCTAGATGCTACTTATAAGCAATGGCAGCACCTTGGTTTAGCTAAATGTAGTGACTTTTTTATTGATAATATTTTTGCTAATTACAACGATCTGATACAAAAATTTAATCTCCCGAAGTCTGACTTTTTTCGATTTCTACAGGTTCGTCACTTAATTCAGGCCCATTGCTCTGAGTTTCCTCAAATGCCCTCTCAATCAGGACTGGACCGGGTTCTTAAGGCCCCTATACACCTCAAGGGCCTAATTTCCAGAATATATAACCTTATTATGACACTTAAAAATATATCAATTGATAAGATCAAAACAGAATGGATAGGAGAGTTAGGAATTGACATATCCAGGAAAACTTGGGATAAAGCTGTTGACAGAATAAATAGGACTTCTTCTTGTGCACAACTTAATTTGATTCAGATGAAAGTTTTCTACCTTATTCATTATAGTAAAACCAAACTGGCTAAAATATACTCAAACTCAGATGAAATGTGATCGCTGCAATGCATGCAAGGCTGACTTAACCCATATGTTCTGGTCATGTTCTACTGTAAACTGAGACAATTTTGGCTTTCAATATTTGACATTTTAAACTCTGCATTTAATTTAAGAATTCACCCTAACCCAATAATCGCTCTGTTTGGTGTCACAGTAATGACATTCATATAACTAAAGAAAAAGAAAATGCCCTGGCATTTGCAACATTAAAAGCCAGAAGAATTCTTTTAGAATGTAAATCACCAATGACACCTAAACTGTCATTATGGCTTAATGATATAATGTCATTTCTAAAAACTAAAAATTATTATTATTTTTTTTTCAAAGGATCAACTAGAACATTTTACAAAATATGGGATCCTTTAATATTTATTTTGAGAAGAATGTACTCCTTCAACTTTGAGCCCTCATCTTTGTCCGCAAAACAGTTTTGTATCTGGTTTGTTTTTTGTTTGGTTTTGTTTTGTTCAGTTTTATGTTGGTTTTGATTTTGTGGGTAAAAAAAAAAAAAAGTATGCTTTTGACAGTGTTTCTAATACTGAATGCTACAATGTACCTTGTTCTGATAAAAATATAATAAAAAACTTTTTTCATGTCTCCGCCCCCCCAAACCATGCTTCAACTTTTTTTGTATCTGAAAGATAGAAAGTTGGCATCCCAACGGGGCCCCTAAAAACGTGGCCCTCAGGGCATTGGGAAGGTTACGTGTAGACTCTCCTGCTGACACTTGCCCCACCTGTCAGCACTGGTGTCTCCGCGTAACGCAGCCTCAGGGTCGTGGCTTCTTCCATGGGTCTATTCCCATATGTAACGTCGAAGTGATTAGACTGAAAGGGTAACGAATGTAACGCACGCTCCCTGAAGGAGGGAATGGAGACGTTACATCTTTCTGCCACGATCCTGGGTCGCGCTGATGCCGACTTGGCTCCTCAGCGAAAACCTGCATGTGCAATCCAGCCGTGCCCTCTTATACTCACGCTGTGATAAGATGCACCTGGCTGTGATTATTGCACGCCAATATTCATTGGCCTTTTCCAAAGGATTCAAAGACGATTGGTCTCTCAAGCGAGATCCCCATATGTAACGTCTCCATTCCCTCCTTCAGGGAACGTGGGTTACATTCGTAACCTAGACGTTTCTCCGCTCTTCAGGCAGTTTATTTTGACATCAATGCATGGATTTTGCTTTGATATGCATTATTAGCTGTTAGACCGTGTCTGACAGTGTGCCCTTCTAAATCATACCCATTTAATTGTATTTGCCACAGGCTCACTTCAGTTTCACGAATTCGCACTTCATTAAATTAAATAAGCAAATTTGGCATGCTGTCCGGGGAGCGAGCCGGGAGATCGGTGGACCCCGAGCCCTGCTGATAGTAACCCTAGTGAGGGCAGAGCTCGGAACAAGGCTCGGTCCCATTCGCCCCCCCTTAAAGGTGCGAAGGAAAAGGCGGAGAAGGGGAGGAAGGTGGGATCATGCGTAACTAGATACCGAGAAGAGTGAGACAATGGTATTGATGCCGAGGCAGATAAATGAAATTAGGAATAACTAATAGGCTAGTGGGCGATAATACTAATGAGCACCAATGGGTACTGGCTGTGCTGACACTCAGCGTGCTCTTCCCGAAACTGTAGTATATCTACAAGCAAAATGACAAGCTGTCCCATAAGGGTATGAATACTAATGCAATGGAATCATTTTAGAATTTTATTTTTAATACATTTGCAAAAATGTTAAACACCTGTTTTTTTCTGTACAGTTATAATGTATGAAGTGTAGACTGATGTGGAAAAAAAACTAATTTAAAGCAGTTTAGTATAAGGCATCAACATAACAAAATGTGGGAAAAATGAAGGGGTATGAATACTTTTGCTAGGTACTGTATATACAATTGTTTTTAGCAGCAAGTAATCAGATTTCTTGGCAAAGACATCTTATTTTTCCCAGCAGTACATTTCATTGGTGAGCATATTTTCAAAGCTGTGACCAGTTACAAAGCCTATCAGTGACATTAAGACATCCAGCAGCAGAAACACCAAGCAATCAACAGTAGCAATAAAACTGCTGTCATTGTGAACGAGACTTAAGAATATTGTAATAGCTAGCTGGTAGATTAGATGTTTTTGTGACCATGCTGAAATTAGGTTGATCTATTATGGTCCTATAAGGCAGACACACACATAGTGTGTTGGCTAAGCTCTCAGAGCCACTGAATAAACTGGGCCACTTACTCTGACACTTTAGTGCTGGTCATGCAGTGCCACAAGTTCAGCCTGTGCCCCGGTGGTGGAAATGTGTAATAATTTCCAGTTGGCTTTATTTATATGTTTGGAAAGACATTATTTTGTGCTTATTTTCCTGTATTTGATTCAAAACTATTTGACTGTGACTACTCAGTCATGTAATATTACAGGTAATGGCTATCCTCTGTGATGAGATATTCATTTAAGTGAATTTTTGTGTGGGTTCCATGGTGCAGTGTAAAATATGTTTTACAGAAAAATACTGTGGAAATGCTACAGTACACAACCTGTTAAAAGATTAACTTACCTTACTATATATTTTGAAAAACTGTAAATGTGTCCTCACAAAACCAGTCATAAGTTTTGAATGGGGAATAAATAAGCTTTCCAGTGATGTATGTTGTGTTAAGAAAGCACAATACTTCACCAAGATCCAGCTATTTGAAAATCTGGAATCTGAGGGTGCAAAAAAATCTAAATTCTATTTAAAAGTTGTCCAAAAAAAGCTCTATTCATATTACTAATCACCTAATTTACTCTAGGAAATTTTTAAAAATGTCTTCATGACACATGATCTTTAATATCGATAATTTTAACCCATACAATGTATTTTTGGCTATTGCTACAAATATACCTCAGCGACTTTACTGTACTTTACTTTACTTTACCAGTAATTTTACTGTACTAAACTGTCATACTTCTGGTTTTTGCAAGAAAAATCTATAAAGTTTTAAAATATTTTGGTATCAATGTGCCATACCGTTTTTTATGGTGAATTTTGGCATTTTGCAACTGCTGTAAACAAAGCTGGATATTTTTTACTGTATAGAGAGCTTTTAAAGTCCATCAGAGTGGGTAAGAGAGGATTTTTAACTTTTGGGCAAAATATCACTTTAAATGATGAGAGATGGGTGTTTGTGAGAACTGAATGAATTTGACAGTATTCTGCCCTTGGTTGAGCATGTAGCCTGTACTTTTTGTCCTTGTGTTGTTTTGCTTTTTCCTGCTGTTTTTCCAACTGATTGTCTGGTCAGTGGTGAAGGTTGACAGTTGGTTACAGTACAGATAGAACGAGGGAATGCTTAGACAGTATACCTTTTATACTAATACACAAATAAGTTGACAGATGCCTAACTGGGGAATAGTGTAGTATGGAAAGGATTTCAAATGCGTTTGGATTTGTTTTTTACAATCTTATGATTCCTTTAAATGCTATTTTATGCCCTAAAAACAGAACACAAAAAATCTTACTGGCAGTATTTTTTTTTAACATGAACATATTTTCTCTTTTCTTTCTCTTTGTTCTAGGAGCTCTAAGATCTTAAGGGTCGTCTAAGTTGTTATTTTTTTCTTGATTGGTCCTTATTCTGCTACAGGGCAAATAAGGAATTACCGCTAAACCTAAAAAATGTTAAAATAAGCTGAACTTCAGGCGAATTAGAATGAGAAACTGGGGCAAAACATAATGTACTGGACCCATATACTAAGTGATCTCTTGCTACAGTATCTATTTTGAGCAGATTTGCTTTAGTTTAGTCACACATTACATGGCAGAAGCATGTCTGGAAATAATTTTTCTATTCACACTTTCCATTTTAATAAGACATACGCCTGGAGTGAAGTGTATCAATCTGTCTCTGAGCAGCAGATGGAGCCATGGCTGCATTTTGAAGCGTTTCAATCAAGATATGTGATAATGCTATTTAGAAGCCAAAGCAAGCTATTTATATAATCTGAATTCAAATGACACGTTGTTTCAAACCTGTATGACTCTCTTTAATCTCTGTGCATATTTTGAAATAAGAAAATGTCTCAATGAACAATATTGTTTTAGATCTCATCAGATCGCATTATGTGGAGAATGATCTTGAAAATATCTTCTTTTATGCTACTCAGAAGAAGAGACAAAGCCGTACAGGTTTATATTGATATAAAGGTGATAATATAATAAACAAAGTTTCATTTTTGGAAGACCTATCGTTGGTTTTGAAGATCTTTTTATTAATATAGCTATATATACTTCATTATATTCCATTTGATACAGGCTCTGGCTTATAGAGTAGTGTGTAACCCATAATCTTTAAGCATGGAAATAGAAAGTGCTTGATGATTTGAAGTCAAAAGTAATCCACTTTTGAAATGCACTGATATAGTTGACAGTGGCTATGAAGTACAGTCCAAATAGCAAGTCGTATCTAGAAGATTAGTAAGCACTAAGTATGTTTGCTTTAGTGTCTCGTTACCATTTCCACGACGCACACTGTAGTCAACAGTAGATGATAAAATGACAGAACTTAATTCATATCCTCTGTCTTGCACTTTCTCCTCCGTAGCCTGCAGTTTCCATGGCAACTCTGTGTAGCATGAGCG
Organism: Enteromius unitaeniatus; assembly: GCA_032359435.1. Classification (NCBI taxonomy): domain Eukaryota; kingdom Metazoa; phylum Chordata; class Actinopteri; order Cypriniformes; family Cyprinidae; genus Enteromius; species Enteromius unitaeniatus. The sequence goes on along the minus strand of JAUMHI010000041.1, from coordinate 9,204,476 downwards.
CTTGTCAGCCCACTCAGGCAGGCTTCGCTGTGTGAAGTCACAAATAAAACATTCTCTCTGTTCATCTCACCATCCCCACTGCAGTACAAACCCAAGCACTTCCTCCTGACTATACCAGTTCTAGCGATTCACACAGGAATCATACCAGTCCACTCAATTTGTCCTCCTTTGTGGAACAGTGGAAGAGTTGCAAATCGCTCTGTGATAATGTCAAGCCTGGCAGGGCTTAAATCTGCCATCATGCACAGTAGATCATGTGTGCATGTATATGCAGAAGCAAGATAAGGTCCTGGCAGGGAACATTTCATGTCAGGAATGTGTACAATACCTTTTATACTATGAAGACTCAAAACTTTAAAAGGGGGACAGTCATGCTGTCTTCTATTTCATACACAGGAACTTTATAGTCTCTTTTCCAGAAATAAAACACAATTAATACAAGATTGCTCCATTATTTGATCAATCTCTTATTATTGTGCTGTTGCTTTGATATTTGCATATTCTGTGCCTTAGTAGCTAGTAGCTTAGCAGTTATTTATTTTGTGGTACAATTTAAGGCCTCATATATATATTTTTATATATTTATTTATTTATTTGTATTTTTTTAGAAAATAGACAACACAGTGTGTAGCTATTTACTGTATTCTTTAAGAGATATAAATGTAAGATTTTGTGATCTGTTCTTTCTTTAATCTGTAGATATTTTGAAGAAACTTCATGTGGGTCTTTTGCATTGTAATGACATTCATAGCACCCAATTTATTAAATAATAAAAATGCACCATAAGAGTGTTCCATAAGACTTTTGCTACAGCCATAAAGTAGATCATGGTGAAAAACTACAAATACATTTACATATTTATGTACTTAATAAACAATACCCTGCAGTTGTACTTTTGGCGTACAAAACTGGTATACTACATTGGAACAACTAATGTTGTGCTCAGTGCACTTTAATTGTGCAGAACTATAATTACTATTAAACAAGTGTAGGTATAATAAGTATGTTTAATTGTGCCCAAGCCGAACTATTGCAAGTATACTTTAGGTACAGTTTAAATATCTTGCATTTAAAGACCAATATTATAGAATGTGCTTTGTGCACAGGTAGGACTCCAGATAAAGTTTTAATTATAACGTTTATATCAGTAAGACTTGAATGATATATCAGTAAATATGTTAATAGATTTGAACAGAAATAAATGGATTTTTAAATATGTGACCCTGGACCACTATAACCAGTCATAAGTTTTTTTTTTGGAAATGTATATTTCTACATCATCTGAATAAATAAGCTTTCCATTGATGTATGGTTTGTTGTAGGAATAATATTTGGTCAAGATACAACTTTTGGAAAATCTGGAATCTGAGGATGCAAAAAAGAATTGCCTTTTAAAGTTGTGCAAATTAAGTTCTTACCAATGCATATTACTAATTAAAAAATTTGATATAGTTTTGATAGATTTACAGTAGGAAATGTACAAAATATCTTCATGGAACATGACTTTTTGATAAAAGAAAACTCAGAAAATTTTGACCCATACAATCTATTGCTGGCGTCACGCCCATGTCTGTTTTTGTTTCTTCATGATTTCCTGTATTTCTATATTTGGTCTTGTTCCTGTCCTTGTTTAGTTGATTAGTTAACCCTTGCCACCTGTGTCCCTCACCTGTCCTGTATCTTCCTTTGTGTGCTTAAGCCCATTGTATTCTGTCCTGTTTGTTGATCGTCAATGTTGTAAGGTTTCTTTGAGAGTGTGTGAGCCGTGTCCTGCTAGTTTAAATAAAGTGAAGTTTGTTACCTTACCAAGTTTGCATCTTCGCCTGCTTTGCCCACGACCTGACCGTGACATCTGGCTATTGCTAAAAATATATCTGTGCTACTTAAGTCTGGTTTTGTGGCCCAGGGTCACATACAGTGTATAAGTTTTTTTTTTTACTTGGGGAATTCTATCAAGAACAAGCCTAATTTTAGTCAAGGTTTATTCACAGTCTTTGCCTCCATTGCGCTTTAAGCCTGTTGCAGATGGAGTCAGTCAATTCACGACTCATGAATAGTGAATGTAAATAGTGAATAAATAATTTGGCATATGATTTGTGAACCTGATCCACAGCTTCATTGAAAACAACTAGCTAAATATTCATAGATTCACTGATCTGTTCTGTCCATACAAAGTTAAAGTGTTGCAAAAAACTTTTTTTTTTTTTTTTTTATTGTATGGACAATAGACAGACTTTTTATTTTTGGATGAACTATCCCTTTAACAAGTGAAAGTGTAAGACATTTAAGGACAAATATTATATTGTCTGGCTCACTGGGTTTGCAGCATTTTGTGTGAATGACTACATGGTGCCTGATGGTACCTGCTGGGTCATTTCCCAACCCTGGATTTGTAGTTATAGTGTTTCATTCCGGCTGACGTTCATTTTGTCCTCTGCAACTGGACCTGAGGCAAAAACATAAAAACAAGAATCACAAAAACCTATCAGTTAAATAATTTGCTTTATGTTTTTTAGTTATCTCTTGTTATTGCCTGAAAGCTTGAATGTTTAAACAGGTCTTTCCTTAGTTCAGAGTACAATTTTTCACCATGTGCTGACAAAATGGATAGAAAGTTAGATCTGTAACCCAAAGTTCTCGGGTTTGAGACCCATGTGGGGGAAGTAAATAATCAGCATTCTCTCCACCTTCAATCTCACTGCTGTGTGTGTGTGTGTGTGTGTACTTGGATGGGTTAAATGCATAACCGAAATTCCTAGTATGGGAAACTATACCTGGCCACATGTCATGTCTTTTGCTTTCCTTTCCTAACAAAGTAGGCCAGAGCAAAGCATTCTGGGATGCCAAGACACCCTTTGGGTGCCATCAAGAGACTTTTGTCTAATATTACTGTCTTGCATGGCTGCCTGTTGAGAATTGAGGGTTTTATAGCATCTTACAATCTTCGATTCTGGTTAATATCTAATTTGGATTAATGAGCTGTTTATTTTATGTTGAGTTGGTTTTAATTGTCAGCATATGTACATGTGGAATATCAAAGATAGTGAAACTTAAAAAAAAATCTGTGAATTAAAGGAACACACCAAAATAGGCTCATTTTCCAACTCCCCTAGATTTAAACAGTTATTTTTTACCGTTTTTGAATCCGTTCAGCCGATCTCCAGGTCTGGCAGTAGCACTCTTAGCTGTAGCTTAGCATAGATCATTGAATCTGATCAGACCGTTAGCATCACGGAAAGAGAGGACAGTTCCTAGTTATATCAGCCTAAAACTTGTTCTTTTCAACTTTTCAAGTAATGTTTCAAGTTTTAAATAGGAAAAATATCCAAACTTTGGTCACTTTTGAGCGTGATGCTAACAGTCTAATCAGATTCAATTATCTATGCTAAGCTATAGCTCAAAGTGCTACCACCGGACCCATAGATTGGCTGAATGGAATAAAAAAAGGCTAAAACTGAACTGTTTAATTCTAGGGGAGTTGGAAAATGAGCCTATTAAAAAAAAAAAAAGAGTAGCATTGCGGAGGATGCACTGAAAATCACTTATTATGCCTTATACACCATAAAAAGCATACTGTATCAGTTTAATATACGCCTTGTCTTAAAACACAAAAATGCTACAGGCAGGTGCAGGGGACGAAACTCTTGCTCTGCGAGAGGCCATATGGGCTGTGTTAGTGCCTGGAGGTGCTCTCCTTCAAGTGACTCAGTGATCTCGTCTCCTCACGTGGCAACTCCACTTATCCTCAACTCTCCGCCGCGGGCCGTCAGCATTAGAGGCAGGAATGATTGTGTGTGCCCTGCTGTGCTTTATAATAAACATTCATGATGTGTTTTAGTGTTTGTACTACCTCGCTAATGTGAAGCAATGTTGATGGTACGTCCCAGAAAGAGAGGACCTTGGGGACGATTGCTCCATTTTCCCCTTCCTTCTGTTTATTAATTTATCTGTTTTATTTGTGCCATGTCTGACCTGAGGACAGCTTAGCCGTCTTTAAATGAGTGCAAGGTGCTTTGATGAGCATTTGCTTTTGAAGGACGTATTTGGATTTAAAAGATTTCAGACTTTTCCCACTCTGTTCAAATCATGTCAGGTGGTGTTTCTTCCACTTTTGATCCTTAAATTCACTTAAAAAAAAAGCTGTTTATTTTATTTGTCTGCTAAAAGTAAACTATGAACATCAACCATCTGTACATTATAGGAGAGTTTTTTTTCTCCTGAGCTGTTGTGAAGAAATGTGATTTTACCCTATTGTTGCTAAAATTTAAAATTAACACTATAAAAAATGTGCTACTTAAAATAAAAACGTAACTGTATAGTAAATATATAGATATATTTATATATTATTATATATAAAAACTTTAACTTATCTTATTTCAGATAATTGGCAAAGAAAACATGATTTTAATTTAGTTTAAACAAAACTGAAGTAAAAATAACTTATGACTTATATAGGCATATTATAAAATAAAAATAAAATCACAAAATATGCTACAAAATTAGAAGTTCACTAGAATTATAATGAAATTGTAAAATCTATAAATAAATAATGTTACAAATAATATAACAAAAATTAAATTCATTGTGTGATGAAAAAGGTGGTGGCAGAAATTATTTTCACACTTTGTGCATATTTGTTGTTTTGAAAAATTTTATTTTTAAAAATGTTTGCCCTTTGATATATATATATATATATATAGTTTGAAAAAAACATTCAATATTAAGCATTAAAGCATTAAATAAAATATTTTCATATTTAAAAAATTGTTTCATTTATAGATGCATGGACTTTCATTACATTACTTTTTGCATCACCTCTTATTTACAAAGTAACTGTAAGAAAGATAGATCTAAATGAATTGATTGTTTCCAGTCCATGTACTGTATCATTTCTATATGGAGAATATCCAATGATTGAACGGAGGTTGGATTTCACTTGGTATTCTGCTTCAGTCAGATGGTGCCGTGATGCTATACATCATCATTTGTAGGATCTCCTCTGCCTCACTGGGACAATGACCTTAAACGTTTCGCTTCCATTAAACAGAGCGATTGAACCTGAGCTTGGCATGTTTAAATGCTGCTGTTTGCCACACTGTGCGAATTACAATTCTTTTTCCCAACATTGATCGCTGGCTGTGGGCTCCCCTCAGGAGATGTGATTTAATTACACTCCGTCCTCTCTCTTGGTTAAGCCTTTTTCATCAGAATACTCTCGCGTGCCGTGAGAATCCGTAAGCATGAGGTCATTGGCTTTACTTCTTGTTGAGCAGATCTGGACCTCAGGTGTCAGAAGCTAGTTGGGATTTGCCAAATGACACCAAGCGTACACCTGGAGCTGTGATTTGCTGTTATGATGACCATGTGATTGCCATTCCTGTTCAGTGAATTCCCATCCGTCATTTAATAATTCATTTGAGTTCTCAAAGGAGTAGTTCACCTAAAAATTCCAATTCAATATTGAAAGATGCGAAATGGTGGCTTGGTAGGTTTTTAGTGCGTTAATAGTTTTTTTCTGTCCTTTATTATTGTTACTTTTCTGTTTTTACATGCACTATTGATGTGCAAAATGTCGTTTTATAAATGTTACTTTAGTTTTGTTGTATATGTAATTGTATACCTGGGCTGAAATTCTTGATGTCAGTGAGGAAATAAAAAAATAATAATAATGAATTAATGAATTTACTTGCTTTTTAATTTATTTATGTATCCAGCCACTCTACTTCTATGAACAGCCTGCATATTATTTAATTATTAAACACACACACACAAAAAAATGATTTTCTACGATTCTTCACTGCACTCTTTTCCACCTATCTTTTCATATTGTTAAATTGCAAACATGAATTTGAAATTTGAAAAATTAAAAAGAAAAAAAAAGAACCATAAAAGTCATCCGTGTGTCTCATGCACTATATTTCAAGTCTTTTTAAGCCTCAAGTCATGATACATATTGATATTTTTCCCCTTCACTGAGCTATTAACTACTGAATCATATAGTTTCGAGAACCAACAGTACTACATGCTTCTAAATTTAACATCTACTCACTTTTTTTTTCAACCAAAAATAAATAGTAGACGTGTTTTGTTTGTATTTTTGAGGGCATCTTTATAAATAGTTGCACCACCATGGCAGGGTGTTGCTGGCATCGCTCACATAATCCCCTTTATCTTTGTGCTGAGGTTGGCAACGATTTTCAGCAACTCCATCTCTAATGCCTATGAGTCATGCTCCCTCATTTTGAAGGTATGTTTAGCTCCATTGACTAGTTTATATTGAGAAATGCTCAAGCCGTCTTTTCCTGTTATATCCATAGTTGTTTTTTTTTAGCTGTGCTCTCAGGGACCCAAAGCACATGCCTGGAGGAATGATATTGTAGAGTTCTAGAGGGATTTTGTGATGTCCCTGAGTTGTGAAATTCGACTAGAGTTAACAATTACATGTACTTCAGAAAGAACACGAAGCGTTGAAGAGAATTGAGATCGGTTTGTTCTCTGGCACTCAGTGAGTCATATCTGTTTAACACAACACCCCCTCTGCTTTCTGCTTCATGATTGTATGGACAGTACTTTGATTGGCTGCAGTTGAAATCATGTGTGTTGAAGATGCATAAATGCATTGTAAAATTCATACAAGCACACATATTGTGAAATACAGTTATATTTGTGATTCCAAATGAACGGGATTCTGTGGAACTTGCTTTAGATTACACAAATGCTAAATATATGTATGTATAATTTGTTTAAGAATATGACTTTTATTAATATTAGGGCTTTGAAAGAATAACTTTCGGAAAAGGCCAATGAGGCCAATCGAACCAGCCGAGATGAGGTCAGGGTTTTACAGTCCTTACTTCGCCGTGCCCAAAAAGAGCGGTGGGTTGAGACCTATCCTGGATCTACAGGCTTTGAATCGGTCCCTACTCAGGCTGCCACGGGACTCGATCGTGTAAGAGTGCCTATAGTTTGGCTCGGCTGGCCCGGCTATGTGCCCAAGGTTCCTAAATTTACATTTATTCATTTAGCAGACGCTTTTATCCAAAGCGACTTACAGGTGGGGAAAAACAAGAAGCAATTAGTCATACAGAGGCAAAAAAAACTTAGGAAGTGCTGATAATTCCGTATAACAGGCAATCTTCAAATAAGTGCAGGCTAGAAAGGGAAAGAAAGAGTAGGGTACAGACAGAGGTTGTCCCATTGGATGGTTGATGCCATCTCCCTGGCTTATCTATACCAGGGAGAGCCGTGCCCCTTAGAACTGAGAGCCCACTCAAGTGTTGCTTCATCTTATGCGGTGGCTCACGGCGCCTCACTAGCAGATATCTGTAGGGCTGCAGGCTGGGTGACACCGAACACCTTTGTGAGGTTTTACGACCTCTGTGTAGAGGCTGTGTCCCCCCGTGTCATCACTGAAGACAGCAGGTGAGTGGGAGGCCGGCTGGTGTTGGCTTGCTGCGCCATTCCCACGCGATCCGTATGCTTCCCTCAGTGTTCCCTTTTGAATAGGTGAACCTGAGTCCTCCTGCCCCGCTGTCGGAACTAGAGCGGAGTAGCTCTGACTGTGCTCCTACTGGGTCTCCTTCGCCCAGTAGGTTGTGGCAACAAATCTCAATATTCCACAGTCAGCCAGAAGGCTATGTTTCCCTTCAATTATATCCATAATCTTATTGATTGAATTGAATTCTAACGTCTACGTTCTCTCAAACATGGAACATGGGTTACCTTCGTAACCTAGACGTTTCTTCAGGAAACAGCAGTGCAACTATATTTAACACATACAGCAAGTAATATAGTAGATTAAAGACAATAAATATAACGTGTTAGAAGAAATGCACACTTTTATACACATGTAGCCACTCTGTTTTTATAGTGTTAGTATCTTTTTTGTAAGCTCCAGATATTAAATGTTTTAGGTGCACTCACTCATGCAGTTCCTTAGATGTGATTTACTGCTCATCATCTTGTATCTCTGAGAGCAGCCTTGCCCTGCAGCCATAAATCTGTTTACTTTAATAGTGAACTGTTTTTATATGCTGATCTTAAAAGCTGAGCTGTTTGCCACCAAAAGTATGTTTGCAGCAGTGCTAAATCACATGGAAATGATATATTGTGACTTATCTCCTAAACACATCTAGAAAATAAATGGGCAGGGATTGATCTTGGATTTTGACCCATATTTTCCTCACACAAGTATCTTTCAGGTCACCATAACTTCAAAATGGGATCTGATGTGCAATCTAAAAATTGTTCACCCCAAAATGAAAATTCTGTCATCATTTATTTGCCCTCACTTACTCCTGTAAGAGTTGAGATAGTTTGGAAGTGCCAGGATATATTTTGGAATAACACTGACTGTGTTCGTCTGAAAGAGGAACATATACACCTAGGATGGCTTGGGAGTAAATTATGGGGTAATTTTTTCTATCTTTAAATTTTTTGGATGAACTATTCCTTTAATATATATTTTTCAATCATATTGTGCACAATTCATCAGCTTTCATAATGTTTAATCATAAATAAGTAATTTGCTCAACTTCATAGGCTACAATTGTGCCAGTTAACGTATTTAGCAAAATGGCAAAGTAAAACATTTTAATAAAATTCAAGCGTAAAAAATAATTAAATCGGACCTACGGGTTAACCAAGTTCCTATTCGATAAAATGTTTCCCTCTTCAATTTATTCCTTTATATCATGTTTTGCTTGGAAAACATTTATGTTAAATGTAAAATGGCTTACTTGTGTAAATAGAAACCCTTTAAGAGAGACTTTAAAACAAGCATCATGCCATAATAAAATAAGTTATACAGAGTGTGTTTATTGGGGTGTTTTCTACTTGCAGTGTAAAAGTAATATGCTGCAATGACTTTATTTTGACAGAAAGGGTATAAGAAGACAAAAGGACATTTCCTGCCTGACTCCTTTTTGCATGTTAAGGTTGAAATGATTTGCTAAGGAGAATAGCAATGCCTACTTTTCTCTGTTTTGCAGGTGTATCTGGAATACAAGAGGCAGCCTCTTTCGGTCAGTGCATCAGCACTGAGAGTGTAGCATGGGCAATATAACAGGATATGCCATCAGAGTCTAGTGGCTGGCAGGATTTGGACAGGAGGCTGAAGATGAGGAAAACATGAGTGTTTGCACACAAATGAACTGGGTGGCTGTCTATTCCCACCAGTGATAATCTACAGAAGTCCTGCCTGCTCTGGGAGTCTCTGCAGAGAGTGGCCAATACAATCTACAAAAGGTCATCCCATTTCTACTTCGGTAAGTGTGAAAAACGGCAGAATAAAAAAGCAATATATTGATAAAGACCCCGCTGGTGCTGTCTTTCTGTGCTTTTTCTTTTATAAATGTAATGCTCTTTGTTCTGTTTCAAATCAGTGTTTGGGTTTGTACACTTAAAAAAAGAAAATGAATGAGGTTTGAAGGAAATAGTACATTAAAAGCGCTGATGTAGAGCTGGTCTTTGTTCTGTGTCTGTTAATGTTGCCCTTCCTGCACAAGTTATGGCTTCTGTCATGACAATCCAAATGGCTCCATAATTTCCTGTGGTCATAGAGGTCTATTGAAAGGTGGGGTGGACTTTTGTAATGGGTTCACTGAGCTTTATTGCAGTCTGGATGGGAGACAAATAATGCCATCGTTTAACTTTTGGCCTTGCCTTGCGATCGAGATTAGGAACAGCTGGACACAATTGTCCAACAGTTTCGATTTGGGGGCTATAGACTATTGAGTTTTGTAGCTGAACTGAATACAACAGATGGGTGAGATTTTTTATTTATTATTTTGTTAAGGTTGCTCTTATTGAAAAAGGGTGCGATTTTGATTAACATTACATTTAACCGCCTACACATTTGGTTAATTAATAATAAATATTGCATTTTGAAAACAAGAGCAGGGTCAAACAAGTTATATATTGTTGCTAATGTCATTTTAAGGTGAAAGTTTGTTATGAACAAGCATCGGTATTCATAAAATGTTTTTATTCATAATTATTTTTAGGTTCATATATTTTAACTATATCAAATTTCTATATCTAAGAAATATATAGAAATAATAAAAACTTTATTTAATTTGTTAAATAAAATAAAAGTAAAAAAATTTAAAAAGAAAATAAAAAGAAAAATGTATAACTTGCTCCACTTATTGATCCAAAATGATATCAGAGACACCAGGACACAATTCCTATCGTTAATGTTTAGTAATATCAGATATCATTCTGAAATTGTCATTTTTAACACAGAAAATTAATGCCAATCGGTGTCAATATAGAAAACATTATGGCAATAATAGCAAATAACAATGACAACAAATGATAATAGTATTTAAAAAGTTAAAAACTGTTGTTTTTGGAGATAAAATTGACTTTAAGCTCAATCAATTCCTGAAGGTTAAAGTATTCTAGTTTGTCCAATAATTTACATATACATTAATAATATTCTTTAATAAAATATCCTTTAATAAAAATATTTTGTATTATACAATTGTATAAAAATATATGTGTTAAAAACATGTGTTTTGTTTCTAAATAAACCAAAAATGAAATACTGAAAATGAATATAAACTATTTAAAAGGCTGCAAGTGAATTTAGGCATCACAACTTTACAATGTAAAGATGGATACTCATTTGAAATTTGCTAAGGATTATATTTAACAGGGTTATTAAATTATTAGTTTTTTAAATTATTAACTTGAAGTGAGCTGTAAATTCTGGCAAAGTCATCTAAATGTAAGAATAGGGAAATAATTATATACAATAAAATATTCATTGTCAGCTAAAAATAGATAACTGATACTGTACCATGAGCTTGTGCATCCCTAATCTTTTGCCATTCCCATTAGTTTGGGCAATGCTATCCATCAAACCCTGACTGCTTAGTAAAAATTCCTCAATGTATTTTTGTGGGTGCGTCTCAGTCTACTCATATGGACCAAATTGGGTCTGAGTGATTTACGCGAGTAAGTGTCACTGTGAGAGGCCTAATGAATGGCTTCAGGAACACTTCTCGCTCTCAGCTATTCTGCCAGGTGTTCTCATTAGCACCTTCTCTTCTGTTGGCTTTGGTGAAGAGAAGAAAGATGTCAGGTTAGAATGAAATCACACTGAATTCACCATGCTTTCATTTTTGACACACATTCTCCTAAATCCTCCTAAGACTATACTCTTGATGTTTTGTTGAGTCATGTACGCTCTGACAGACTATTCGTTTTGCATGTGCATGCACGATCACACACCAATTATGCCTTTTAAAGATTACAACTAAAATGCTTTTTTTTTTTACTGACTTTGCTTTGCTTATAAACACCATCGTCCTGCCTTTTTCCAGAGTGTGCATGTTTTGTGCGTATTTGCATTTATGTTTGTTACATTTTTAAGAGTTTAGGTTACATGTTACTAATGTGATAGCTGTAGGGAGCTGATTATCTCCTCGTGAAACCAGACACTCAGGAACTCTCTCAATGCAAATGTCATAAAATCAGAAACAAATAAGCTCTCCTATCAGACCGGAAGATCTGGGAGGAAGACCATCTGCTCACCAGCCCTCTGACCCATACTAGGCACAGGGGGCAGGTCACTACAGAAAGAGGTTCAAACTTAAGTTGCCACAATCACATAAAATAGTTACTGTATCTCCAGAATTCATGATCAGAAACTCCTCATGTTTGATATCAATATTGTAGTCTCGGTGCGGTTGGCAATAGGATCTCAGTCCCATATCAGCAGCTCAAACCATAGTGAAATTCTGTTCTCCTGATGTGGGTGTTGTCCCTGATAAGATCTTATCACATGCTGTACAGTATCTATGCTAGGCCAAGATGGTTCTCATGTCCCAGCAAAAGGTCCGGTGAAGTTTTTATTATGTCAAATTTATGATTGTCTTTTCCTGGTTTGGGTATTTAAAGAGAATTGGCTAAATATTCAAGGAAGCATCTGTAACCAGAACTTCCCACACGATTGCCTTGTGTCTCTCTATTTGCCAGGTACTGTATGATGACTCTTTGACATTATTGTAGTATTTTAAGATTTGTGTTTCATGCTGACTATTTATATAACCAATGTATAGTGTGCTTTGTGTAAC
>JAUMHI010000041.1:9160676-9192293 GCA_032359435.1 Enteromius unitaeniatus | reverse complement strand
CAAATAATATGAAACTGTACAACTGTTCACTTGAATGATTTATCATGAAATTGCATGAAAGGTTTAAAAAGTCTATTAATAAAGTATCTGAAAAGGATTTACTCTATAAACAATACATTACATTAAATAAAGACAAAATCATTAATGAATCAATAAACTAAGCTTATAAAACAATATGATCAATAACATATGATCCAATGCCATTTCTCAAGTGAATAAATCATCTTATAATAGTCGTCCAATACTGACACGACTGACAAAAATAAACATGTTCGCGCGAGCAGGTGAGAGAAGATCGAGCGCAAGATAATAATCGCGGGCAGATGACATATAACGCGCACGCGAGGGCTCCCTTTCTTCGCATATAGATCCGTTTTCCTCTCGCGGAAATGATTTACTGTGCGCGCCAGCATCAGTGGTGCGCTCGCGCATTAATGCCATAGATTTGCCGACATATATATATATATATATATTGGGTTTGTCGTTTAAGCAAGGAACCGAAATGAGGCACCGAAATCCGCGTTTTGGTTCGGTTCGGTACATACCGGTTACTTAGGTACCGGTGCTATAATGGTACCGGTTTTCGGTACCCAACCCTAATGTGCACAGAGGTAGTTGTGAGATCGGGTTGAACATTTCTTAGTAGTATCAGTGTTGAAACCAGTTGTGCTGCTTGATATTTTTGTGGAAACTGCGATACATTTTTTTTCCAGGATTCATTGTCTTTGCTGTAACTTTTTATCAGATGCATTGTTGCTAAATCAGTTTATTCAGTTTATTTAAAAAATCGAACTGAACCTAAACTTTTGAACGATTACAGTATTTTTTAACATTCATTAGATCTATTTAGTACGTCATGTTTACTTTGTCCTTGTCACAAAATTTCCTGCGCAGTTTTGAGTGTATTATATAATAAGGAATTTTGTTTCCAATTCGATTCAGGCATTTGTTATGTAAACTCATTTTCATTCAGCTGCAGTGAGGCTGTAATGGCACCTTGGCATTATCTTTTCTCAGGATCCAAAATGAGGACACAAAAGAAGGACCCATAGGAGCCGTACAAATAGTTAGAATTCAAGTACAAGTGAATCATATGAGAAAAGGCTACTATCTTATCTGAGACATTTTTATTTTCTTGTGGGTGAACATGACTTTATCTTATCAGTACTGATCATCTCACTCCCCGAGCACATCTCCTAAAAGAAAACCTGTTATCTCGAAGCCATTGTTTAGCTATCTCACGATCCCTACGGAAAGATTGTTGTTTTCCTGTCAGATGGTGGCTGACAGCTCTCGGCATGAGGCGGTCATTCAGATGGAAGGATGTTAGATCTTAAGCCTGTAAGGAGGTCAGATAAAGCAGATACAGCGGTCTAAAGTGATATTGCATGTTTTTGGAGTGGTCTTGTGAAATAATTATGCCCCCTCCAGACATTTAGTCTATTTCCATCCGACTCATTCGCTTATAGTATTATCTGTCTTGTAACTCTTCCTTCTTCTTGCATCACTCTTGCCTATTGGTTGAGTTACTATGCAGCACCTCTCAAGAGGACATCATCAGTGAGAGGAAGTGACATGTTTATGCATTCAAATAAATTTCATATACTAAAGCAACAGTTCACATTAAGGTTGCATTATTTAATGTTAACATTAACAAGCAATGTATTTGTTACAGTATTTATAATTTTTTGTGTGATCTATTACTCATGTTCAGTTTATTGTTTGCTCGGGTACATTAAATAGTATTAACAGAATAGTAAATGTTGATATTAACATTAAGATGAATTCTTCAGCTCTTTCATTGCTAGTGTACGTTAACTAATGTTAACAAATTGAGCTTCTTTTTAAAGTATAAAAAATATTTTCATATAAAAATTTCATTCATTTGTATTATAATTTTAAGAACAAACTCTAAGTCATACATAAATGAAACGGGTACAATTTTTCTACTCAAAAATCATGGCATAGTTTAGTGTTTAATAACTTTCTGCATCTTTGTTGATTTAATTTCAATCATAAAATCAAGCATAAAATAAATGCATTCAAGATGCATTTATTCAAAGTGCTTAAAATCAGCGTAACTTATCACAAACTTATAAAAACAAAATACCTAAAGACAAATAAAAATGTGTTATGTTTATATATTTAATATATTTATACATCATCTAAAAGTAAAAGTATATAAAAGTATATACATGTAAATATTTAAATGTATACTGAATGCACATGTATCTATATATACATAATAAACAAACACAGGACACATATAATATGTAAACAAAAAAAATATTTTAGAGATTAATCGTTTTGCACTAGTTAGAATATGTGAATTGACTGGAACAAACTATATTTATTGATGATAAATATATAAATCAGATTATTCAGTTTAGTTTATTTTAGTGCTATTACATAAACCTGTTTCTTATAAAATGTTGATTTCAAATAGACTTTTATATGCAAGTTAAAATACATAAATATAGAATTTATGCCTAAATATTGCAGCATCATATTTGATTGCAGTGTTCAAGCAATAGCAGCCTAAATTTCCACCCTCTTACACTAACTCTTCCTGAAATGTTAATCTCCAGAATCCTCTGTGTAGTCGTTCATCCTGAGCTGCAGCTTTTCTTTGTTGAGTGGAGGATGTTTTAATTATCAGTGATACATTTGCATTTGCAAGAGACAAAAGCACTCTGCATTAGCACAGATTGTCTTTTATTTCAGACAATATTCCCTAATGCCCTCTCAAACATTGTTTTAGCAGCACGTTTTCATCCCCGAAGAACATTACGATGCCCGTTGTGTCTCTTCTCTCTTTTTTGGCTTCTTGTCAGGACAGAGGCAGTAGAGACATATCTCGTCACAGTTGATTGATATAAGCAATTTTGTGTTATGCTGCTTCCTTTTTCGCTGACTGATATTCACGATTGGCTCCCCGACGGGTTTCTCTCATGGGTGTTAAATGAGCTTTCATGATAAACTAAATCAGATAAACTGCTTTGATTTATGACACAGGTTACGGCGTACTAACACCTCTGAAGTACAGCATCGAGCCTTCATGTCAGATTGTCTTTGTCTTAGGGCAGATGTTATCTTATCAGTCACCTTATGATGTTATGCTATGGTTCAAATTAAGGGGATGTGGAGCATTTTAAAAGGGATCTGGTTTGCTATACCATCTTATTTAATTATACCCATCCAGCAGGATGAGACTTTCCCCAGTTAGTATATGAGGTTAATTTTGTTACGCTTGATAGTTTGTACTGAGAAATTGGTGATTCAGAAATCTGTGACTGTAGTTTACAGCTTCTGTCCTAAATGTTGCAGCTGTGATTCAGTAGGAATACAGGTTTGAGTCTGGCCTTTAAATTAAATGAAAAACCTGTGAATGTATATCATGATTTAGCCTATGTGGCTTTTATGACACAAAGCTTGGTGTGCAGTAATTACAATATCATGATTGGGGACTATACAATTTTGTCAATAAATATGTTTTGTTTAAATAGTATATGTGCATGTACTGTGTAAATTGATTATGTACATATACATACACATGCATGTATATATTTAAGAAAAAAAAATACATTTATGTATTAAATATATTTATATATGATATAATTTATATGAATGTTTATTTTCTGTTGGAAGTGCTCTCTCATTAAGATTTTTCTGTCTATTTTCTGTACTGTTTTTAGTTGTTATTCAAGCAATTTATTTCTATTCATGCTTAAACCATAGACTCCTGAACTTTTAACCACTTATCTAATGGTTTAAAATCACTTTGAAAAAAAATAATTATCTCAGGGGCAACTTTTACAGCTTGAGATGAAGCTGAAAAATGGCACCAATTGTCTATATAAAATTATGATAACAGGAAAAGAAAGGGTGAGTAAAAGACTACAAGAACCAGAAGAGTCCTCTGCTCAATCTGACTTGTGTTGCAGCCAGGAATTAAACCACACAATGCTAGTTTCATCTGGCTCCATCTGGCTCCTTTTCTGTCTTTTCTGGCAATACTGTCAACTTTATAAGAAAAACTATTTGAAGTGAGCTGAACTGAGCTGGTCGATGACATCACTGAATGAATGACAAAAATGTATTGTTTACTAGTGTTCACTTGCATTATTAACACACTGTTTCCTGTTTATCAGCGTAAAGCTGCTTTGGCTTAATCTGTATTGTATTAAGCACTATATAAATAAATGACTTAACACGACATGAAAGCAACACAGGTCTGTTTGTATGAACACAAATATAGAATTTATCAGTCGTTACACACAAATATTTGGCTGTTCAGTGCCACGATTGACCAATGAGAAGCAAGTATTCCAGAGAACCGTGTAATAAGTAAATATAATGATAGCCTATCATAAGGTTCATGGATAATAAAAAGCTCAACCTCATCTCGAATAAAACACAAAGCTCCAGACAATTTCCTTTTGATACCAATTATAGAGACACAGTGGTACGCTGCAATTTTTTGTACAATGCTTAGCATTTAAACTATTCCAGCTTCACTAATGTAGAAAATAATTTGCGTGAACGTGATTTATTGAAGCTGTATGCTTATGGGAATGTGGTTTTCCTGAATATTCTTTTCTTTTCTCTTCCCACAGTGCAGTGTCTGGAGATGACTACTAAGAGGAAGATCATCGGCCGCCTGGTGCCCTGTCGATGCTTCCGGGGGGAGGAGGAGGTCATCTCAGTGCTGGATTATTCCCACTGTAGCCTGCAGCAGGTCCCTAAGGAAATCTTCAGCTTCGAGCGCACACTAGAAGAGCTCTACCTTGACGCCAACCAGATTGAGGAGCTGCCTAAGGTAAGTTGTCAAGTGTCAGCTTAAACATGCATAATATCTGCCTTACAGTGGATACGTCAACTCCTGAACATCATCTTATACAGCAGTGTAACAGTACAGAAATATAGTGCACTAAATGTGATTGTTTCCTTATAAAGCACTAAAAGTGTCCCATAATTAAAGTTTATTAATATTATCGTTATTTCCCCTTGGTATTTCACATTGTTTAAGGTAAATCAGCCTTTGCCAAATGTATCTAGTAGCAAGAATATAACAGGACCATGGACAGCTCCCATATTGTGTGCAAAGCTGTATCTGAATTTGGTCTATAGAATTTTTTCTGATATACTCCTTAGATAAGTGCTTAAGTTTTAACTCCTGAGGTGCCATTTTAAACCCATGGTTAATATAGTTTTTATAAAATATTTGTTTCATGTTTAACACTTGCCATGGGCTAGTTTTGTGTTTTAGGACATAAGTCTTTCAGCAGCTATTGCTCAAATCTTCAGTGACACATGATTTGGTGCTTAAGAAATAAGTGATGTTATTATAAGTGTTGAAAATAGTTTTGATGATTAATATTTTTGCAGAAACCATGATGGGCCTACATGTTTTAGGATTCTTTGATAAAACAGTATTTATTTGAAATAGAAATCTTTAATTACATTATGCACATCTTTACTGTCACTTTTAAATTACTTCCATGCTAAATAAAAGTCTTCTTTTTTACCTCCAACTTCACAGTTGTGTATGTAAAGCCAAGGCTCTGGTTCTTGAGTACTAGGACAGAACTGAAATAAGTCATTTATCAATGAATTATTTTGGATTAATCTTTTAAACATGGTTTCAAATCTAGTATTCACTTCAGTGAGTGAATTAATTGAGACTACAAAATGGTTTCAAACTGATTGTCAGCCCAAAACACTAAACAGATTGTGTGACGAAGTTGACATGTTTGAGTTCTGTGTATTTATTCAAAAAATAAAACGCAAATCTTACTGAATCAAATGGAAGTGATAAGTACTGTGTGGCTGTGGGACATTTTCTTTTCTAATTTGTTAGTATTTTAAGAATTTTAACATGCAGTGAGTTTATAAAATAATTAAGTCAATTGTAAACATTGATTGTACAAATAAAGCATGGCACAACAAACTTAAAATAACTGCCTGTCCATCTATGGTAATGTTGTCACTCTGGTTGTCGTAAGTTATTTACAAAAAAGTAAGGTTACACAGAAATTAAAGCAGAGTTAAAGACTTTTAAAACTGCAGATGTAAAATGTAGTTTTCACCTAGCATTAAATGATGTCATTTTATTTTATTACCAACAAGAAAGGATAAAAATATGATTGGGTTCATCACTTTAATTCATGATGCCTGGGAAATTCAGCAAAAAAAAATTTAAATAAACCTTTATTTCTCTGTCTTTCTTAGCAACTCTTCAACTGTCAAGCACTCAAGAAGCTGAGCATGCCTGACAATGACCTCTCCAACCTGCCAACCACCATCGCCAGCCTTGTGAATCTAAAGGAGCTAGATATTAGTAAAAATGGTACATCCTTAACTCCATTTATTCTATACTTGCTTTTTTCACAACTTTTTTTGAGCATATTGGTGTGATTGTAAATTGTACTTTCATACAAAACACATGTACCCTGTATAAACATGATTAAACTGGCTTTATCTCAGGTATTCAAGAGTTTCCAGACAACATAAAATGCTGTAAATGTCTATCAGTTGTGGAGGCCAGTGTAAATCCTATAGCCAAGTAAGTAGAGCTGCTCATATTTCTTAAATCAGAAAGACTGAATAGTTTGATAACTGTATTATGTACATACAGGTAGTTGACAAATTCATATATACAGTATTTATTTTATATTTTATATGGATTTGAGTAGATTTTAGTTTTATGGCAACTGATTTCTTTATTTTTTTAAAGATAATTGTATTCTAATTTTCCTTCAGTAGTTTATTTAATGGTGTTGTGGACTTATATGAGTGAGTACTTTATATCTCTTAAATGAGATATAATAAAAGTTCTGTGAAATAGTTATAAAAAGAATAAAATTAAGTTTTTTCATCTCCACTAATTTTGCCATTATTTTAAAACACTGTTTCAAAATTCTGTTTTGAAAGTTACAGTTACACTGACTTTTTAGTTTTGTACACCTACTGTAGCAGCTAAGGGTGTACTTACACTAGGCATGGTTGCATTACACCCTAATGGTACGGTCACACCAGACATGACTTGTGCGAATAAATCGTGCTATTCACGTGTAGTTGGACGCTTGAACATTTTAAGTTTACTCGCTTCATTCGCGCGTAAAAATTAACTTAACAACAGACGCAAATTTGTGTCATGCATTGGAAAATCGTAAAATTTTTCTAAATATTGTGCCATGAAATGCAGTTTTAAAAGTATTTCAGGCGAGAAGGTAGTTGTTTAAAACACAAATCTGTGGTTTATTAAAAAAATAAAATAAAATAAAAGTGGTTAAACAGGAGGTAAATTCGTTTTGGGTATATTTCATAGGCAAACTTTGGTTTAATGAATCTATTGTTTATTTCCTTTTAGTTCCTGTTTCTATGAAACTATGAAGATGTATCATACAGCGACGATTATTTAGTCCTACATAGTTATGGAATTCTGCCTCCACTTGTTGCGTAGTAATCACTTCACTACTAGAGCAAGCTCCTGATTGGTCAACGCGGCACGAATTTTCGCCAAAGTTCAGATTTTTCAACTTGAGCGGCACACTATTCGCGCTGCTTAATTCACTCAAATCACACCGCAGGATGCTCAGATGATTAATCCCTTTTCTGGATTACTATGAACATACATGCAAAAGCTAGATGTTTTCATATTTTATATAATGTTTTTTTTTTCTCTCTCTCTCTTTTTTAAATCCATGATTAAACATATTTTTTTAATTCAAAAGCACATTTGTACATTAATAATACATATTGTAAGACACCCTGCCTTAAAACCGAACCAAACTCAGCTAAACTCAAACAGAGATAAGACATGCATTTCTTTTTTTATCTCTTGTATTCAATTGGCCTTCAGTCTGAAGCTGAGCTTCAAGTCTTTGATTCAGAAGTTTATGATAGAGGATCAAACATTCAGGATCCAGTGCATGATCTCTGCAGAGAACCCTTTTCTTCATATTATGATTAAATCAGCCCTCAAGTGACTCCATTTACTGGGATGCTAACAGAGCCAGTAGAAGGGGAAGCGTAGAGGGATTACAGATGGCTCTCACCGCTCCTGAAGTACTTATTAACGCTTATCAAATCTTAAGGGCACTGGCCTTTGAGAGGGTCTGATCACCTCTCTGTTCCTGCAGGCTCCCAGACGGCTTCACCCAGCTCCTCAACTTGACACAGCTCTTCTTAAATGACGCCTTCCTTGAATACCTGCCTGCCAATTTTGGGAGGTAAGAGCTTCATCTTGGGCCTCTCTGTTCCTTCTCTGCTGGGGATTGTGAAACAACTCTAGCACACCCGTCTGAGTTTGTCTCGTTCTTGTAGTTGTCATCATAGCGTTTTTATTTTTAGATGTCATTTTGTATTCGAGGAGCAGCATGGTGCTGATTCTGGCAGTGATTTGCCTAAAGCTTTCATGAATAAATGGGTTCTTGCAGCTCATATTGGGTTTAATGATGAATAGATATTTCATTTCCATTGGGGAAAAGGGGATTTATTATGGCAGCTGACATTGGTCAACAATCTACACAATCTTACTAGTAACATTTCGAATAAATACTAGTATCTAATAAATGTATATTATTTAGTATCTAGTATCTATTAAATAAGGACTAGTATCTAATGAATAAGCACTAGTTTCTAATAAATAAGCATAAGTACCTAATGAATAAGTACTAGTATCTAATAAATAAATACTATTATCTAAAAATTAAGTACTAGTATCTAATAGATAATTACTAGTATCTATAAATCAGTACTAGTATCTAATGAAGGAGAATTAGTGTCTATTTAATAGGTACTAGTATCTAATGAGTATGTTCTAGTATCTAAAAAATATTTACTAGTACCTAATACATAACTACTAGTACATAAAATTTAAGTACTAGTCAGAAGTGCAATACGTACTAGTCAAAACTGAGTAGCTGATATCTCAATGACAGATCTAAGGGGTTAATAAAAGACACTGGTACCTAAAGAATAACACTAGTACTTAAAGAATAAACACTAGTAGCTAAAGAATAAGCACTAGTACTTAATGGAAAATATACTAGTATCTAAAAAATAAGTACTAGTAACATGAAAATAGATACTAGTGCGGTTTGTAGATTAAATGTTAAAACGGCTTGCCATACCCTGACAACACTGTGTCTGTGTTATAGACTAGAGCTTTAATCATTCTCTTCAAGCTTTTTCAAAAAGTGGTTATAACACAACGTACATTTTAAAATGTCCAGACAAATAGCCCTAAGTCTAGATATTTCTAGAAAGAAGGACACATTCATGATGAAATGATTGACATTAAGTTAAATACTCATTGTGTTGCACTATTTTGGTACAAATAGCATCTGGATAATCTACATTGTGATGGATTAGTAACACTTTTTATGTAAAAATACCACTTCTTATTGAATTCACTTCTGTTTTTGCTTTTAAAAAATTAGATGGAGATTTGGAATTTTTCCAAAAATGATTTGCTAATTTTTTTTTTCAGATTATCTAAATTACGGATCCTGGAGCTTCGTGAGAATCATCTGAAAACTATGCCAAAGTAAGTTACCTCATTTCTTATTAATAATTCATTTGCTACTGCCAACATGGGGTCATTAAATAAATGCATGCCATGAAAAACATTAAATCTGTGTCTGATCAAAATGTTTAGATTTTATTTACATTGACAAATATTAGATTTTCCATTTACAATTATTATTATTTTATTTTAACAATTTACAACTTTTTTTTCATTCACCAATTTTTAATTTCATTTAATTTATTTTGCTCTGTTGTAAGTGTGTCCTTTTGGTTTTTGTATGAAGTCTTTACTTCACACCAAGTATTTGTTTCTGCCATGAGGCAGTTTGATTAAATTCCTTATGAATTTCTCCACTTACACTGGCTTAAAATGTAAAGAGTTGGAGCTTTTGTTTTGTACATCTAATATAGCAGTTGAGCAAAGAAGCCAATATTGATATTTGAATCTAACACCACTTCACTAACACCATCATTGCACTAATACATAAAACTCTTTTGCTCCCTGAAGAGAAATTTAATTTAGTTTTTTATTCATCCCTCAATAATGTGATTTGGACACACGTTTATGTAACAAACGCAGAGTAGCAGAGTCTACAATGCCATTTGTCACAGCAGGGAAGACCTCTGGACCCCTCTAGAGAGGGACACATATTGCACACAACGTTTTTTATGCTTGCTGACTTGCTCAGATGGACTGGTTCAAGACTATTTTTATCTGCCAGCAATAATACCGCCAATTTTTCCTTCAAAACCAGACTGCATGAGGTAATGTTCTCCAATCTGGGAGAGCCGTGTTTGCCCACATATTGAATGAAGGCCATGTTGTAAATACGTCACAAAATTTTAACTGCAGAGTTAAAGAATTTTATTTTTTTGGATAAACACCTTTAAGTCCTAAACAATCCATAATGTCAACATATTTTTGAAATGAGTTTTGATTTCTTGTCATGTTGCAGGTCAATTCATAGGCTTTCACAACTGGAGCGATTAGACTTGGGAAGCAATGAATTCTCTGAACTGGTAAGAAAGATGTTCTCCTCTTGAACACTTTTATCAATGGGACAGCTGTTACCTCACTCGGTCTTTATCCAACATCGGATTTAGGCTTAGGGGGGATATAGGAGGGGGGAGTAGGGGAAGCTGTTGCCTCTTGTCAGATCTCTAGTGCTGCACTGCGTTTTGGTTGCATCATGCGCTAATCCATAATTCATGAGTTGATTCAAACATGCAGCGCATGCCATGACAGAACGTTCACCACTGAGCTGCATTTAATTGGCTCAACCAAGCTGGAGTAAACAATGGCAAGGAATTTATCATATGTACCCATGTAGCCCCACTCACACCATGCCTATTGCTGTCCTTCAGTGATTTATGCTGGCGGTGTTGCATTTATTTATTTGAGTTATAAATCAATGAAGAGGTCCGCAAGCAGGCAAGTTACTGTGTCTAGAGGAACCGTCGCAGTTGAACATCAAAGTAGTAATTAATAGCTGTTTTTGTTTTAAGTAATTGATTTTGCTCTGTGATAACTTAACTATGAGCCATTGGTTGTTTTTAAAACTAAGGAACTTATGACAAAAATATATTAAAAAGAACATTGTATTGTAAAATATAGTACTTCTCAGAGTAATAATTATATAATTTAAAAAAATACTGTATTATCCTTTTTATTATTGTTGTTTTAGCTAGAAGATATTTTTCTAATTTTCTCTAATTACACTATTTTTAATTTATAACACATACAATAAGATGTGGTTGTGCAGCATCTTATTTGCCTAAAAAAAATTTTGTTTTCTAATTAAAACATTTTTTGTAATTTGTAATTTTGTAATTATTTGTACATTTTTAATTAATTGATTTCTTAAGCCGACAAACCATTTTTGATGATTAATTGGTCTTTCATCATAAAATATTTCAGAAAAAAAATATAATGGTAAATTAAAAGGTAGTGTATTCTTTAGTTATATTACTTTCATTGTTGAGTTCACACTGGATGTGAGAAATGCATTTTAATGGAATATTATATTATATGGAGAAAAATGAGTTAAATAACAAAAAACTCAGTTTTTAAAAATTCTCAAATAATCATGTTTTTTCATTGTGCATTCCAATTAATCTCAGTCAAAGTACAGTTGGGGTTTTTTGATTAGCGTAAAAAATAACTAATAAACATGTAATAAAAAACATTTTGGAAAATGTTTTGGCAAATAAACTCTTCAACTATTTGCCGATGTCACCCAGCCCTATTTTAAGCTTCCAGGTACCAAGTTGGAGTTTGTAGAGTTGTGAAATTACTTTTAAACTTTGTATCAGTGTCATACACACGTTTGGAATATCCAGGGCACTTTGTCCTTGGGTGATGAAAAAATGCATGCGCGCACCAATGCTTCCAAAGGGAACAGATGGTTTGGCATTGCAGTAAGCGTATTTTACTGCTCAAAGCCCCCAAGTAATAGGAGAACACCCATCAACACTTTTTGGTTCTGCTGTCTGGACTTTCTCAGTGTCCCACTTCAGAATGACTTTTCAAATAACTTTTGACCTTTCCTGTTGGCAGCCCCATCAGTGCTCTTTTAATTTGAGCTCAGCTCCTTATCGGATATTGTAAATATCTCTGATAATGGTGATTTTACCTTGTCTTACCTAAGAATTGTTGTCGAGCAATTCTGAAAATTATAAACGTAATATGCAATCTGTGAAATTGTTATTAAATGTTTCATTCCATGTTCTAAATGAACAGCTCGTATAAAATGAATGACCAATATTATCTGAAGGTTAAATATCTCTTTTCAGGCCTTATTTTATACTCTATTCATAAAAGTCCCAAATCTTTGATAGGATAAACCACAGCATGTTAACAAGCAATAATCTTCAACTGAAATGTTACTCAGCGGTTTCCTCAAGCATCAATTGCATCATGTCAGGTAATCATGGCATAGCAGTGGCACAGCCTGAAAACAATCATTAGTTTAATTTATTATAGCTCTGTTGGTGTCATGTTCTTTTAGGCAGATATTTCTCTGTAGCAGCACACATTCCTCAAACAATGAGTGTTCAGAATGGAGCACTGATGGCAGGAGGCATTTGTCAGGATATCTAACTCTTGCTGTGATGTTGGCAGATGTTGGCTGGTGTGATGCCCTGAGCTGCAGATAGTTTCTTAATTGAAGTCCTTGCTGAGGGGATCATGGAGGGACAGATGCTGGAGCTCAAAGGGAGAGAAAGGCAGAGAGCAGCCATTAAGAACTGACTGAGTCTGCGGCGCATAGGGGATCTGGTTCCGTTGAAACTCAATTTAAACCAATAATTTGTTTTTGAAGCCTCTGGAATGTTGTCAAGATCGTGCTTTTATTATATAAAAATAGGTTATTGGTTTCATCACATTGTAACGTTTGTGCTGACTTTAAATGATGTGCAGTAAAGTGGTTTGATTTAATATTTGATACCCACTCTAAGGTGTTTTAGAGTGCAAAATGAAAATAAGCTCCAATATTTCCTTTTTAAAGTACGTACAGTATGTTCTTTTAAATATCTTGGATAATGCAGAAAAGCAAATCAAGCTTCTCTGAGACAATTTGAAATACCGCCTCTCTGTTTAGTAGTTGTTTTAATACCCAGAACCTTTATTTCAATTATGTTGAATGCATTCAAAATATAAGCTTTTATGTATTTATTTATTTTTATCATGGGAGGTAAGCGGCACCTTGAGAAGAAGCTACCATAATGATTGAATTAACATTCAGAATTTGCCATTCATTTGGGATGCAGAACTATATTGTTCTTTTGTTGGTTATGACCCTCTTTAATGTTACAGCCAGAAGTGCTGGAGCAGATCCATAGTTTAAAAGAGCTGTGGTTGGACAACAATTCATTACAAACCATACCAGGGGTAAGCAATTTCAAAAGTATTTCTATTAGGAATTACACATCTATTGCATGTGCTAAATATGATCATAACTTGTCAGCCCTGTTATAGATTCCATACATAAAAAATACCAGTAAAGCTTTAAAGTATGAAACATTTCTGCAATTTGTTTTACTCACTCATGTAATTCTGTCATATAATATGGTGTTGGAAGAACTTGAGTGCAAGTAATAATGAGAAAATCTTTGGAGGAACTATTGGAATTGAGTACTAGACTATGTATAAAGCTCAATATATGATTTCTTTCATTTATCTCTCTTGTCATCTGCTGAAGTCTGTTGGGAAACTGAGGCAGCTGCGATATCTAGACTTGGCTAAGAACAGGATTGAGAGTCTAGATGCAGATATCTCTGGCTGTGAGTCCTTAGAGGATCTACTCCTCTCCTCCAACATGCTGCAACAGTTACCTGATACAATAGGTGAAGTTCCACTGCTTTTTTTTATTTTTGGGTTTTTAAGTTTCTGTGTTTATTTACAATGTTAAAACATCTTTCATAGGAAAGTTAAAAAAGTTGACAACATTAAAAGTTGATGACAACCAGCTCACCTCACTGCCTAACACCATTGGAAGGTTAGTAACTCACTCACGACTCATCCAGCTGTGTAAAGGAAAAATGACAAAGGCAGAAAATACATCAGAGATGTCTCAGATCATAATCCCTGAACATTCCTTTAACGCACAGTTTTTTTAATGGAAGTTTATGGAATTTTGTTTTGGTTTATAGCCATGTAATAAACCCAATGCTCAGGGTGGTTGGTAACAGTCTTTAATGACTTGAACCTTTGAAATTATATAGTTTTTTTTATGATGATATTCAATGACATTGTACTGTAGCTTGTACTTTCAGTATTGGATTTTTTACAAAATTGCCATCTGGGGCACGATATAACAATTCTGCTGTCATTCTGGCAGTTTTTCTCACCCCCAGCATGAGAAATTGCTGACTATCAATGTGACTTTTAGCAATGTTAAGCAATGTTTTCACATCTGTATTTGTGGGAAACAATGTATGCAGCTAATAGGAAAAAACATGAGCTTCTGGAATTAAAGTGTACAATTAATGAAAACAAATATTGATATACTGTACCTAAATTAATAGTTTAATACTTTTATTAGTCATTCTACAAAATGAGTGCCACACGTGTGTCTCATACATTATCGATAAAACATTTTGATTTAAAGAAATAGCACTATTATTCAGCAAGGAGGCATTAAATTCAATAAAAACTAAAAAAAAAACTTTTTGAAGGCATAATTATATATTCAAATGATTAGTTTGAGACGGCGCAGTGTAATTTATTAACACTGCAAATATTACCTTATATTGTTATAAAATCTCCCACAAATTAATTTTACAAATTGCATACCAAACTGGTTAATCAGTCTGACTTTGGATTTTTAATGCAGAATCAAACGGGAAATTCAGGGACGAGGTGCATATGCCATATTTCATAGCATCTGTTAATTAAGATGTCATATTTTCTGCAGACTGCCTTTTTCATTTGTCATAGCTGTCACCACTACCTCATTCCTGTGATACTATACTCCATGCATCTCTCTTCTTGGTTTGTCATTGCTCGGTTCTGTGTGTTGTGTTAATCAAACATGCATCTTAAATGGGCACCTCAGTGCACGTGGCAAAACCGGGTAAGTAGACCAGCGAGTTTGTATTCCCCACACGTCTGCCACAGCATGTTTATTTAGGCAAGGGCATACCTTTGCATCCATATCTCGCTTAAAGAGACACAATGAAAGCCCTGCATATGGAAGGCCAGCTGGACCGGTCTGCTAGAACAAATGTTGGACTAATGACCTTACTTAGCTTAACAAATATACATTGACTTCTCTCAAATTCATCCAATTAAATTAAAGGGGGGGGGGGGGCTAAGGAACAAAATATAGGAGGGTTGCAATGGGGGAACAAAATGCTTTAAATGACTAATGTGAGGTCTGTTACTAAAAGTATTGAAACTCATTTGACTCAATAAACACTGTGGCATATACCAGACCATTGTAAATGTTATAAACTAACATAAGGTTTGTTTTAAGAGCCCAGTATTTCATTGGATTAGTGCTTTTTACAACCACCAGAACTGTATTGCAGTGTAGCATATTTAGTAAATTCATCATCAGTCCCTTTAACATGTCTTTTGTATATTCATGCTTTTCTTTACGTGGAGACAATGGTTCCACATAACTCATAAGTCTCATTTCCATTAACATATATTCCCCATAGACACTGATACAACTTAAATTCAATGTACTTAAGCTTTGATATTTTGTTTGCACATTGTAAACATTTGAATGGGATGTTAGAATCGCATATTAAAAGGAATAGTTTACGTTTCATCATTTACTCACTTTCATTTTCTTCCAAACCTGTATGTTTTATAATCTTCTTTGGAACGCAAAAGGATAAATGTTGGTATTGCTCTTTTCCAATAAAAATGAACAGGGCCTGCCAAGCTCCAAAATGACAAAATAGCAGAATAAGCATCATTGACTGGTGTCTGTATTGCACTGTACAAGAAACAGTTTAAGAAAAGACTGTAAATATAGAGTACAATGTACGGTGTTAAAATGAGGACATTTTCTGAATTGATTTTTCAAAGTTGTTTTACAAATACTTTATATTATACATTGAATTGTGTAGTTTTTAGGTAATGTCCTAGCAGAAAATGATCAGTGTCTTTTCTGTGTTTCTATAGATTTTTGTCCTCACAATATATGATTCATTATAAAAACCTATTTACCTTCCCTTGGAATTATCATTAAGGCTGAATGCGCTATACATATAGCATTTTATTTTAGGTCTGTTCCTCACACAAAGGTTTTGTTGGGCTTTAGAAGAAAAATAGTGCAAATAGTGTGCATGCTGTTATGACAAATTTATGGTGCTTTTTTTGGAGCTTGACAGCCTGTATCCTCATTCACTTTCATTATATAAAAAAGTGCACAAAAAGAAGATCATATGGGTTTGGAATGACATGAGGGTGAGCAAAAAATAAGAGAACTATTCCTTTAAGACTTTGGTTAACCCTGCTGTTTAATGTTAAATCTAATCTAATTTGAAGAACAGTTATTCACTACAGTAGAGGCATTGTTTCTTTATCTCCTGACCTTTAAAGAGATGTCACATAACGTATGCATTTATCTTATCATCTCATGAAGTGTTTTCAATAGGCTTTCAATAGGGATTGAGCGACCCTGCATAACTGCACACTCCTCACCTGCTTTCTCTTACATCTGCCAGTTTATCACTTTTAGAGGAGTTTGACTGTAGCTGTAATGAACTGGAATCCCTGCCTCCCACCATTGGCTACCTGCACAGTCTTCGGACATTTGCGGCCGATGAGAATTTCCTGTCTGAGCTGCCCAGGGAGGTGAGTATTAGTGTTATGCACTTTCTACAGCATTAATAATGAAGGTAATCAAAGGCACATTCTCTATATGTTTGAACTCTTTATGATGAAAATATCTAGACCAGGGGTAGGCAACGTCGGTCCTGGAGTGCCAATGTCCTGCAGAGTTTAAAACTAAACTCTGCAGGACATGGGCACTCCAAGATAGTCATTGATTACCCCTGATCTAGACCAACAAAGTCGGTTTAGATGGTTGTCAGTTTAAATAACCAGATCAAAACTTTTCAATAAGGCTTAGAAATTACTCACCAACAAGGTCACTTTTTAATATCTTCTGAACTTAGATAGATCCAACAATTTTTTTTTTACTTAATTCATTTGTTTAATTAAAAATACAATAAAACAGTAATTTTTGGAAATATTAAAATTGTAAATAAAAGTGGAGTTTTCAGCAGCCAATACTCGTCTTTAGTGTCGCATGATTCCTATATTCTAATATACAGATTCTGAGAAACATTTCTTATCATTTTTAATGCTAAACAAAAAAAATGGGCAATTAAATTTTTTGGTGAAAACCATAATGTGTCTATTTTCAGGATTCTGTTACAGAAAAACAGTATTTATCTGAAATATTTACTCACTTTGGATCAATTTAACACAGTATATGCTGGAAAAAAAAGCATTACTTTGGGAAAAAAACAAAAAACAAAACAGTAGTATAATTGCTAACCTAAAGTAAAAATGCTTGCTGTGCAACATACAAAGCTATATTAAACTTGAAAATAAATCTATATGAAATATAATACACAGAACAGCCTAAATCTGTTAAACCAAATGCATGGTAATGTCCTGCTGACC
The DNA here is from genome assembly GCA_032359435.1 of Enteromius unitaeniatus. Taxonomy (NCBI): domain Eukaryota; kingdom Metazoa; phylum Chordata; class Actinopteri; order Cypriniformes; family Cyprinidae; genus Enteromius; species Enteromius unitaeniatus. Next base: position 9,174,613 of record JAUMHI010000041.1, on the reverse strand, counting down.
TTCACTCAACACTCGCTGTATTGACAGAATACCTGAGAGAATGACAGAATGCTGATATTCAACAAAAAAAGCTGACAAAATTGCACTTGACCAGAGCTATCATATCCTGTCCTGTGTTGCAGATTGGAAACTGCAGGAATGTTACGGTCATGTCCTTGCGCTCCAATAAACTAGAGTTTCTGCCTGATGAAATTGGACAGATGACAAAGCTACGTGTTCTCAATCTAAGTGACAATAGGTAACACCTGATGTTCCTATAGTTTTTGTTTTTCATTTTACACCTTGTGCACGCATGTCAACATTCACACCAAATTATGTTGATAAACAAATTTCAGCAGGAGCAAGTACGAATGATTAGCCACGGATGGCACTTCATTCCCCAATCAGCCTATTATCCGATCACCCAATCAGAACCGAGAGGCTTCACCTTAATTCTATTTGTTACTAATGAGGAAGTGTGAACTCGTGAAAACATGATCAAAATTGTTTAATGAATAAAAGATGAGATGCATTATTTTTTTATTATTGAGAATTGTTTGTAAACACATTATAAATGTTAGAAATGCATTGCTGAAACATGTTACAAAGTCTGTGAACTATATAACAGTTAACGGTTGAATCATACCATTAAACAGTTTTTCACCCTTTTCGTGTGCATTATTTATTGGGTGGGTCTAAATCGAAGCTCGGTGACGCATTTGAGGCTGATTTTTTTCTAGATTTTGATACCTTATTTTACATGTTTTTTTTAATTCAAATTTGGCTGGGTGGTTAATAACACATTTTTCTGTGGTGTGACAAACTCAGAACACACGTTTAATATTGACATTGTTTAGAAGGTGCCTTTTCAAATAGGTTTGATGAATGGTCTTGATTGGCTCATGTAAAGCCGTGAGCATGGTGTTGATTATTTTCCATAATGGCACAGTAATGGGGCATGACTTCATAAAAGTGCCTGGCCTTCCCATGGGTTAATTAAGAAAGCTCTTTATGAGCTGTGGGGTCAGTTTAGATGCTCTGGCTGCGATTATCTGGAAGCAGAGTAATTAAACTTAACCAAGACTAAGCGTGGCATAGCCATTAGAGAACCTGAGTTAATGGGGTTTCTGAAGTGAACAGAGTCTCCATAGGTCTTCATAACATTTTAACTTCACTGAATAACTCTCTCTAATAGTCTCATTTGGTTTGTGCCATTCACATTTTGCCTTTTTTACATCTCATGAACTAATGAACATTTTCTGTTTCAGGTTAAAGAATCTTCCCTTCACTTTCACTAAATTGAAAGATCTTGCTGCACTCTGGTTATCTGACAATCAGGTTGTTATCTGGACCTTCTTTTTCAAATTGTGTACAAAGTATATAATTGTATATAATGTGTTTTTAAAACACATTGCATGAACATTTTGGTCACAGAAAAAAAAAATCTGTGAAATTAACGATGTAAAATTGGCAGCTGTAGTTGCCAGAATTTTACTTAAAAAAATATGGTAGCATCATATTAGGTTTTACAGATTTAACAAATGTATAGACAAAATGTATATTTTATTAGCTGTTATACATATGACATATCTATACAGATATATAGCTATATCTATATAGATTTAGATATATAAAAAATATAATAAGATTACTTTTCCGCTGTTTACCATCCAAAAACATAGTTTTGTATCCAAAGACGTACTTTACTGTAAAGTTACAGTACATTAAATGTCCTGTTATATTTGTTATAGCCTTTAACATAAACAGAAGGGCAATTTAGCATTACCCAGTTAACTGTTTATTACATACATATATTTTACAATAAAAATTAGTTTTTACCATTAAAAACAATAGTTTTTACAATGTACAGTTGCCCCAGTTAGTGTTTGGACAAATAAAGCACTTACTGTAAATGTAAAATATCAAACCACATGGCATTTTAAATCTAGATTTAATTTCCTTTTTTACAATTACTGTACTTTTAGACAAATGCCACTTGGAGTTATTTTTATGATACAATTTCATGATGCTTTATGGGGTATGCTATTATTTGTGCAATGTGGTAAAAAGTGGTCAAACAATTGAATACATTTGATTTGGTAGCTGTATTTACAACATTTTTTTTTTTTATTCAGTCCAAGGCCCTTATCCCCCTTCAAACAGAGGCTCACCCTGAGACCAAACAGAGAGTCCTTACCAACTACATGTTTCCTCAGCAGCCCCGGCACGATGAGGGTAAGAATAATTCAACCGTTTCTCTTTTCTTTAATTTGACATTTTATTGGATTTAAACTTGTGGCTGGATGTGTGTTGTCCTGCAGATTACCAGTCTGACAGTGACAGCTTTAATCCCACTCTCTGGGAAGAACAGAGACAGCAGAGGATGACGGTGGCATTTGAGTTTGAGGACAAGCAGGAAGAAGAGGACAACTCAGGAAAAGTGAAGGTCCCTTTAAGAATTGAAAATGATCTGATCACAGATGTTAATATCAGATGTAATGCTGTATGTGGTTTGCTGGGATTTAAAACCTTTAAGCATCAGAAAAGGTCATATCTTTGCCATATGGGCTAAATCTTCCTCCTTCTATCTACAGGTTGAGATTAATCTGAAGCGCTACCCCACCCCTTACCCAGAAGACCTAAAGAACATGGTGAAGTCAGTGCAGAACCTGGTGGGTAAAACCACTCACCCGCTCAACACTGAAAAATGCTCTTCTGGGACCAATATGGAGCTCCACAGCCAAGACAAGTATGAGCCCAAGTGGCCCATTGCTCCTAAGGAGGTAGTGCTTCTTTGTCTTATTTTATCACAGGGCCTACCTGGGCTCATAAATCAATGTCTCTGCAATTTGGCTACAAAGTGCATTTTTTATACATATAAAGAGGATAGATTACTTTTTTTTTTTTTACAGACTTTTTTTGACTGGGCGAGCCACATTTGAAGCTGTTTAAGATTTAGACAAGGGTCCGGGTACCCTATGGTTGTTTATGGTTGCCAAAGTTTAAGGTACACTATGTAACTTTTGGGGGTTTAGTGGTTAATAAACACTACTTGGAGCCAGAGCTACTTCTCTCTGTTTATGTATATGAGAAGTCACGAAAGAATATAAAGTAAACATATTGTATAGTCATACCATAAGAAAAACAAAAGTTTTGAAAGATGGATCTGTGGTGTACTTGCTCATACAGGTGCATCTCAGTAAATTAGATTTTAATCAAATTTCAGTAGTCTTCCCATAATTGTGGAAAACAGGAGGTACCCAGTATAGAAAATAGTCAATATCATTTTTGAATATTTTAGTTTTTTGAGATTCTAATTTAAGACAGATAATAATGATGATAATAATTATTTTATTATTACTGAATCATTATGGTATATTATATATAGTGCTGGGCATCCAAAATAATTTATATACTGTGCATATTATATGTCTTTATATATATATATATATAAAGACACATGTATTTACATGTATATTTATATTCATAGAATTTATTTGATATATAAATATTTTTAATATATAAACATAACATATTTTTCTTAAATATATACATGCATGTGTGTGAATTTATATATACATCATAATGTACATAGTACACTACACACACACATTTGTACACAAAAACTTTTATTTTGGATGCAATTAATCGCGATTAATCTTTGCCCAGTATTAATGCATACATACATTATATATACATATATATATATATGTATTCAATAACAGTTCTACTAATATATTATCTATAACAAATTTTAAAAAACTATTTATTGAATTGTTGTGTCTTATATTATATTGCTGTAGTTTTTTAGAAAACAATCTGAGGTAATGTGTTATGTGGAATACACATGGTAAAATGAGTAATGACTGTAATGCACAGCCTCTCGTGGGCTTGAATATCAATCACTTTGGCGTCACAGTTAATTTTGTCATTGAAGCATGAGACACTTGTAGATTAGTTTGTGTTCTTTGTAGGTGACAGAACGAGAGGTCAAAGACTTCTCGAAACCACCAATGTCCGATCAAGGCATCATCCTCAACTCAGCCATTGACATCCCAAAACGCAAAGACAAAGAGGATCTGACCGAGAGCTCGGAAGTATGACAAGTTTTCTCTTTTAATTGTCTCTAAATCTCTTTTAAATGCTAGGTGCCTTTATCCTTTTACAATATTTATGCACAGTAATGTATCTGGGTTGCAGCTTATTTTAAGCTCCCCTTAACATTTCATAGCTGTTAAAATGGAAAAATGATTGTAGATACAAAACCCAAAAGGGATTTCCAAAGTCAGTGAGTTTAAAACAGAAGGATGAGAGTGTGTAATGAAATTCAGGCAGTAGTTTCTTTGTTTCTGAAGGCCTGGTATTTGCATCCTCGGTGCCTGTTGCAGTTGGGTTGCGTGTATAGAGAGTGTGGAGTGTAGTGCTGAGCGTGTTTGTTAAAGGTTACTTGAACCTGTGGAGATGAAATACACAAAGATCAGTGCAAATGTTTCATCTCTCACAGCCAGCAACCGCCAGAGCCGCAGTGTTGTTTAGGACACAGAATAAAAACGATTCATTAACTTTGCCTGTGAATATGAGAGAGAGCTGGTGCAATTAGTAGTGAATGTCATAGTAACCTTGTAGAATTTTTTAGTAACTTGCTTTTAAAATATCATACAATCATTTATGTACTAGAAATCTAGTCCTGCAGTGTTTTATATCCTGTAGCACTGCTCCAAATACAACTGGAAATCTTTTAGTAAACACTAATAAAGGTCAGCGTGAAATGTCAAGAACACTCAGAGGATCCATTAAAGATTCCTATATGAAAATCTTAATTGAATTCAGGAATGCTAAAATTATTCGAGTAATCCATAATGAATCTCAAGGAATTATGCAAACACAGCTACATTCATAATCCATTCATTGATGCCAGGCTTTTCTATGCTTGCAGTAACTCTTTGTTTAGAATAGCATACAAGTGCATGTGTATTGTGTTCATCGCAGCTTGGCCTCACACTGTTTCCCCCCATGGTCTCAGAGACCCCCCCCTGCCCCCCCGGCCAAACTGTGGAGCTACAAATATTTTTTATTAATATCAGGGTTATCGGGACCTTGGGAGTACCAGTGCCATAAACCTCATGTATCTTACGCATACTTTACTTTCTAGACCATGAGAATCCATTTTTGTTTGTTTGTTTGTATATATGTATGTATGTTTGTTTTGCTTAGATTTCTTTACATCGCGTCGTTCCCAAGCCGCAACAGCCAGAGAATACAAGCCTGGCCGTTACTTCCTCTTCCTGTTTCTGCCTCATAGTAAGTGGCTGAGAGACAAGACAGCAGAAAATCAGCTGAACATATGGGGTGGCTCATTTCAACTGCCTTCAAAGCAAATTCGATTTATTTTTTTCAGACACCCCCATTGTGGGTGAAACATTTCTTAAATACTTGCATGGGTTTGTTTCCCATAATAAAAAAAAATTGCAGGGGGGCTAGACGGTACCGAGACCCCCAAGTTATTAGTCCCCCGTCATAGTCCCCTAGTTATCTCGAAACTCATTCATTATGAATGAATGAATGAAACTCAGGGTAAGGGGAGACTGTCCAGTAGCCTTGAAGTGTCATTTAAATTTGCTATTACAGCAAAAGATTGCTGTCTCTGTGACATTTCAAAGTAATATTCTAATTTTCAATATATTAATAAATATGAAATATATTTAATGTATATTAATGTATTAATAAATACAAATTATAACTACTCATAATGCTTTGTGGGGGAATACAGAATACTAGTTATTAATACTATAATTTCCCTTTATTTCTGTGATTCTACACAATTTTTTTTTTAATACAAACAACATTTTTGTTGCACCAGCAAATGTACTATGGCTGTATTTGTATAATCTAAAATACAGTAAGGCAGTATTATTTTGAAATATTTAAAACAATATAAAAAACTAATTTTAATATATTTTTTTAATGTTTTTTCTTGTGATGGCAAAGCTACAAGAAAGTTTGCTGCCATTCTTGTTAAAGTAAAGTATCCTTTCTGAATAAAATATTAATACATTTAAAAAAAATATGAATCCAAATATGCAATGGTAGTCTATAAGTGCTGTTTTGTTTCAAATGTTGGGCTCCCCAAAACCTTGGTATCATTCGAACACTGCGCAACATGCATCAAATGGCCCCCATGCTGAACTTTGTTCACAATTCATTTAATCCAAGTATGAAAGCATTAGACTGCCGCATCAATTTAAACAGTCACATTTCTTTTGACCCGTTGTGAGGGAGCGATGCAGAAAAAAAGACAAGATTAAAGGCAGAGAAGGGGAGAGGCGTCTGTACTTCGAGAATCTTCTGATATGTGACTTTCCTCTTGCTCTGCTGCCGGTTGTGTGAGCCAGCCTGCTGATGTACAGTCAGGTCTGAGAGGTGTGAGTTTTGTCATAGACAGCTGTGAGAGAGCTGGAAGCAACTGATTTGCTCCTGGGGGATTTGACCAGACAAGCCAGGACAAGGCCTGTGAATCATAACAGTCTATATATTACTAATGATGAATCTCAACTTGATGTTGAGGTGTGAGATCACACTCTGTTACTTCTAATATATTTCTCAGCTTCAGCTTTGTTTAACTTTGAGGTCATTTTGGGCCAGTGTTTGCATTTTAGAATCATGAAACTGTCACTGTAATACAAGAAAGGAATTGTTGAAGCATATTCAAATGAATGACTCATTTCCCTATACTGTAAAAGCTTGACAGAATCCAAATACTAGCTACATTAATGTGTTTCTGCAGAGGTATTTTACGTTTTTGTTAACACTTTCAATATAAATGGATGTTGATTTACTTTTATTAACATTGTGACCTGAAATTAGATTATAAATGTTACTTAATAGGTTTTAGTATAAACATTTTGTGTTGCTTCATCTTTTTTTTAAATGAAAGATTGTAATTTGATTTCAAGGAAACCACAACTCAACTTCCCTTGTGTTTTTTCATTCCTTAATATTATTAGTTCACTGTGAATTTGACACTTGTGTTTCCAGGACTCCATGGGAGGCTCCCCTAATGATATCCGAATTTCTGACATGCGGCCCACTTTGGTAGAGCCACCAATGTACAAACCAAAGGTTGTGTTACTGGGCAAGGAAAAAAAAGGTTGGTAAGACGAAGAAGCATGTATACGCCTATTTTTAAATGAATATTGTTGACCGTAGTGTGAGCAATTCATTCTTTGACATAAATATTTTTGATAAAAACATTGAATGGTCACACATTCCTGACTTCTCCAATTATTTAGTCTGCTAAAGCTCCTCACAATTGGCTGTAGCACACATTCATATCTGCCTCCATCCATCCAATCAACAACTAATAGATAAATCAAGGTCTTTGGACCACATTTTTAATAATCTGTTGCTTATTAATAAAGCTTTTTATAAAAAAAAAAACCACTGGAAATCAGTTGTTCTGAGTAATTTTTTATGCATTTAAACTGTTTCACCTGGTACTGTATATCTTTTTTTATAATGCATTTAGAGTCCACTGATGAGTCTGAGCCAGACAAAATGCATTGTTTGAACAACAGCGGATCATCTGCCACTTATTCAGACTACTCGCCCTCCCAGGGATCGTCTGGCTCCTCTAACCCACCTGGAAATGTCAGTAATCTGCAAACATCTGGGAAAGAAGGGCCATCACAGACTCACTGGACCAACAGGTTGGCAAGAATTTAATCACTGCCACTATTCATTTATATGAACTAACAGACCATCTGTGCACTCATATGACATGACAGCTGATCAAAGAGATATCCAGCTCACAGACTTTTAGGTGGCCAAAAACTGACATTGTGTCACTGGAAAAGTCTTGCAATAATCGTCTCTGGCAAAATAATGGCATATTGTTTTTATTAACTAAATTACATTATATGTAGGGGTGTCTCTTATTTGCCTTTTTATTAGACTGAAGGTTTTCATTTAAAATGTCAAATCTTTGTTATTGCACACCTCGCATTTTCTCATTTGCTCAAACTCAGACAGCAGCTGAAATTCCATCTCTGTTGGTCACACTAAAAGTTTTGTAATATTAAAAAACTGCTGAAAAACTAAAATGATCGCTCCTTCCACTGCCTGTCCTTTAGAAGAGCTCTTTGAGAGATTTCTGTTTTGATAATCTTGCAGAAGCATTACATAGACAAAATTTGATAAACATTGAAAATCTATTTGATTTTTTTCAGCACTTTTCAGTTTAAACATAAATTAGACTATATTAAGAGAGATGTAGGCCCAGTTAAATTTTATGTTCAATATTTCATCTCCAACATTGCATCAGCTAAAATAAAGCAAAATACACTGAGCAATAAATTTATACAAGATAATAAATTTGGTCTGTACTGAAATGATGCAGATTCAGTCAAGAAAGGAATGAGCAAGGAATCAGACAGTTTAACATTTCTTTGATTCTTTGATGAATATAAATGTAAAAGGAACAGCATTTATTCAAATATATAAATCCTTTCTAATGAGACTTTAAGTCTTTGCTATCACGTCTTACCAAGCACAACAAATAAAGGTTTAAATTTCTTTCAAAAGAATAAAGATTTAATAAAAATATACTGACCCCGATTTTTAAATAGTAGTTTACATTGTTAGAAAAATTTCAAATAAATGCTCTTCTTTTTAGCTCTTTATTCATCAAGAATTCAAAAAAAAATTACCACAGGTTATCATCACTAATAATAAATCAGAATATTAGAATAATTTCTGAAGGATCATGTAACACAGAAAACTGGAGTAATAATGCTGAAAATTCAGCTTTGCATAACAGGGATAAATTAGATTTGAATGCATATTAAAACAGAAAGATTTTATTTTACATTGAAATAATATGTCACAATAACACCCCTTTTCTGTATATTATATATATATATATATATATATATATATATATAAGATAATACATTTGGTCTGTACTGAAATGATGCAGATTCAGTCAAGAAAGGAATGAGAATCAGACATTTTAAGATTTCTTTGATTCTTTGATGAATGTAAATGTAAAAGGAACAGCATTGATTCATTATTATATATATATATATATATATATAAAACAGAATCATAGAAGTTGTGTATTTAAGTCATTGCAATTATGAATTGTATTTAATGCTTTTTTTAATCAATTCAGATTTTTAGACAAAAATGAGTGGCATGTGATTGACCACATTATGTCCGTGTTACAATTTTATGATATTGAATATGCTAGTCATATCAGTAAGCGGCCACATTCTTGTTTACACATTAATTTCGATATGGCCTGATAAAATCTATCTAAAAGTATTTTGTCTAAATACTTTAACAGGCTGGCTCAGTCTTTTCCAAAGCCCATTGAAAGCAAGCCCCTTCTGAGCCAGAGAGAAACACCTCCATCCAGCACGCTGCAGCAGCGAGGTGAGAGGCGGCCACTGAGCGACACCTTCGACAGCTGGAATGATGCCCCCCACTATGATAACACTGGGTTTGTCGCAGAGGAGACGCCTCTTGACACTTCGGGCAGCAGTGCTGGAAACCCCATGCTAGGCTCAAAGCCCCGGAGTGCCTCGATGGCACATGGCCGGCGGCCTCTCATGAGACAAGAGCGCATTGTGGGAGTTCCTCTAGAACTCGATCAGTCGCAGCTCACGTTCCACACTGTTCGCACCACCCCTGAAACTGAAGTGCCTCCTCCCTCGAACCCCTGGCAGAACTGGACGAGGACTCCCAGTCCCTTTGAGGACAGGACAGCTTTCCCTTCCAAGTTGGAAATTACTCCAGCCAACAGCCCCAATCCCGATCGTAAGGACTTCGAACAGGAGATGGGGGAACTACCTGGCACTTTTCCCTCAACTAGAGCCTGGGGGTTTCTGGACTCTACGGACTCAGGGACGGGACGAGGTCATCCCAACATTTCTGCACATGTCCAGGGCATAAAAGAGCCGAACAAAGTAGGCACTTTGGTCATCAGCAAGAGTTCTGAAAGACTTTCGCCAATGATGAAGGAGGTAAAAGCAAAATTCAAGAAATCTCAGAGTATAGATGAAATCGATATGGGGTCATACAAGGTTTACAGCATCCCCCTGGACAGCTACAGCTCTAGCATAGAAAACCAGGGAAGTGTTGATAGAGCGGACCTCCCTGTACCTCTAGAACAGAGCATGTCCAGGAGCCAATCTGCTCCAATGCTGGACGATGATCTGGATGGCTATGGTTCGAAAAGCTCTCAGCAACAGAAGCCAGCCATCCCAAAGAAAGTTTACCATTTTGACCAAAGCTTCAACCCACAAGGAGCCATGGATCTTATGAAAGCAGAGAGGAGAGTTCCTCCACCGTTCCCCAATGCCCCTGAATACGTAAACCAACCTGGGAAGACGTTGCCAAAGGAACTTGTGAGCCCAAGAGGCTACCGAGGCTATCCACCAATGGAGCAGATGTTTTCATTTGCTCAGACTGCAGTCACCGATGACGCCATCAATCAACAGCTCTCAGTCCAGCCCCAGCGCTCCAGGCCAGGCTTCCTGAGGCGCGCTGACTCTCTGGTAAGTTCGACCGAGATGGCGCTGTTCCGCAGAGTAGCTGAGAGCCAAGAAATGCAGCTGGCAGAGCACTACAACAGGTCTCAACAGAGCATGCTGGATCAACAAAACAGCTTGGCTAACATCACTGACGCCCAGTTCCACAAGAGGAACGGTAGGTATGACGAAGACTACTCGTCTTATCAAGAACCCAAAAAGCCCATCATGGGTTACCCCACCAAGAGTCTGACGCAGCGTCGCCCCCTGTCTGCACGGAGCTACAGCACAGAGACATATGGGGCATCTCAGGCAAGGCCAGTGTCTGCCCGACCCACCATGGCTGCGCTGCTGGAGAAATTGCCTTCAGATTACAATCTTAGTATGTGCACTGAGAAGAGCCCTGAAGCTGACATGAAAATGAGACCTGTCCCTCAAAAACAAGAGGACCCGACCTCCAAAATGCCAGTAGATTGGAGACAGCAGCTTCTTAGACACATTGAAGCAAAGAGGCTAGACCGGGTGAGTAAGCAAGCTTTGCCTTGTTAGCTTTAACCTCTCAGCATTTTCAAGAAATAAATCAAACCATTATTTGGTTCTTGTATTCTGTCTTTTTTTAGTCTCATGTAATTGTTTGAAATCTCAATAACCAATGTTTTATATAATTATATGTTTGGAGTACACACAGCTAACATGAAGGCTTTTTAGACACATGCGCAGTGGGGTGAATCTCATGTGAACTATCAAGAAATATCAGAGACATATTTCACCCCAAATCAAAAGAAAATAAAAGACTGTTATATTCTGCCTAAAGAAAATGAAGCTTTTTCTTAGGACCAATACTGTCGTCATTATCATGTTTTATCTTAAGGAAATTTTGACTAAAATGTCATCAAACTCTCCCCTTTCTCTAAAACATATTTGAGAGTAAAACATTAAAAAGATTTAAATGAAACATTTCTAACAACTGTACAGTAAAAATCTGTAAAAATATTTTACATTATAATAATGTTGTTTTTTAGTTTTTTTTTCAAATTATGATAATGACATTTTTTCACATTCAAATAATTTTTTTTTCACTTTTAGGGTCAATTATGAAGGAAAACGCATTGCCCTGAAAATAATAGCCACAATAAATTGCTTCAAACTCTTCCCGCAAAATATAATTTATTTCTTTTTCCACTTTCACTGGGGTGGAATTTGACCCTGCCATTTCTTTCCTGAGATTCACCTTTGTTTCTGTGTAAGTGGATTACAGTACCAAAGCATACTTCATTGTTCACGCAATTTAGTCCTACAATGCCGCTATTAATATTCTGTAAGTGTAACCACTGTGTATCACTAATGTGTCACGTGGGCAGTAATGACGTTCTGTTGTTGTTCTGTTTGTCAAGCTTACTCACTCTGTTACAGCAATGTGCAGTCCAGTGTATCCCCAGCCACAGCCTTTTGACCTTTCTGTGTGGCACACCCATTCACTCATGTCATGTGGTTGTTTCCCTCCAATCAGAGCGCTGTCCTTAAGCACAACACAGTAAACTTCGGCATGCTGTACTCTGGAGGCTATGCTGCACCGCATGCCAGCAGAAGCATGACAATAAACTTTTACAATAACACAAAGCATGAAAACCAAACAACTCAGTGGCTACCTCTACCAAATGTGAGTATGAAGCAACTTCAGCCCCAGTTTCAGCATGAAGAAGTCAAACGTATATGAACATAACATCTCCTATGAAGACTTTCTTTTTAGATCTCTCTCTTTTGAGCGGCTTCTGCTTTAACTTCTAAAACAGTGGTAATATAAATAATTCTGCCTTGCTTTTTATAAGGCAGACCATCTAACACATTTCACAGTTGAACACTAATCTAACACTTCCAGGCTAGACACTGTCTCTCACTGTGATGTTAAACATATATAGGTGTTTTCTGTTGCATGTGCTCAGTCTTTGTGTTTGGTCTATGCACTACAGTCTTCCTCTGTCTTTAACTCACAGAACAAAGCTATCTGTGACCGATAGTAGAGATACGTTTATGAAAGGCCTTGATGCTTTTTAAATGACACTAAATAGCACATTTTAATCACTCACATTTAAACAGCCGGGTGAATTCACCAAATATTATTTGTGATATCTGCGTGCACTGTTCACTAACCTCTGTAAGAGAAGTGTAGAGGATAGTGAACTACACAAAATCGAGTCCAACCAAGTGCTGAATTCCATGAGTAATTATTTATTTTATGGCAAACATGCCTTTTTGTAAATTAGTTTAGTTTAATTAGTTTTAGGCATTATAATAAGCTCAATATTTCTTTGAAGCAATTAACTGAAATGGATATTTAAACAGATTTTGAGTAGACTTGTTATTATAAGAGCATTTTTCTTCATCAAATAATGATCAGATATTGGAGGATCTTTTTAACTAGACATATATGCAGATATTATGTGTAGTTAAATGAAATATTTGAATACAGTATATCAGTGGAAATTAATGAATTGAATTTATTCTATTAAAAAAATGTTTTTAAAGTAAACACACAAGCTTTTTTGCATTATGACTTAGGGATATAATATATAATTTATATAAAATAACTCTATAACAAAAATAATTTGCTGTTTAGTGTTACCATTGCAATGAACAAAGCTAAAAGCCAGTTCACCAAGGTTTTTGGTAATTTTATTACCAATTAGTTTCATTTTGTAAAAGCAATATCATTCTAGAGCAGTGTCTTGAATTCTTGCTGACAGCACTATATTCTTTCAGACACCTTCACAACAGAGCAATATTTTAGATAATGGACAAGAGGTGGTTTCCCCAAGTAGCCAGTGGGCCCCGTATTCACTGGGACGAAGAGACGTGCCACCAGAGAACATGAATGTCATCAAAAAGGTATTGATTATGATTCTGACTGATTTTTTAATTAATTTATTTTTTGATACAGGATGTTCTGAGGCTGGGCAGTTAATGGAATATATTAAGTATAAGCGTATTTATTACAATATTGTCAAACATTTTAATATATATGTTTTTATTTGGCCATTAAGTTTCCTAAAGACCACATCTTTTTTTAAAAATGATCACTGAAGTGTAAGTTTAATGTATTACATATTTTAAATTGTTCTAGTAAAAATAAATAATTGTTTTTAACAAATATTCTATTCTACAAAGATGCATTAACTTAATCAAATCAATTATTTTATTTTCTATAAAATATGCATTAAAACCGTTTCCAATAATTATAAAAAAGAAATGCTTCAGCTTTATCATTACAGGAATAAATGACATATATGTATATAAGAAAAAAGTTATGTTATGTGGTAATGTACCCGTAAATTTTTATACTATTTTTATATTTTTACTTACAGTTGTTTTTATGTATTTATTTATTTTTGAGACTTTTTATCAGAACGGTCGAATTATTCATTAACTAGA
>JAUMHI010000041.1:9120937-9137171 GCA_032359435.1 Enteromius unitaeniatus | reverse complement strand
TTTTGATTCGGTTCGGTACATACCGGTTACTTAGGTACCGGTGCTATAATGGTACCGGGCTTCGGTACCCAACCCTATTTAACTGTTAACTGGAACAGTGTTGTAAATACAATCCAACCACTGATTTCTAGTTGTACTCTTTTAGAAGCACATACAAAGTAGTTTTTTTTCACAACAAAACACAGCGTCTCCAGAACATGGCGCCTACATGTTCACTAGAGTGAGAATAATAGTTCTGCCTTTTTTCATTGTGTATACATTTGGGCAGAGTTATGAATCTACGTCACCATGTGGGATAATTTTCATTAGGGATGCAGATTTCACATTGAGCCGTATCTACTACACACAGCCGTTGAAATCACGCACCTGATGGTATTTCCCGCTGATTACAGGACCGGTTTTACTGACAAAATGCACAAACAAATCGGCCGATCATTATCGGTGCATCGCTACTGAAAATGATCCCACACGGTGACGTATGTGGGGGGGGCTGTTTAAACGAGCCGTTTCAGGAAGGTGTGGTCGAGTCTTAACTTTTATAAAGAATATCTCTTTGTGTTTGAGACTTTAGGGATCTTACCTACGCGCAAACAGCTTGTAACACTCCAAAGAGAAAAGGAAAACTTAAAATCGCATTATGACCCCTTCAAATAGCTTTAAAATGAATCTACTTTTTAAAAATTTCATTTAATAATAAAGGATAGTTAGCTTAGAAAGCTTTATTTTTAAACCAGTTTCCACTGGATTCTATGTGATTGGTGCTGGTCCTGCACTTATAAAAGCCAGGAACCACAGAGTCACCATTATACACTTGTACAACACACTTAACACCAATCCGGTCAAGAGGTGCTGCCACTGCAAACGATCTACAACACATTGTTTGGATGAAAGCACCAGCTTAATGACAAATTATCAATTAATGAGCACTCAAATCACTTTGCCCGCTACAAAAACCACCTCTAATGCATCCTCCTGTGCAAACCGCAGCCAGAGGACGTCGAAACTGGATCTGTATGGTCTTAAACGAGGAAGCAAAAATGTTCATTCGTGTTGCCATGATTCATTGTGGAGAATGTCTCCTACACACACACAGCCCACAGATCGCTCTCCTCCACCTCCCCCGGCCAGCACGCACAGGAACACTGCATCTCCTCAGCCTGAGAAACACTCGGCTCCCTCAAGAAGAAGAAATTTTAATCTACTACAACCTTGCTGAAGCCATAAATTACGCCAGGAGGGAGGATCTCTCTTTTGTCTCAGCTCATCTAATAGGGTTAATGGGCAGGGTCACGGAGGGTGATTGGGCGGCTATTACGATGGTGATTGATGAAGCGACAACTGCCGCATCTACTGTTTACCCAAAAACAAGAGTTCCACCTGCGCATCATACCCGATGAAAAGGACGCCGTCATACAAAGCTCTATGTTCAACAGATATGAGAAATAAATAAACAAGTGCTGCCACATGATGAAATGTCCTTGCTTGACGATCACTATGGCAACACCATGGCAACAGCTGAAGCTGCAGTGAGACCTGCGAGGCTATGCATGCTCTCAGGAAGATTGCAGCTCCACCGATCTTAAACTGCCTGAATTAACATGTCATTTTGCAGCCCATGCTGGGATTTTTGGGTTTAGATTGTGAATCCTTTTCTCACAATATTGCATTGAAAGTTTAGTATTTGTATGTTTTTACTCATATTACTTCATACAGTTCTGTTAATGAGAATACAACTATGATATCTGTGATGCATCAAACTGCATATTTCATCAGTTCCCATAATTGGCTACACAAATGACAAATGTAACTACAATTAATTTCCTTCCTAATTTCACCTGTGCCACAGCCACATATTAAGGTAAGGTGATAAATGAATGGGGGGGGGGCTTAGCTGTGCTAGAGATCTTGGTGGGTGGATGATGGAAGCCTGGCACATCATTGCAGCGATGCCTTTACCAGAAATAGATCAACAGAAAGAGGTAGAACATGGATATATTATACAGATGTGCCACATAGACACATATTGTATATGCACACACACCTACATGCAGTACATATTGTACACACTAGAATCCACACCATAAAATATGGGATTTAAAGTACTATTTATAATATAATTCAATCATTCAAAATGCATTGGTTTAATTAAGTATATTAAATAAAAAATTAAATATACACAGTATGTTACCCTTTACACCAGATATAAAAAGGCCAGAGTTGGTGGCATTATTGTACCACACTTTCTTTTTCCATCTGCTGCTTTAAAACCTGTCCTTACTTGAACGAAATGACAATTAATTATGCAGGCCACAAGTAGAAGTGGAAAACACATGACCTGTAAGAAATACTATTGTCTTCTTCAGATGCCATGCTCTTACTGTCTCTCTAGGTTTTTGTGGAAAAAGCAATTGACTGCTTTGCATTTTTTCCAGTCAAATCATTTCCCTCCTTCGGTATAAAATGAGTTTCATGCTCATAAATTATTTTTGATTCAAGCCACAGATCTGCATTTATTTGCCTTTCTCATTAAGCCGATCCATGATTTCAAATGAACTATAAATCTAAAAGCCAGTGGTTTCAGAACTAAGAGTCTTAGCGATAATTTTCCTTCTTTCAAGATCGACAAAGCCAAAAAACGTTTTTCATGTTACACCGCATGTGCCATTTGATACATTCAGCTGTGACATAAATATGGTTAATATAGATTGAAGATGGCATATATCATGCAAATAGAGAGTTACTGTTTTTTTTTTTTTAACACCAAGGTGGATTAATACGTCTAGGTTTCCAGACAGACAAAACATAATTTAGGACCTTGAACGTGTCCATTTCTGCAAGGTGAAGTACATAAAAATGTATTACATAATGCTAATAGCATAGACAGTATCATATGGACCACTGGCTGCAAACTTTCAGCTAGCTAGACTATTTATTCTGTGGAACTATTTCTTTTTGAACCATATCTTACCAGTCAATCAAAAAAAGGCAACCTATTATCATAAAATTGGTGAACATGACTCATGTGCTCACTGATTCAATGATCTGGTCACAGCAGTTAAGAGCTCAATGGAGGGGAAGATTATAAATCAATAACGACTTTTTGTTTATCAGAAAATCCTATCATATAGCAGAAGACTTAGAAGTTGGAATATAGCACAGTTTTGCATCATTTTTGAAGTTGCCTGTCACCATTAACAAACATCAACAGGGCAACCATTACATTACTCAAAAAGAACACCAAAAACGACAGAAGGGTTTGGAAAGACCATATTTTGGAGAGCTGTAACAGTACATTCCTAAAAAGCTTTCAATGTTCATAATGCCTGTCCAACTCAGCAACGATACAGTGACTTGCACTGAGTTGCATCACAAACCCATGCTCTTGCTTATGCATATATTGGTTTGCTCTTATTTTACTTGCACTTACTGTAGATATGATATGATAATAATTGAACGTCTGCAGATGAACCAACTAAAATTACACAGAATCATATTCACAGTAATCTTCACGGATAGTTTCTAACCATTACCCAACACAGAAAACTTTAAAGCATATATTGGAAGTATTTCCAGACTCTACATTCACTATTTCCCAATAAAAAAAAGAACAAACTGTGTTAAGTGGGTACCCTTTGTAAGAACTGCTGGTTTGGCCTTTTGAAAACATTCATGAAAAAGAAATGAAGTTATCACAGTGTGATAAAGTCAATGGTAAGAATAAAAGAACCGTTGTTGCAGCTCTACTTGTTTTGCTTTCATTCCAGGGCATGACCCCCCCCTCCTGACACAATGAGTAACCGTTTGTCCTTGGGATCAGAACCAACCTGCCTGATGGACTGCTTTTTTTGGTCTACTCCCTCAGGTCACTTATGGCCGGGAAGAAGATGCAGAAGCGATTTGACTTAACCGCTTCATATGATTAGATTCAAGAGGACTATCATTCACCAACTGAGTGCTTTCTTCTACCTATGGGAAGCAGATACTTCAACTGTCCGGTATGATTATGTTTTGTAACTCTCAATTAAATAGGCCTTTACTGAATAGCTCCATCGATTCCATCACGAGAAGCAAATATAATACACTGAACACATAAGTAGCTTTTCAGCCGCACTTTCTTACAAGCAAAGCGAGCATCCCGTCAAGCGAGAGCCATTTTTCAGCCATTAATAGGTGACATTTTATTACTATATTGCGAACACGAAAAGGACAAACTAAGCAAATAAATGCCAGTCATTGAGACACATTGATAGATATACAGTAGATGTGTCACTCCAGAAACGGAAAAAAAAATATGTAATTGTCTTTGCAAACAGTGAAAGGACACACCAAATAAACAGAGCATTCAATTCTGCAAGGATTAGTAGGTGCTAAAAGACGTACATATCACACTCCAGTCAGGAACACCAACAAAAACAAACCCTAAAGCATGCAATCTCAAAAGTTCTTCTACGTAGTTTACAGTGAGGGTTCCCCACACTTGGCTCAACTACATGCAGCAGGTGTGCTGTGGCAAGAGTTACCTGGCTCGCTCCTGCCGTGATGCAGTCGCTGAAGGCACCGCGTCGCGTGAAGAAGGCCAGCAGCTGCTGCCAGCGAGAGGAAGACGAAGGCAGTTCCTCACTGGAGCTCCGCTTGGCCCACTGCCTCTGTTTGGACCCTGGAGCGGCATGTCCGGATGCGGTGTTGGCCCGACCGCCTCGCGGGTACAGCGTGTTGTTCCCGAAGATGTAGTTCATCACAGCCCTTGGGGCCAGGACAGAGCCGCAACAGCTGTCAAGTGCCGAGGCAGTTCGGAAAGTGGAAGCGTGGCAGAAGAGGGAGGGTGCACCTGGATAAGGTTACAGCATCCTCTCACGGATCCGACAGCGGAATAATGCAAGCGTGACAGCTCAAAATCCATTCGTCGGCCAACTCACAACCTTCCTTTCCTCACCAGCTGGGAGATCAAGTGTGCAGCAGTCTCATGCTGGAAGGTGGAGTGGGCAGCAAGAAGGGAGGAGGTGATCGAGCTGCCCACAAGCGGTGCACGCTACTCTGGGCTGTGACTCCAGCTCCAGACGAGCTGAGACCTGAGAGAGGATCAATGAAGGGCCGGGGAGCTCTCTGTGCATGGGGGAGAACCTAAGAGCCTGAAGAAGCAGGAAATGGGTTCAATTAACTGGCAAGTGTTGCAGTCGAAAGCCCACAGTTCTCCAGGGATTCTTAATCTAAATGGACCGGGGTTACAAGATCGTCCACGAGCAGGTATCAATCACATCACTTTCTTAAAAGCAAAAGCAAGCCTTCCACTGCGCATTAAATATAGATGCTGGCATTCACAGCGCTGCCCTGATAAAAAAGAAACGATTGGTGTTGTTGTAGTCCTTTTCTTCTGAGGCATGGCCACACTCTGAGGACTCCAGTTTTCCGACTGATCATTAGAGCCAGCCGAGCCACAAAAACTATTTCAGCAGAGCTATTGATTTTTCCCTCCTCCTTGCACTTTAGGCTAAAAGCTTCATTGTCGGAAAAGATACGATTACCTAATGATTCGAAAACTTTGTGCTAGCAAACATACTCACGGCTCCGAATGGGAGAGAGGCACAGATCCAGTGAAATCCAGGGGCAAAGGTAAATCCAGGAAGCGTGCGTGCGCTACGCATTCAGAAGAAGATGACGATTCCATGCTGTCTGGATGCTCCTCCTGACACAGATCGGCTTTCATACGCTGCAGTCTCTTTCCACACACACGTATGATTCAGTGAGGGGGAGACAAAAGGCTGTGCCTTCACAGGCAGAGAAAAAAAAAAAAAAGAAAAGAGAAAAGCGACTGCAAAAATAACCTCGTCTTTGTTAATAAGACTAGAATTCCTGCAGATCTCCACCACGGCAACGCTCTGCAGTCAAACCTAATGACGGAGGCTCCGTGCCGGCAAAAACTATCCAAGGTGTGCCACAGGTGTCAAATGAGGTAACAGACATTGTCACAGCTTGTGCCTCTATTCCCCCAGGACCAAAACCATGGCAACAGCTTCCACATCAAATAAAGCAAGCAACCCCACAGAGCCTGAGCCCTGCCTTCTCCTCCACCTAAATCGCTTATATTTGCAGGGCTTTAATAGAAATTAAAGAACCACATGCAATGGGCCTATTACCGCACAGCATCTGATTGGAGATACTGGCAACCGTCTTTAGTGATACCAGCAAGTTTCAAATTAGCACAAGGAGGAAAGAGAAAACCCCAAAACGAAACCATGACATCCTTTTGTGGTTAAGGGAAATAATGGCACTAAAATATATGAAAAAAAATTCTATTTTATACAATTACACAAAATTTTCAAATTTCAAATAAATAAATGTAACTTAAAATTGTAAACAACTAAATGCAAACATTTTTAAATAAATATATTTTCATTTTTCAGCTCTATTTGAAAGTCTACGCAACACAATGACAACACATTACACTGGAACAGATCACTGCCTTGAGACAATGCCCCAAGACATGCTTTCCAGCATTCTCATTTAAATTTGACCTTCTAAATGTTGAAGTGCATCAATAATTAATCAGCAATTAAATAAAAAACACTGTGCATTTATTTTTCATGAGTGTTGCCGTAGACCCCTCACCATGGCTTACCGACTTAACGGACCTCCAAAATCCAGACCTCCAACGTTAAACTCGTACAGTGTTTGACAAGACATTGATCTTTATGGTGCTGTATATTTGTAACAATGATGCTAGATTGCTCTCTCATCCAATTAAGTGTCCTAAATCAAGCACTGGACTTGACAATTACACAAGTAGTGTAAGTTTACAACTTTATCTAAACCTAATTGTAACACTGATCACTCTAGACATGTAGCTCTACTGGCGGGTCACCATTCTAAATTGGGCCACAGGAGTGAAGAGAAAAACAATGCAAAATGGAAATAATAAAATGTAGATAAGTAGATGTAAGACACGGTCTTCACTAGTACATATGAGGATAACAACATGGATAAGCTTATCAATATTTAAAGTGGGGGGATGCTTCTTTCTTGTTGACATCAATGTGTGCATCCAATCAAAGTCTATTTTAGTATTTTAGAATAAATTCATACATTCAACTTGGTAGATGTAGACAATTTAGTAAGTGTCTTTTAACCAGATTTTTAAACCCATAAAACATTTAATTGTTCACAAATTGTTAAATTTTTTATGCAGCTAATGGTAATCTTTATGGAATAAAATGTAATATTATATATAAAACTTTGTTTATGCAATGCTTTAGGACTGTCTTATGAGTTAAATTATTCTAGTGCTGGATTGAATCATCTGATGTAAATCTGTCCTGAAGCAATACTGCTCTAGGCTTTATTGCACTGCTGATGAAGCAAAGTGCTGCAGAAAGGCAAAGCATATTTTAAAGAATAGACAAGCTCTTTGTCACATTGATAGACACAGGATTGATATTGCACTTCTGTGACTGCCAGAGCAGAACGTCAATGTTCCAACACAACATGTTCAGTTCAGCCTATGACATGTAAGAGAGAGGCGTGATCATTTAATTACTGTACAGCTCATATATTTCCCTACAGAGCAAAAGACTACAAGGCAAGTGGCAATGTGGCTTCTGCAGACTGTATTATGTCACATAAGAATACAGAATAGGAAAAAGAAAACAATGCACACACACATCAGTGTCAGAGGTGCATCACAAATGTGCATCTGCTTCTTTTGTTCAGGTGTAATTTAGATTATTGTTATTAATAACAGCAAAATGTAGGTCTGCTTGTCTGTGCAAAAATCACTGCAATAGCGGAGCATTCTGGGATGTTGCCAGTTACTAAGTTGCTCGTGGTTGCTATGTGCTTAAAGGCTCAAGTCAATTGAGCTCACACACAAATCTATGATATTCTAGCCCTAGATCATTTTAATTGAATGGTCCAACCGGCTGAATGTAATTTGACTGCTTATAATATTAATGATTTAACATTAATATTAATTTGTTCCTATTATAAAACAATCACGCCTTAGCAAACACCATTTATTAAAAACTATTTATGACACTGGTATTCAACATTGAGATCTATTAGAGAGTTTTGATAGAAGTTATCAAAACTTAAAACAGTATTTATTTCCAGTTTTAAAAGTCCATTTTGATTGCCAGATTTCCAGTGTTACATTTTGGACTCCACTTGACATTATATTTAAATAACTGCATGAATGGAATTCAAATATAAATTAAATTGAAATACAAACTAAATTAAAAACAAAATATGTTAAAATTAAAATTAAACATAAATAAAAATTACATTAAATTAAATTTTAAAATCTAAAAAGTATAATTAAATTAAAACAGGGCCATGATTTCTTAACTTTTATTTTAGTCACAAAAAAATAAATAAATAAAAATCTACTACACACTTACAAACATAAAATGCTTACTCTCAGAGATGTTTGTTGAAATACTTGGACTCATTTTAAAGAGGCCTCTCCATTCTAATAAGCAGCCGTCTCTTTTATTTACCACTTCACAATCTCTGAGCCGTTCCCTCTTTTTTTTTTCTCCAACCACCAGCATTATGGGCAATCAATCGATAGCACAATACAGGGACAAAAGCCTTCGGAGCGTCTCCTGCCTCTTCTTCAGACTCTCCGTCTCAAGGCCAAATGAATTTCGGCAGTAAACCCGCTGAGAGATGAGCAGTTATTTGAGAGATGGAGTGTTGAGCACTTGGGGTGACAATAAAAATGGCATGTGGCGCTACTCTACATGAGAACGTGCATATCTTCTGTTGGCAGACACTGCATGATTGTTCCATTATCATCTTTGCAGTAAATTTTCCTTTCATGCTCACAGTGAAACATTTACATAAAAGGTATGAAAATGGGGAACCATTGAGAGACTTTTAAAATGCAGCATATCTAATGATAAGAAATAGACATGGGGATTTTTTGGGGGTGGGGGGGTGCATGTAATGAGCTTTAGTTATTCATCTATTTATACTGCTTCCAACACAAACGATTCCTATATAAAAGTTGTTGTATTTTTGTATTGTGTTTTGTTTTTTAATAGCTATTTTTTAACCTTTTTTATATCAATATTGCAATGATTGAATTAAAATAAATTTTTAGACTTATAACAATGTACTACAATTGTTGGTTAACTGAATTTAACCAATGCTGAAAACACTCTTCATTTACTCAAACATAAACGGATAGCTCCAGTCCTTGATTCTGATCGGTTGAGCCATGTTCAAAGCTGTTGTAAAATACTCTACAAACACACACCTTTGTTGATGTATGCATTTCTCTTGGCAACCACAACAGTTTCTGAGGAATTAAATTGTTTGTATAATTTATTTGCTCTTTTTTTATTTTGTGAAATGTTGCTATGTATATGGAATAACTGTTTCATAAAAACAATAAGCCCAGTGAAGCCATGGTTTACAGCCAATTTATGATAGCTAAGGGGCATTGTTAGGCACAATTTGTTGTATTGTGTTGTTTTATGATTTTGTTTTATTATTTCTTCTGTGAAGTAAATTTAATGTAGGAATGTCAGATTAGCTCTCAAATAATGCTAATCTCTAAAACCAACCAACCAAACAAATAAATACCGCATATACACACATAATAAAAGCATCTTAAAAGTCGAAAAATCTATTTCTTATTTACATTTTTTTTAAACATCATCAATAAACTTATAAAATAAATAATTTTTTCAAAATTTATATAAAACAGCATCCCTAAAACTCATCCTTTTGCATTCTTTAAAAAAATATTGGGATAAAATCAGCATAATAAAATTCTAGGAATTTTGAAAAAGTTACAATAGCAGATGCAATTTAATTAAGTTTAACAAAAGCAACCTACGATATTTGCAAGGTAAAATTATCAGCTATATGTAAAAACATTTTTCTGCCACCAAAAACAAACCAATACAAAACAAAACAAGGTAAAACAATCAATCATATGTATGAACTTTTCACTGCAGCCAAAACAAAAAACTAAAAAAAGACTATATTTGAAATTGATAATAATAATAACAAATACACTTTTAACGCTTAAATATTTTTTTCTCTCCCATCTAATGTTTTTCCCCTTCACCAAGTTTCTCTGAGGGCTCTGTTAAAACCAACCAAAGTACTTTATATATATATAAAAAAACTTTTAACCACAAACAAGACATGCTGCAGTTACTTTAAAAACTGTGCAGTCCAATTCTGTGTGTACTTCAGAATAAAAACGCAAATGCTGCTTCTACCAAAATCAAAAATATAAACTTGCATCTATAAACCCAAGTCTATGTATCTCTGTGATTAAAAAGGAAAGACGTTACTGCGGAAGCAATATTTTCCCCCTCTCTTCCGTCCTGTGATTTACATGCACAGCTCAAAGTCATTCTGTCTGGAGCAAACACGTTCTGCGGACATGCATATCACAACCCTTTTTCACGTATATAACACTAACTATTACCCACCAGCAACTGCAATCTTTTGGTCCTCCTAATGCTTCTGATCAGACGTCGTCCCATCTTTTTAGCGTACCAAATAGAGGCCAGCATGTCACTTACGAGTCCGGAGGTGAAACCTGGCATCCAGGGTTTGACAGATACCGCCAGATACAGCAAAGTGCTCCTCAGCTCTGAACCGAAACTCCCCACCCACCCCCAGAAGCTGCGTCAAGGTGATCCCATGATGCAGCGCACCCAGGACAGAATCGTAATAAAGGGGGCTAGAGAGCTTTACGAGTGAACACGTGGACCTGCATGCTGGCCGTAAAGGGTGCTACGGGACTCTAAACTGTGGTCTGTTAGATTCCCCAAGAATGACACGGCTCATTTTTCAGTAAATCTGTCTCTCTCTTCTCCCCTCCTCCTCTGCGTTCCTCCTCTTTGCTCTCAGCTAACGGAGGCTTTCAGACAGGCAGGGTGAACGCAGTTCAGAGCAGAGCGATGACTGGAACGCTAGAGTGTACAGCAGCGAGGCTGGAACACCAAGAGCATCAGAGGCATAACGCTGTGTGCTGTTATTACTCAGGTAGCCAAATCTTGTCAAAAGTTACACACAAGGACGCAAGCTATATGTTAGTAATCCTACTTAAAAGGATGCTCAGCTAAAGCAGTACCTAAGTTTATGTTGACATCTTTGCTGACTGGGCCACACTTTTCCAGCCAATCACTAGAGCTGTAAATGTCATGTGACTATTCAGTCTGAAGAGTTAGGAAAAAGACACTGCTAATTGGTTGATCCCAGTTCCAAAACTTTCACCAGTGACTACCTTAGTACTTAAATGTATTTGAATTTTTTTTATGCTCGGTATACTACAAATACATTTTCATATTTATGTACTCCATAAAAAGCCATGCAATTGTACTTTTAGTAACTGGTATACTTAAAGTCTGCTAAACTGAAACAACTAATTGTGTACTTAATGCACTTTAATTATGCAGAAGTAGTGTGAAGTCCAATTAAAGACATACTTAGTATATGTGATTGTGCTAAAGTGGAACTATTGCAATTATACTTTAGGTACACTTAAAATATTTTGCATTTAAAAAGGCAATATTACATAATCCTCATTAAAAGTGACATAAACATGCATTTTAGGCTTATTAATAAGAAATATGCATTGCGCACAAGTAATACTCCAAATAAAGTTTAATTACAATTTTTATATCAGTAGGTCTAGAGTAACATGTCAGTAAATTTGTTAAGAGACTTGATATTTTCACTTTTTACTAGGGTGTCCTGAGCTGATTTTAAAGGCAGCAGGCAGGAAAAAGCCCATTTAACAAATTACAAAATTCTATTTAGATAAGAATCCTGGAAAAAGTTCACAATTTCCATGGAAATATTAAGCAGCACAACTGTTTTCAACATTGCTAATCTAAAAATAAACTGAATAATAAAAAACATTACTAAACACAACCAATCAATCCATTGGAATGATTTTTGATGAATCATGTAATACTAATGAATACAGTGTAATGGCTCTTCTTTCAAATTCCATCTAACAGAAAACTGTTATTATAAATTGTATTATTTCACAATATAACAATGTAATTATATTTCTCAAACTTAAAGGAGCATCGCCTTTGTGTTCGGCAGAACAAAGAAATTCATACAGATTTAGAACTTGGGGGTTCATTTTTGGGTGAACTATTCCTTTAACAAACACAAACTTTTGTCCCTGTCTGTTACTTCATACCATGTCACAACAGACATTTTGTTCACTACAGAACACTTCTGAAGAGGTGTCAAGATGCTAATATATATGGGTTCTAGTAATAGATATATTGGTCAACCGGTTGATACACCTCTCTTCAGGCCCAAAATATCCACTGAAGAGTTGCCAACATTAGCAAGGAAGTAATGACATTCACTGCAAATGCTCCAAATATTCACTGCAGCTTCAATAAGGTCACATCTTCTAACTTGGAGTCAAAACGCCCCAATAT
Source organism: Enteromius unitaeniatus (assembly GCA_032359435.1). NCBI lineage: Eukaryota > Metazoa > Chordata > Actinopteri > Cypriniformes > Cyprinidae > Enteromius > Enteromius unitaeniatus. The sequence continues at coordinate 9,124,746 of JAUMHI010000041.1, read as the reverse complement.
CTGATAAGACTACAATAAGACATTAGCCATGCACATCAGCCATTTCTGCAACAGTAAACAAAAAGTGTCATATAATTTATGAATAAAACAAAAAGTGACCTGCTAGAAATGTGGGGATGCTAATCCAATACAATCTTTGTGTAAAAAGGATCAACGAAAAATGAAGGTTGTGTCATCATTAACTTGCCCTCTTTCTTTCTTAGTTGAAACACTATAAAATGGTCACACTTTATTTTAAGGTCCAGTTCTCACCAATAACTAACTACTGTATTAATAGTGTATATTGCCTCAAACTCCTAATTACTGCTCATTAATAATTAGTAACATTTAAGTTGCTAAGTTTAACTATTGGGTATTAAGAATCTAGAATATGGTCATGCACAAAATGTGATATATAATAAATCCTATATATATATATATATATATATATATATATATATTTATACTTATTTATAATTATTTAATTATTTATAATAAGCATATAGTAAATTGTTCCCAGTTATCAGTTTCAGTTATCAGTTTAACACATCTTAACTGAATAAAAGTTTGAATTTCTTTTAAATAAAAAATGAATAAAAATTTACTGACCCCAAACTTTTGAATGGTAATTGTTAGAAAGGATTTAGATTAAAACGTTAAAAAGAAGAGCTTTTTTTTTCATTCAAGAATATATATCAAAGGTTCCAAAAAAAAAATATATATATTAAGCAACACAATTTTCACAAACCCCTTTTTTTCAGAACAGATAATAAACCAGCATATTAGAATGATTTCCGAAGGATCACAGATGACTGGAGTAATGATGCTGAAAATTCTGAATAAATTAGAATTTAAAGTATACTAAAATAGAAAATTTAGAAAGAAAAAAAAACTGACTGGTAGTGTATATTATATATAAATATATACACACACAAATAGATCAACTATAAAAGGTATTTTATATCATCTATAGTCCAATAGGCACATTTTCTAAAACTGAATCGCAAACAAAATCAGCTTGCCCTGAAATTTACATGGCTATGACATCACAAGAAATCAAAACAAAACCAGGCTCACTTCAACATCAACAATGCATATTTAGTTTTCAGCAACTACCAATATTGTGAACCTTGGTGAAAGAAGTAAACTACTGTAAAATTAAAAAGAAAAAAAGAAAAAAAAAAAAAAAAAAATCAAGAAAGAAAGAAAGAAAAAAAATCAAGTGGAGTCTGAGCTTATTGGCAGCCATTTGGTTTCCTTGTCAACAGTTGTTATGCATCACTTTATTTGGCAACACTTGGGATTTAAAGTCTTCATGCTCACGGTACACTTAATGCCCCACCACAGATCCACATGTCCCCACAGAGGCTACAGGCTAAAACAAATTACTGATTGTACCTGAGTCAGAAAAACACCTTATTTATATTCAAGGCAGAGTGAGGCAGAGACGCCTCCACCTCCAGCTCCCATTACGTTATACGGCTGGACAAAACTAATGCACTTACTGCCCTGCAGCTCCAGCCACATTACTGCATTACTCTCCACTGCTGATGACAAGCACTAAAGACACGAACACAATACCAAGATGGAAAATCTCAGGACCAGAGAATATGAAAAGATTAGGTCACCCAAAAATAAAAACTCAGCCTGATGTCTTGCCAAAAAACCCTTATGCTTGTTATTACTTTTTCTATCGAACACAAAAGGAGAAATGTTTTATAAATCTTTATGCAGTCCTTGCCATACAATAACAGGGTCAGTGAAGTGAAAAAAGAAAATGACCTGCTGGGTGGCCTATAAAAGATAAATTAAATAATAATCAGAAAAATAACAAGTGTCTCATTTACTAGCTCTTTTTCAGGAAATGCATTGGTATATAATTGGAATAATTTTTACAAAATGTGAAAATTCTGAATATTTTCGAAGTTTAAATTAGATTCTGAATGCCTGTCAGACAGCCAATTAAGGCTCAGATTTTGGCATCCTACAAAATTGATCAAATATAATAAAAGTGACTTGAGAAACAAATGACCATATTAAACAGATTTCAGAAGGATCCTCTCTCTCATGATTTATTGGATCTTCAGCTTTGCCATTAAACAAATTTATAACATTTTAAAACATTAAAATAGAAAACAGTAATTTATATTAGTAACAATATTTGATATATCAGTGTTTTAATGTATTTTGATAAAGTAAATATAGTCCTTGTGAGAATAAAACAAATCAAAAAGTAAAAACTGAAAAAGGGCTTCTAAACAAATGGTAGGCTAAATGCACAAGACACATTCTGATGCTTCTAAATACCCCTTTAAAACGATTTGAGTAAAGACTTCATATGACTATCAGGAAAATAATAGTAATTTATTATTATTCATCTGTAAAGTCACGGAAAGTCTAATACAAAGACTGGCAGCCAAATGCCAAAATATATACTTAATTCAGTTCTGTTCTAGCTAAATGTTGCGACAAATGTCATAGCATGACATAACTTCAATATTAGATAACAAAGTAGATGAGGTTTAAACAGGCCTGCACCATCTGTTTGTGTAAAAGTCTGCATGCTTGTTAATATAAGGACATTGCATCGTCCTGTTTCACAACCTCCCCCAGAAAATTGTTGCTGCCACAAACCTTATAAAACACCAAATGCCCACTTTAAAAAGGCGGTCTGACATTCTGTTCGGTGAACAAGAAACAACTCTCTGAATGAGTCAACAGAGAAAGGCAACACATCACTTCTTGAAAAAACAACAAACGATACATAGTAGAAATATAGCAATGTTTTTTTTTTACAAAAACAGCTTCATGGTGGGTCCTATGAGAAAAACTTAAAGTCACACACAAAAAAAGATTTTATTAATGAAATGGCAACCATCTCTCTTTAACTTCCTCTCATATTTGCTCTCACAAGGCTGGTTTGACCATTTTGCCCTGAACAGACCAAATGCTTTGACCTACCGAAGGACATGGTTTGTTAGAGTAGCTGCGCAACAAGTCAGACAAATTAAGCATGAATTATTTAATCCTCCTTGACCCAGAAACTGGCACAGACCCAGTTTATTGGAAAACCTTACCTTTTCAAGAATGCAAACTGTTTGCTCCTGAACTTGTATTCCTCACAGAGGTGTTGTTACTAATGACTTTTGTAAAAAAAAAAAAACACTTAAAATGCATTTCCAAAAATGCATAAATGAAATTTTAAAAGAAGCTTGTAAGAATTTGTAAGAAAAATAATCATCATATAAAACGATAAATATGAACAACAAATATTTAAGTCAGTGTGAACTGGTATTAACAACACATTTATTTTTTATTTTTAGTGAAATCTTTTATTTATTGAAAAGCTGGTGCCTGTTGCACAAGAGAATCAAATGGAGGACTGCTAAACTAACACCTTAAAGAAACTCAAAAGTTTACTCAAAAATTAAAATCCTGTCATTTACTCCACAAGTTTTTCCAAAGCTGTACAAGTTTCTTTCTTACGATGGCATTTGTGCCACCAAAAAAATAAAAAATAAATAAAACTAAAGATAAAACTTAGATAAAAACTTATCTAAAACTAAGAGAATAAAGTCGAAACTGAAATTCTACGAGAATAAAAGTCGCAATATTGTGAGAATAAAGTTGGCCTGGATTGGGAGTGCTCAGAGATATTCCCAAGTCTCTGCTTTCAAAATCCAGTTTTATAGCGAAATACAAACAATATGTATATTATTAGAAGACATGAAATATTATTTCCAAGCATGTGTAAGTGTGTGAGCTGATGTTAAGATCAAAAGTTCAGCGCTTTAATAAATATCATATTCTTGATATTAAGCGGTTTCCGC
>JAUMHI010000041.1:9103609-9115529 GCA_032359435.1 Enteromius unitaeniatus | reverse complement strand
ATCTTTAAAATCGGTCCATCAGAAAAGCAATTCTAGGCTATGAAATATAGTTTGCGCTGTTTGATTAAATAAAAGTCCTCTTATGTAAAAGTGTTTTTGTGTTTTGCTTTGGTACTGAAATTGATACAGAGAACCGTGGATTTTCACTGATATTGGTACCGAATACTGAAATTTTGGTACCGTGACAACACTACTTGCATGTGTGCTTGGTATCTTTGCGTCTGGCACTTAACTTGCATTAAGCTTCTACAATGGACTATCAGTCATGTCATAGGCCTTTATACAAGCAGTAGTTGTATAGACTATAATTAAAATTTCCATTATGTGTGTGCTTTGTGTTTAGAGTCTTGTGTCATTAGCTGGGAGTCTAATCTCACATGTACTTCATGAGCACTATTTACGTTATTTGGAAGTAGTCAAAAGTAGAAAATATCAAACCTGTATCTTATGAGGATCCTTTTAGTTAGAAAGTAGATAGCTCTGTTCCAAGTGCCTGGCTATTATTTTCAAGGGTTGCTACTGACCTGTTTTCTCAGGAGTGGACATGATAAATTACATGCTATGGTGAACTCCGAATACAACAAAGCAGCTAGGTAACTTTACTTTCTTACAAGCTCAAAGGGTTCATACCGAACTTCATTCACTTCATTTACCTGCCAGAAAAAAAGCTGTCTAAACACTGTTTTTTGCTGGCATTAGCTGGTTTAACGGTATAGCTTACCCCAAAATGATCCCTTTAAAAGGAACACATCATTTGTTTGAAAATAGGCTCATTTTTCAACTGCCCTAGGGTTAAACAGTTGAGTTTAACCGTTTGTGAATCCATTCAGCCGATCTCCAGGTCCGGCAATATCACTTTTAGCATTTAGCTTAGCATAGATCATTGAATCTGATTAGACCGTTAGCATCGCACTTAAAAATGACTGAAGAGTTTCAATATTTTTCCTATTTAAAACTTGACTCTTCTATAGTCACACTGTGTACCAAGACTGACGAAAAATTAAAAGTTACAATTTTCTAGGCTGATATGGCCTAATCAGATTCAATAAGCTATGCTAAGCTATGCTAAAAGTGCTACTGCCAGACCTGGAGATCAGCTGAATGAATGATTCAAACAAAATGGTAAAACTCAACTGTAAGGAAGATGAAAAATGAGCCTATTTGCCAAAAAAGCAGCATGTTTCTTTAAGCTGGTCTTACTATTTTCATACTAAAGTGTCCCTAACAGGGCTGCTTTTATTGATACAATCAGTCATTTACATTGAAGATAATCAACAATAAGTTTGATTATGGAGTGCGTTTGTGAGCTATGCACAGAAAACATCCCTCTCCATCTCTCATCAGAAATAGCACATCGATTGCCAAAACGATAATTAGTTGTAGCCAGTCTTTTCTGTGGTGTATACGAATGCTATTTAGTTTGTATGTATGTGTGTGCTCATGTGTAAACATGACACTGATGGAGATTCTATCACACACAACATTGAAGCATGTTTACAGAGTGCACAGAGACACAGAATAGATGCCATGCAGCACAGAAACGGTGTCATGGAGCCAGAGGAATACTGAGAGATTTTACCTTCATTGGAGAGATGTGTGAATGGGAAACATAGCCGTGTACATTCTCAATCTGGGAGATGTTCTTCTCCGACACCTGCACCAGCTCAGGAGGACGCACATCCCCTGGTAGGTGTGGAGAGCTGTGTTCTGGAGGCGACGTGGTATCCTCATCCTGATATCTATATTTCTGAGGAGGACAAAAAGAGAGAGAAGTTTAGTTGTTTTTTTTTGGTTTTTAGATTTAAAAAGAAGCTAAAAAGTTTCATTCCTCACTGGCAAATCTAAAAATCTTAAGAAAATATTTAAGACTGGTTAATTTGTGGTTTGAATTTCAAAGCCTACAGCTCCAGTGTAGAATCCTTGTGATCTGAAGAAAAAAAACAAGACCGCGAAGTTAAAGTTCAGCACAGATACAGAACTGTAAAACTATTTCAACTTCGTTTCTCTCCAGACCGTACTCTTGAGATGGGAAACACTTTTTAAATGAGCCAGGCACCCCCCGGATCCTACTCGCTGCACAGTCGTCACAGTCGACCCCAATCTGCCAAGACTGTATGTGAAATATTGTTCTGTAACATTCTTAACTGGAAACACAAATTATTCAGCAGTGCCTTTTATCCATAGACATCCATCTTGTCCAGGTGCCTTGTTGACCCTGATACATATGCCTGGCTCTATGGCATTCCTGGGATATGGGTTAGGAAATGCAAACACAAGTCTTGAGGGAAGAAAAAGAGGTCAGGTTTCTTAGGGAAGGTAGATGCCCAAAAAAGTGGGACAAACTCCAAGTTGGGGTCTTATGCTGGTTGCATACTGTAACATCACTGCCTCTCAGCAGCATTGGGGAAGACTGAGTGGATTCGCCCATAGAAATAAATTCACAATATCCCATGCCCTATTTTAGCAGTTAAAATTGGTCCATACAACATATTTAAATAACAGTATGCTGCATCAACAGCACATCACAAGCTGTAACTGATGCAACAGAACAGTCTGAAGCAAAGCATGAAGAGAGACAATCAAATTACATGGAATCACAACGTGCATATTTACATAAATCACAAATATCATATGCAGTAACGGATAGCCTGCCTTATGGTTTCTCTTATTAAGTTTTCTGGATAACTATACTCTGTTGAATCATGTATGTTGTGTTTCTCATTTGCAAAATATTTTAAAAAATTTCTACTAGAAATTGTGTAAAAGAAAGGTACCATACTGCAAAACTGTTTAAATATATGTTCTATAAAGAGATCGTGTTATCTAGCTGGTTAAAACTTAAAACTGTAAAAAATAAATAAATAAAAATAAATTATATATATATATAAGTAAAAATATATAATTAAATAAATTTAATTATTACAATTAAATGATAGTAATAGATTTTTGTATATTTAAGTAATTAAATTAAAACTAATATACCTAATTAGTAGCAGTTAATTGTTAATTAATATTTTTAATATTATAAAGTTACTACCATATAAATAAATAAATACATAAAGTTGACCTTTAAAAAATAATAATAATAATCAAATAAAATGCACTAAATTAAATTATTAATCAATCAAATAAAAAAATAAATAAAAATAAAAAAACAAGAAACAAGACACATTTTGTACAAATACTGAGTTATATTAAGTGTTTTCTCTAAGAATTACAACACTGAACTGTTATATAAATAGATAAACAGATGGGTTGTAAAAAAAAGTAATAGACATACCAATATTTTATTAATGAATACACATATTTAACTTATTCTGAGCCATAAAAAGTTGTTTTTATAAAATAAAAAGGACATTATTTTCTAATGGGAGACAGCCTAGCAAAAGAAAAAAAACATTATTGTTAAATCCTGCAGTATGTTAAACAGACAGAAGAGTCTGCTACTAATTCTCACACTTTGGTACATATGACTGCCAAATCCAAAGAAGTCTGCTGCGTTTTTAGCAGAAACACTGAACACAGAATCCTTTGCCTTGTTCCGAACAACTCAAAAAGTTCAAACTGAACTCTCAGCGGGCCACAGATCCAGTAAAATGAAAGGTGAGTGTGAACTCTGAGCCACTGCTGGGAGAGAAAGGGACAGACGGGGAGCAGTTTTGGAGATGTTATTACACTGCTGAGTGCTCCAGTGACTCGGCTTCAGGCGCGCAGCCGCTGCCACTGTGGGGCCAGCTTGCCTGGATAATGAGCAGCTCGACTGGTTCAACGCTCTCTCCCTCTGTGCTGCCGGCCCGTCCAAACTGAGCCAACGTCAGTAAAACCTAATAAATGCAGAGAGATCACTCACACAGCCAGTCAACCAAGGAGGACAGGTCCCGGAAAACCTGACAGCAGTGAAAAACGAATGCTAGACAGGCTTTACACAGGCGATGTCCTCTACAATACAATGCCACTGGCCTAGAGCGGGGTGAACCTTGAGAAGTGCACGACTGCTCGAAATGCGCTTTGATGGATGCTGTATAGGATCTTAAGGAGTGGAAGAGCTCTGCGCCTGCTCCTCGTGCCCCTTCTGTCTGGGGTCTAGCCGTGCTGCTGTAAAGCTGTCAGCTCTTGTCTGTTTATCTGGCAGAAAACATACAGAGGCCCAGAGCTCAGCAAACACAGCACTTTATTATAGATGCTTCACCTTGAATACCTTCGGGAGAGCTCTGTATCACGGCTGCACGTCCCACAGCTGCCAAAACAACCATATTCACTCCACTAACTACTTAAAGACTAAGCATCATTTGCATGATAAATGCGCAATCAGCATAATTTGGGATTATGAAGCCTGGCACATTCACCTCGGCTGAACCAAGCAGAGCAGGTGTTGCTGAATGCCAGATGTGTGGCCCTTCAAACAAATGGTCTGAGAGCCTTTAAACTAATTCTACTGTTTCTGAATGAGCATTATTGTAAAATACAAAATATGCAGCAAAACCACTATTCAAATGTAAGGCGTAAGATTTTTTTATTTGCATGTTTTTTTTTTATGTTATGCTCACCAAGGCTGCATTTACTTGATTAAAGATACTGCAAAGTCAGTAATATTGTGAAAACTTATTACATGTTTCCCATTTTAATATATTGTAAATTGTAGGTTATTTCTGTGATGGAAAACCCAAATCCCCAGCAGTCATTACTCCAGTTTGTCACATAATCCATCAGGAATCAATCCAATAGGTTTCTTTTTTATCTTATTATCAATGTTTAAAACAACTGTGCTGGTTAATATATTTGTGGATATTGTGATACAGTTCTGTGTGTGATATAATAAAAAGAAAGTTCAAATGGACAGCCTTTATTTGAATATTTGCTTGTAAAATATCCTTTTTGATTCATTGAAGGTGCCCGTGTTTAATGAAAGTATTAATTTCTTTTTAACAAACAAACAAAAAAGCTTACTGAACCCAAACTTTGAAACACTGATGTATGTTCTGAAGCATTTCACGTCTCATCCTACTGGAATATATTAAAGTTTAAAGGTGTAGATCACCCTGATGCCGTTCCAAATTATTCACCCTGATGCCGTTCCAAATAAATAAATAAAAATAAACAATTAAAAGGTTACAAAATATCATTTTTCAGGTAAATTATCCACTTAATCCAAGTTTCTGAAACACTGATGCTGGGTTCTAGACAGTCTAGAAGCTAGAAGACGGAGCTGGTCAAAGCTAACAGACCGTTCTGCAACAAACCGACTTCGATGTTCTAAAATAGCTTACGCTATATTTTCCAACAGGGCTTTTTGTAAAATGAATTCAAAATAGAGAGTGCATATTTGATCACAACTTCATATGCCATCCCAATAAGCGCAGTGTACTGTACTTCCTCTCCCTCTGTCTGCCCTTTTCCTGCTGCCATCCACAGGGCAGACAGCAACGAGACATGAGATCATCACATCCACTTTGACTCGCGCTTCAACCTGGAAGATGAAGAAAGAGCTGACATCTAAACAGACAGTGTGCTGTGAGCAGAATTAAAATAGTTTCTGCCTCTTGCCTCTCTAGGAAACATCATGGCCCTCCCTCCTCCCAGCTGTCCCCACTGCAAAACCTAAAATTAAACTTTCAAAGCGCAGTGCTACTGCTCATCCAGAACTGAAGCAGGCTGAATTTTGTTACACTCAAACACCAGATGACAATAAAGTACCATGGGTCACTTGTAAAACGTTCCCGGAAATAAACAATATCTGAAGACCTCAAAATGATGTGAACTGATAAACATGCAAACGTTTACTGTATCTATTTATAATGAAATAACATTGTGTTATTATAAACAGGAACATTTTTGGTTCTAGTCTAGTGTTGTTGAATGTTTTACTGAACCTGGTGTACATGCGACACAAAATAATAATAAATAAAATAAAAAAAATCACTGATGAATCACTGGTTAAAAACAAACAAGGATGGACTTTACTGCTTAAATTTGAGGCATAAATCCTAAAAAACAAATCAAGCACAAATTGTGTTTTCGTTACACATCAAAAAAAGAAGACGGCTGTCTGTTTCTTGGCAGCTCCCTCTTGAGATGACTATAATTAACTAGCAGGAAGCCAGCTGTAGGTCCTTTATGAGAAAGCTCTGCAATACTCTGAAGATTCAAACTGGACAAGAAAGGAACAACAGCCATAAGCAAATGCTGGGTGAAGACATGGTGTTTACAGACTTCAAATGGAAGCAGAGAAAAAGACGCAAAGTTAACAGAATGGCCCCTAATTTGACACTGAATTGCAAAGTTTCATGTCCGTTTAATCGTATCTCAATAAGACACATAATTTTCAAATAGGTGGCATATCATGTAATTAATTATATTTACATTTTAAATCTACTGACACCCTAATTATTGCATACCTGTAAGTACATGACAGAGAATAAAAATTAAATTTATTTTTTGATAATAAAAAAATATCTATATATTTAAATGCTTTAATACTTTGAAATGTAATAATTTTAATTCAGAATTTTTGAGATGGGAATAAGTGTTAACCACCCTCAAGCTATGTATTAACATATACTAGTGTTGTCACGGTTCCAAATTTTCTGTATTCGGTACCGATACCAATGAAAACCCATGGTTCTCAGTACCAATTTCGGTACTAAAAGCAAAACACAAAAGCACGATAATTAAAAAGATTAAGAAAATGTACAAAAATCAATGCCATTCCATACTTATTTAAAATGCATTTCAGGTTTTTCCACAGGTAAATGTATGAAAAACTGTAAACAAGTTTCACCCATATTTAATTTGTCTTTTAATTAATTAAATTTAAACACAAATTTAAATGAAATATTGTGTGATTATTTCTTAAAAAAAAAATTAACTAGTCTATTTTTTTAAACAGTAGTGGTAGTAGTAGCCCATCACATACATTTTTCAAAATAATAGCAATACTCCCGGCACAATGTCTAAACCGAACTTTTATTTTGAAGGGGTTGCTGTGAATACCTTTACATTTCTGTGTGATAAGACGCTGGTTTTACTCAAATGAAATGGTAAAATGCACGTGAAGTGACTCTCAGAGCAGTTCTGTAGATGTTTATGTATTTGTGTCCTCATTGAGACGGCAGATACTAAAATCGCGAGCTTCATGCACTTCAGTGTATGTAGTAAACAAAGCAGCTCTTCTCTGCCATTCATTCATTAATACAGACAGAGACGCACAGAACATACAGGATTCATATTTAAATCGACTTAATATTTACAGATACTAGTCCATATAGCAAACTCTAGGCCACTTTCCGCTAAACTGGATTCCGAGGTTCTGTCTGCATTTTCTGCATCACAGAAATCATGAGGGCATACGTGTCAAGGACCGGGTACTCGGTACCACCGGTACTTAAAAAACACTGGTACCGTAATGTTTTCATTTTTTTAGTACCGACTTGGTACCGAAGTACCAGGTCTTTTGACAACACTAACATACACTGTAAAAAAAATTATTTTAACAGAAAATTGTTAAAATGCTACAGTAAAAACCTGTTAAATGGTTAAAAACATAAATTGACGTTCCCAGAATTCCCTGCACTGCATTTCAAATTTAGCTTTAATTTTTTTTATCAGTTATGTTTATTAGAGTTGTGTGTTACATCTAATGTTGTTAAATGAATGTTAATTGCATATTTCAGTTGAATGTGTCTCACCATGATGGCGTTTAGTGTTTGTGTGAATGACACTGAGCACCTTCTATATATGATCATATTTAAAAGCTGCTTCTGTTGGGCTTTGGTTCTTTGGTGACTTTCTCATCACAACCTACATCAGTGTATTTCAATAAGTACAAAACAGATTTCTGTACTTTAACAGTGTAGTATATTAACATTATATCAGTTAATGAATTACGGTATTTAACTGTATATTTAACTTAAAACCAAAAACGGTGGTACCGTATTTTTTACAGTAAAATTCCGGCAACCACAGCTTCCAGTTTTTGTAAATTTTAAGGATTTTTTATTTATTTATTTATTTTTGCAGTGTAGCTGTGCTGACAGAAGTTGTGGGACATTATTGTATTTCCACCAAAAGTCAATTTTATGAACATGAATTTAGAGTAGCTTTTAAACCAGAAATGCTGGATTCACCACTCCATTTTTGAGCATAACAGCCTATTAATAATGTAGGCTAAATGCTTCTAGACAGCAGAAGAGGTTTAAAAACTGGCTACATTACTTCTAGCTCGCAAATGTAGTATTAATGTGTTCCGATTGGACTGCAAATACACTGTAATCCTTTCTAAATGTTATTATTAATATTACATATGCTGATTTTTCTGAGGTCCTTCCAACAGCATTAAACACCATTAACCCAATGAAAAATAAAAAATGTTATGACATTTTTGTTTGCTCTGGTTTTTCAGAGGAAAGAAATGCATACATGTTTTGAGGAAGTAATTCAGTAATTCTGGGGTACATTATTCCTTTAAGCTTGCACTTAAAAAAAAATCTATGTTGTAAGTGTAACTTCCGGACAAGAATTCCTTCTCTTGTTTTTCCTTTGCATCCTTACTTCCCTCCTTTCCTCATACATGCCCTTGTTACATCATATGCACAGACATTTTACACACTTCAGTAGGATACTTTGCTGCTCTAATGGCTTATCAACAAAGACGTATGGGGTGATCAATTCTAACATGCCTTACGTAATGAATTGCTAATGAATGATGCTCATGTGAGAGCATGCGGTACTGCCGGTCACAAAAGGAGCTTCACGGTTAACCGACTAAAATGGAAAGTGCTTAGTTATGTAAGTAGTAAATATGTAAAAGTATCACAATGTTCAATGTAGCTCCTTAAAATAAACCACCAGACAGCATCTTGTACAGTAAACATTTAGGCTAAATAGCAGTGATTTCCATTTCAGGAAATCTTCCAGCTTAATAGTCCAATACGTGATTACACAAATTAAAAAAAGAAAAGAGTTTATAATGAAGAACAGTCAAAATAGCAGCCTATAAAAGCTATTTTATATGGAAAAATACATTTTACAAACCGCTGTGTTTCCCAGTCATCTCTCTGACAACATTTATACAGAATTTTATCGAATAAAATGTCTCATAGACATGATTAATGAAATGAAAACTTCATTTTCTAATGGTATTATCACTAGGTCACAATTTAGTTTATTAATAAGTGACAGCTGTTAAGAACAGCTCCTTTGTAAAAAGGCGCAATTTCATACAGTTTGCCATTTTAATCTTCACAGCGGTTTCTATTTAGGGGCATATTAGTGGCTGATGACAAAACTGCAGGTGGGAAAAGAGAGGAAATGGGGATGCCACTAAAACCTAATAAACAGCTCCACAGGTCAGGAGAAAACAAGCTGTCTGCCGCATAACAAACACGCTTCCTTTACAATCTACATCCCTGAGAGAGGGATGACATTAGACATCCATCTGCTGACCTTTAAATCAGGTCTATCAACCTCTGTCCCTGCCGGCATGCACAGAAACAAACACAGAAGTATTTCTGATGACCTGTAGCTGTTCCAAAGCTAATAATGGAGGGAAAAGAAGAGGAACACAGCCATTTAAACAACCATCAGGTCAATAAAGATGTAGGCAAGTGAATTTGTTTGTTTTGTTTTTTTTTAATTTTGCATTACAGAACTTGCTTACCAAAGTGAATGGGTGCCGTCAGAATGAGAGTTCAAACCACCTGATAAAAACGTCACAATATTCCAGAAGTAATACCAAATACCAACCATTACCATACTGTTGTTTCTGGCTAAAATATGATCTTACCTCCATAACATTGCTTTCTGCAGTAAAAAAAAAATAAATACAAATCTGAATCAGAAGAGAAATACGCACACATCAAGAACAGTTCAAAAAACTAAAAGCAGTTCTCTGATAGGAGAGGATAACAGGGAATGGACTTTTTGTTATTAGGAATTAGGAATGTATTTTGGCAAGAAGCAACAGTCTGTAGTTAAAACACATTGATGCATTTGTGGCTTACAAACAACTTTTTGCAGATTTTCATTTCACAATAACTGATGGCTTGGAGTCATGTGGATTACTTCTGATTTTATCATGATGATTTTATTAGGTGTTTGGACTCTCATTTTGACGGCACCCATTCAATACAGAGGATCAGCAGATGAGCACGCGTAGTAATGCTACAATCTCAATACTAAATTTAAGGCTAAATTTTGCAAACTCCTTTACTACTTGGATGCCTAAGGGTGACTAAAATTCTTAGAGATGGGCTATACTGTACATTTCACTGATCACACCGCAAATACTGGAACACTGAAAAGTCCAACAAGACTCAAATAAATCACAAAATAAATTGGCTAACCAACTCGAATGTTCATGGGATTTTAAAGGAAACACCAATTAAAAGGATTAGACCCATTTTACCCTATTTTTTAACACAAAATTATAATCACTGGGAAACAGGAAAATTATTTAAATAGTTCAATCAAGCGAAACAGAAGCAAGAAAGCTAGAATTTAAATGAGTTAAAAACTTTTAATATATATTGTTTTTCCCCCTGAGGACAAATTATATTGTTAGCATTAAGAAAGTTTAAAAAGCATCACAGAATTCAAGTATCAAAGCCCTTTTCTCATGTCATTCTGTGAATGAAAAAATGGTTGCAGGCTTGCTGCAGGTCAAATATAGATTTCAGCTGTGCTATGGTTTAATAACTCTTCACAAAACAATCTGTGCTGAAACGTGTCATTTCAAGGGACACACAAGCTTCGAAGTTCATATAACCGAGGACAAGATGTCAACAGGGAAAACTGAAAGGTCGAAGAAATCAACGGGTAATAAACATAACCAGTCGGTCTTGGAGAGGAGAACAAAATCGATTACACAAACCATGAATTCATAAAACAGCTCATTTTCACATTTGCCATTTTATGAAAACAGTGTTATGGACTCATTCTCCACTTTCTGTCTGGCAAGCACATCTCAGCAGGATTAAATCAATGTGATGCAGAGCACAGCTTAGCTCAGGAACTTCATCCGACAAATACTCAGGACCCAGGCTAAGCAAAAGGATCCTGAGCTTTAATTATCAATGTGGAATCTTGCATATCCAACAGACTTCAGTCAGATTGCTAACTTCAGTCAGGCATCTACAGAGCTAGATGACAGCATGGACAGGGGTGCTGTATTATTTAAACAATCTTCAGTCCCCTTCCCACAAACCTACTGTAATTTTTATTTCCTCAGCACTATACAAACTCACCAGATACCAACAAGATAACGCAATTTTTAAAATAGATGCCGCTAGGTTAAATTTAAAATTCAAGACCTCTGCTTGAGATATTCTGCTCATTCTGATCAGGGATTGAGGTGCAACTACACGCCTGAACACGAATACCTGTTTATTTTTTTCCAACAAATCAATTGTAGTTACATAATTAAACGTTCACATTAATGAGCACGGGATTTGCTTAAACACTACCATTCAAAAAACTAATTCTTATTCAGCAAGATCGCATTCAATTGATCCAAAGTGACAGTAAAGGCTTATAAATTGCTACAAATCTGTTTCAAATATGCTGGTCTTTTAAACTTTCTATTAAAAATTAAAGAATTCTGAATATCAGGGTTCCTCAAAAATGCTTCTTAAGAACCAAATGAACATATTACAATGATTGTGATGCTGAAAAGGTAGAATGGCAAAAAAATGCAGAAAAGGTTGCATTTTAAATCAATATATTTCAGTTATTTTAAATTGCACCATTTCAAACATTACTGTGTTCTCTAGATTTCTGATCAAAGAAATATCTAGATTTAGAGAATCTTTAAAAAAAAACAAAAAAAACACTTTGATAACATTAGTTATTGCATCATTTATTGAACAACAATTTATTACTGCATTAATTAATATAGGTTTACTTATAAATAACCGATATCGCTTTC
>JAUMHI010000041.1:9077630-9103509 GCA_032359435.1 Enteromius unitaeniatus | reverse complement strand
TCACATTCTGAAGGCAGTCGGGTCTTGTTTTTGTTGACCATCTCACTTTGCTACAGTGATGTACAACTGTTTAGGTCACTGTGACATCACTGCTTAGTGAGAGGTAGAGACACTTCAGCTATAAAAACTATAGATGAAGAATGGATCCATGGGATGAAGGTGACAAAAAGGAGGAAGAGCTTCTGCATGTTCACACAGGTGTATTGTATTGTATTCACACACATGAATTGACATAATTCAACAATGTTAAAAATTAAATTTAAATATGTAGACATTAACAGATGTAGGTGTTGTGCATTATTATTTTATGATACTTAATGCATTGAATCTAACTAGAAGCTATTAAGCTATTCATTATTGTGAACAATTAAAAATCCAATAAGGCATTTTAAAAAGACTCTTTAGCTTAAGCATAATTATTTGGACAGATGTTTGGTGAAAATTTATCTCAATACTTACACATACAACTATTTAAATGGCTATCAAACATCCACACTGCCGTGTTTCTTCAAAGCACAAATGACAAGGGGTCATCTCTGTGCTTGCTCTTCACTACCGGGGATTGACGGTCATTAGGAGTTAACAAGGGCTTCCCCAAGCCCTCTGATCTCATGCTTAGCAGAAAAGAAGGTTCAGCTATAATGACAGAAAGCTTTTTAGGACTGATCAGTCTGTGCAGGCATAAAGTCGTAATCCTGTGCACTCTGTGCAAGTTGCAACGCTCTGAGACACAGACAGTGAAGACCAACCATTCAGTCATGAAACACCGAAAAAACAAGCTCCCTATTCACACATAGTAGATATAATTGGGACGCAAGCTAAAACACCCAGAGGACCAGGCAGTTATGTAACCAAAAGAACTTGCCATCCCGCTCTGAACTAGAGGAGCAGAAAATGGACCGAAATGAATCTGGGCCTGAGCTTTAGTCTTTATCAAGAACGAAAACTTCAATTAGGCTGTGTTCATTTGGCTTCAAGCTAAAAATTGGTTTGTTTGTGCAAACAGAAGCCCAGAAGAACCTCAGGATTTTTTTTTTCTTCCCCAAATGCATGCGATTTCTGCACAGCAGTGGTGAAGTTAAAGACAGGATGGAGCACACAGTACAGTCTGAAATGTAAGATTCTACAGTAGCTGGAAAATATCATCTTCGCCTCCAACGTCAGGGCTCTTGTTGAGCCTGTCATTTTGTCAGACTAAGACCGGACAAATGAAAACTCTGTAAGACTTCCCACCTAAATCACAAATGAATATTAGGATCACATGCAAAGAAGTGGATCACTGCCACGGAGGAGCATATGTTCAGATCTCAACGCACTAAAGGTGTCACCAGCAAAACGATCCTCAGTGTGGGGACAATTAGGACAACAATTAGGAGTCCAAGGAACTTAAGTGTACACAACTATCAGTCATGCATTCAAACAAGCCCCTACCTTGCATCCGAACATAAGTGAGATGGTGCTGTTGGTGCATGCTACTTTACAGTGGCACAACATTGGCGAAAAGCAATCCAAGTTTTTGATGCTGGGAGACATTCTCTCTGCGCCCGGGCACTTCAATCCATCAACGATTGAGGTGCCGGCCAATAGCTTCCACGAGCGTTGGCCGCTGCCTGCTCTTGACGTGCACCCTCATCTCTCGGCTCGGCGATGTGATGCCTTCATCCAGCGAGCCCTTGTTAGTTGAGTCCACCGCTCTTCCGTCCTCTCTCTTCGCTTGATTCGACTCGATCGGCCTGACAGATTAAAGAGCTCCTGAAGAGAGCTGCACTTCAGGGAGCTCTGGAGAAGCCATGCTGCCTGCCGTGACCAGGGGGTGTAACGTTGGTGGTGGGAGGAGGAGGGTTAGAGGGCAGCGGAGTGCGCAGGGTCTCGAGTCACAACAAGAAGGACTCTGAGTGATCCATTAGTGCTGCTGCACTTCCACCTGCTGCAGAGGAACCGCTGCCATGACTCGGAGGAAAGAGGAGCAGGTTCGGACGATCTCCTACTCAACTATCCAAACAAGACGCGGCTAGGACCACGAAGAGAGAGAGAGGGAGAGAGAGAGGAGAGGTAAGCAGACTGAAGGGGGAGGGGCGACCGTAGCATTGAGCTTATTACACAGTTCACTAGAGAGAGAAACTGAAGAGTTTCTGAGCCGAGGGTTGCAGAGAGCGTGGACCGCGAGAAGGGAATAAAAATGATCCGGATGGTTTGGAGGTGAAACCAGCGGGGAAGCGGAGACTGCTTTCTCAACAGATTTACAATCACAAGGACAACAGAAGAGGAAAGATACTGAACCAAAAAGCAGCTAACATGACCTATGATGTGCAGTTATGAAATCTGATCTCAACAAGCAACATGCCAGTGAAGTAATAAACTTGACCTAGTTTATCATACACAAGGATGTGTTATGCTTTCCCATGTCAGTTCAATAGCCCAACCTACTGTTAAGGGTCTAACACTGAGAGCAGGGTCCAAAATGTACTTTAATTGAGAAAATGTATCAGCCATGAAACTAAAAAGTCACTGTTTAACTTGTTTACTGCACAAGTTTGGTACTGATATTCTGGTAAGATTGCACATGCAATCATGAATGTTTTTGATTTTTGTGCATTGTCTTCTTTGTAGCCTAACATGAGCAACAGTGATGAATATGTTAGATATTTCTAATGTGTTAATTCTGGACTCTAAAAGAGTAAGAGAACCCGTGAAACTAGGGGTGCACAATTGGGGACGGGGGTATCTATTATCATTATTAGTTTTTATTTATTCATTTACGTATTATTAGAGCCCGACCGATATATCGGCAGGTCGATATTATCCGCCGATATTAGGCATTTTCCAAACTATCGTATCGGCATTTATAATGGCCGATAAATGAATATTTAAAAAATAAAATAAAAATGGACAAAACACCCTTACTGGTAACTTTGATATGGTTGTTGTTATTATTGTGTTTTTGTTCAAAGGACTTCATATGTAAAGTTTCTATTTTTAAACATTTTATTTATCAGAACTTTAATATATTTTGATGTTCGTATGTTCTGTTGTGACAATAAAAGAAAGTTTCTTTTTAAAATGCATCATATTATGTTCATATTATGTAATCAGCTGTTTTTAAAATGAGCAGCAGTTGATACACAGAGCCGTAGATCACTGGCGAGCTTGTTATCTTGTTCAAAATCGGAAATGAATCGCTTGCGTGTACAAGAGCACAATGCTGCGCTTCCTCTCAAACACGCAGCAATAGTTTTGCAGAGACCATTTAAGGTTAATTTTGGTATTTCAGGTGACATTGAGGAAGTCCTCCTAAATTATAAAGCATGAGCTTATTAGCAGCCTGTAATAAATTGGAGTGTGATCATCATTTCTCCTCTGCCCCTCCTCCCTCCAGCCCCCCTGCCACACTACATCATTTGAGCCGTTACATCATCAGAGTGCAGAGAGGCATGCAGTTCCCAGACTACTACAGCACAAACACACACGCACACAAACCTCACTATCAGAAACAAATGCTGCATCTGTCGCAGGACATGCCAGCTTCATTCGCTTACTGGAGGTAAATCAGGAAGAAAAAAAAAACTCTCTTCATTACACAGCAACATGCTGCTTATACCATATCTAGTAATACTACTACACTTGTTATGTTTTTTAACAAACAATTCCATATTATAAAATACAAAAATTCATATCATATTGTTGTTCTAGTAATGTGACCACCTTGAAAAAAGGAATAACTAAACAGAATTTGCTTTAATCGGTTTAAAAATACGAATATAGGAGTCACATTCTTTGCTAAATGCAACTTAATATTTCTATGATGAATGAGCACATTAAAAAGACCACACAGAGAAAGATAATTGCTCGTTCACAGCCAAAATGTAATAAGATAAGAGCCACAGTTTCCCTGGTAGAAACATTTCTGCGTTTTTTACGCATTAAGAACAGAACACCATCCATCATCTAATCCTATCTACAACAAAGTGATTTAATCTGGCAGCTTGACATTGGTGATATATACAATGACTTTTGGAGGAGTTTCGATCCAAAAAAAATTATTCATCCAAAGCTGAAGCTCGTTATTAACTTCTAAATCAATCCTTCCTGCTGAGAGTTTCAAGGAGAAAAGGACGATTTGTACGTAGCTCCATAAACTTGGCTTGGTGTTGAAGCATTTCTTCAAGCAAAAGTTAGTGGATTGCTGTGTGCTCAGCACTTTCTGAGAACAATGAGGACTTCTCTGCTAATAAATTGTGTATGCAGGCTGATGCTAATCATTCGACTGCCTTGCTGAAGCTCTCAGAGAATATCTAGATGGCATACTGCTGAATTCCCACGATACCATCAAAGAATCAGATACCAGTAAGACTGTGTGTGCAGAGAGAAACTTGTCTCTCATTGGCCAGATCAGTCTTTGTTCCAACATTCATTTCTGCTGAAATTTGTCTTTTAATACCTGGATGCAATCTTTTCCGTAAAGATAAAAGGCGATGACATGGAAAGAAAAGTTACCAAACTACGCAAAAGTTATCAAGGTGATGGTATGGTAATATGCCATATGGTATACGGCCCCATAGCTCAGAATATATTCGGAGTTTACCTGAAGGTGAAGACAATTTACAAGTCTGAAGTGTCCTTATAATCAGTCTTTAATACTCTTGCGGTGTGTATAAATGAGCGGTGTGGTTTCCTAAAGTACATACATTTAAACACACGTGACACTGTGTTCTCAACGTCTGCGTCTCAATATATGAGAACATGAACTTCCTCTGTTTTGCAGAACTTTGGTTCTGTTTTGCAGCATTTCATATGACAATAATAATGATATAAAAAAATGCCATGTCTTTTCTGTGAATTTGTATTTTCAGTTGATTTTTAAAAATGTTGTAATGTTAAATATTTTATATATAAATTAGTAAATTATTTTATTGGACACCACTGGCGATGATAAATTTGTAAATTTAAATACAAAAAATTAAATAGATTTGAATTAAAAGGAAACTTCTCTGTAGAATCCATTTTGATCAAACAGGTTATATTTACCTTCATTCTCAAGGTATAACGAAAAAAACATGATAAATGAACAACATAAACACTGATATTGTATGATATGAAAAAAAAAAAAAAACAAAAAAAAAAAAAAAAAAATTATATATATATAAAAATACACTTTTTGATAATATTTTGGCAATACCACCCAGCCTTAGTACATCATGTATAAATGATGAAATAGTATCAATGCCAGCCTTAACACAGCATTAGCTGATTATGGCAGTTATATTATTTTTAATTAGCAGAATTAAGATTGATTACTGTGGGAGTTCATTCTTAATCATATTTTTAAGGTCGGTTTAGTTTCCAGGTGTGGATCTTTTGTGTTTGTGTGTGAAACCTTCGGCGAGTCTCTGCACTCACTGGACTGAAGTGCTAATGATGACACACAGTGGTCAGATGTTACAGTCAGACAAGGAGAACACAGCTCATTCTGAAGAAGAACAGACATGTATTCAAACACACTATTTCCAAGTATCATGGTATTTAGGCACTTCATAGTTCCATTGTATTTCTATCACATTGTCATATTACTTTGTTATTTAAGGGATCTAGGTGACTGGGGCCATTTATCGTCTCCATCATATCCTGACAGAGAATGACTGGAGGAACTGAAGTGATGAGACCAGGTCTGAAACAATCCAATTATGTCACAGCTTTGACATTAATGAAACAGAAGACAGAGAGATTTAATTCAACAGTTCTCATAAATTATTTATATAACATTAAGGTGCTGAAGGAGCATGTGAATATCTAAGAGAGAGTAGGGATGTGCAGAACAACATATTTTTCAAATCAGTCAGTGATTTGTGTGAACAAATAGTCGTTAATCTGTCTTAAGGAAGCTTTGTATAAATAGGCTGATATTTGGTTCACCTGACTGATCTGACCAGTTTCTTACAGGCCATTTACATAAGATGTTTCTTTCATTCAAAAATACCTAGATAGGGTGAAATGAATAGTGTCTTGAGACTCATTTATAAATGAGTTAACACACACCATCTTAAACATAACAGTCATGATGGGTCGTCAAAAACTCAATATTAGACTGTTTGGACAACTTGTTGACCATGATTACCATATGTAACTCCAAAAAGAAAAACACTTTACTGTATGGTTTACTATGCAGGGTTATTGAATGCAATATTATTACTTAATAAATATATACATTTAAGTAACATTAACAACACTTTTACAGCTATTAATGTAGTTTAACATAAATGTAGGTTCAGGTTTATCATTTTATGTTGTATGAATTAACATACTTACAAAAGTAAACTGAGAATTGATTACATTTATATGTGTTTAATAAATGTTTATTATAGGATATAATATAATATAGGATATAAAAAAAACATTATTTGAACTATTTCTCAACATAATTTCTAGTTTTCATTTTGTTTAACCTGATTTACTCCAATTCCTAAAATTAAACCTGAAATAAAACAATATACATACTTTTATATTTTCAGAAGAAAATAAATGAAAACGCTTACAAAATCTTTCAAATTAAAACAAAATCCGCCACAAATATGCTTTAAATTTGACACTTTGTAACGATCAAGATGTGCCAGCACAGCTCTGGATGGCACTCTGTGTTTGTGTCTGTTTTACTTTACTCAGGTTTCCGCCCGCTTGTCAGTTGTCATGGTGTTTCATTGTTGGCTCCACCCACTGACCTAGTTTTATGTGCATAAAACCCCGGAAGTGTTTGTATGTCTTTACGGTTCATCGTACTGTCTCACTGTCGTCTTTTTCATTCGTGTTTCCCGGTTATTCTGGATTATTAGTTACCGACCTCGCCTGCCTTTGATTATCGTTTCTGTTTTGCCCTTTGGATATTGTTTACACCTCGCACGATAAACTCTACGGACTCTGACTACGATTTGGCCTCGCCTCTGACACTGATGTTTGCCGGTATTGATCCTGAATGTCTGTTTACGCTCTGTGAGTTACATTAAAAGCCTTGCATTTAAATCCGAACGTTTCCCTGACTCCTTCATGTGACACCCGTACAATACTGTAAAACACAGAAATAAAGAAAAGAAGCTGTTAACATGTTAACAAGTTCTTTTTTTACCACAACTACAGTTGGCAGAATTATTTTGTAAACACTACAGGTTTTTATTACAGTGTATAAATGTAAACCAATTCAAATTGTCAACAACTATAATAGAACATCAATGACACACACACAAAAACAAATTGTACATTTTTACAAAAAAACATTATGTATTATATCATAACATTGGCATTGGCAAGATGTCTTGCAAAATGTAGCAGCAGGAAAAAAAACGGTTCTAGAAAAGCATAAAGACCTTGAAGAACATTTGTACCAACTCAACAGTCTGATTATTAACCTCAAGGGTAGACCATCTGTTAACTACAATAAAAAATAAATAAAAAACTGCAGCTCAGCAAGCATCTATACATGAAGAAACCAACTCTTCAAAACAACACCCACGAAGCAACAGAAATACACCATGTACATACCTTGCTGGGGGAAAAAAAATATAAGACAAATAATTACACTTCTGTACTTAGAAGACCCAGAATGAATATATAGGCCTGTTAAAAATAAGTACTTGGATGGCACCGGCATGGCATTCGACAATGGCTGCAGGGATGAGTTCTCAGCAGGAAATCATTAGGATTGACAGCTCGTCAGGCTACTTAGATTTACTGAGCCACACATAAGCCTGTTAACACTCCCGTATGGGATATACCTCGCAGGGGAAATACCTCACAGGTCCATTTACGGCCATCTAGACCGCGATAGCTGGAAACATCACTTAAAATTGTAAATTGAAATAGTGGTTCGTCTTTCATGATAAGAATTAGATTATTCAGTCCAGCAAGTATCTGGCTTCTCATGTTCCATCATCTTTGATTTTCAGCCCACAGCAAGGTATAGAGTATGTTTAGGCCCTGTCTGCATGACTGAGTCTTCCACAAGGATGGTCCCGCCCTCCCCGATCTGCAATCTGTCACATTGCCTCACATAGACGAACTGTTACTCTTGCGAAGCCACGTGGGAGCTCTCTGGGATAGCCCTGGCAACCTATGGCGACAGCTCTGGAGGTATCAGTGATATATATAAAGGCCTCTTTCTTTCATACAATGCACGGAGAGCTTTAGTTCCAGCACTTCTGGAAGAAGATGAGGAACTCCCCTCTGTGGTGAAAACGTGAAGCACAGAATCATTCTGACAAGTACAACTGGTTTCTCTCAAGGAAATGCTATGAATCTGGTTAAAAGCTTTGCTTTAACAAAACTCTTTGAAAAACAAACCTGTGCCACACTGCAAATGACAGAAACTGTGCTGCTTCAAAAACATTTATATGAAGGAATAACAATAATAATTACAATAATAATAATAATAATAATAATAATAATAATGTCATGCAGCAACACATATTTAGCACAACCAAAAGAAAAGAAAGAGCTACTGTTTCATCTTTTAAGAGGTGGGGGGGGCAGTTTGAGGTACACCAGACCAGAAGATTGTGGTCACCCGGTTATTCCTCCCACACAAACTACTTCCCGGTTCTGTGCAATACAGTAGAGGGCAGTGTTAAATAACTTTCTGACACTCAATAATGCCAATGTACAGTAAGTCGCCACAGGAAAGGAAAAAAAAAGGTGGGATTTGGGTGGTAAGGTTCACATGAAAGACTTAAAAATGTACCTCACATATTTTAAATTGACCCGAAAAAAGTGTGAGACTGGATTAAAGTTTTTTTTAAGAATAACATTTGTTTTCTTCCTTAAAGGGAAGTCACATGATGCCATTTCTATTTTCCTTTTCTTTAGTATATTACTTAGCTGTTTGTGCATGTATATGACCTGCAGAGGTACAAAGCTCTACGTCCCCCACAAAAGGATTTATTCTAATCTAAAAGAGAAGGCTGATCCAGACTGGGCTAAAATGCTACATGTCTACGTCAAGATGTGGTAATATTTGCATAATGCAGCCCAAATGGCCAAGCAAAGAAAGAAGGCCTGGTTTCAGTAACCACAGCAGCACTGGTGCAACCATGTCAGGGCTAGATTACTTCCAACAGCTGGAATACACTACACGACTAAAACAGTAGGCATCATACACTTACAGACTCTGTATATAGTGACAAAGGAAACCCGAGCGCCATGCACTACACGAGCGAGGATCATACACTACCAGACTTTAAAAGTTGCTTCAATCACAACAAACTTATCCAGAAATGTGTGCCTTGTTTCTAGGAGACCCATGATGAATGAAAATATGTTTGTAAAATATGTAATCAAATATGTTTGATTTCCTCCGACTGGATAGAATCAAAGCTAAAAAAAATTAAATAATTGTCTGTGACCACAATACACTTTCAGATTTTCTGTGGAATCTGTCAGCTTCAGACTGGCTCTGACTTTCCTCAACTAGCGTCAACTTGTTCATACTGGAAAATTGAGGGGGGGAATTGAAAATGCTCAGATGTGAACTTTAAACACAAGCCATTGAATTAAAGGGGTTTCACAGCGCAGCTCATTCCACGCCCCGATAAAGGCCTCCTGAAGTGAATCAATGCATATCCATTTTTTAAATCTATCTATTAGAAATTCCTTGAGAAGATTTTCATGAAACCCGTCCACTGAACGTTTGATTTTTTTCTGAATTTATGATTCCAGTATCAATACATTTATCCATCCTTTAGCTCTGACTTTCTGTCTGTGTCTGTAAACATGAAGGGATTGCAGGTGGTGACCTATGAAAGCTCAAGCTGACTCATGGCTCCTTCACATCACCTCCAGCCCTTCCTGCCTCCCACTCAGAGCAAAATCACGCTGACATCACTCCATCAGTCCAGCCCACAGCTATGAACTCTCAGCAGGCAGAGACACCTCACCGTTCTGCAAACGCGCTCACTTCAAACAGACTTTGTCAATGAATGAACTGCGATCAGAACATGTAAAACAGGGATATCCATATCTTCTCTGAACATAAGGCCAACAAATTTAATAAATGACCCATACAGCCAATTTCTCAGCTGTGCTAGATTCATGACACATCATTGATTCCTGATTCCAAAACTCAAAATCAATACATTAATTCATTTGTTTTTATTCAGCTAGTTTATTTATTTATTTATGTATTTTTATTCAGCTTGTTCATGCACACTCGTTTATTCAATGCGTCATTCATTCATTAAATTTGTTAATAATTTATTCAGTTCGTCATGCATTCATTGATTGAATAGATAAATGTGTTATTCACACATTCATTTTTTTCCACTGCAATATGCATTTGTTTGTTCAATATATTATTTATTAATTTAGTTTAGTTAGTTTTTTTTTTTTCCCCCATTTAGTTAAGACGTTCATCCATCCATTCATTTAGTTAATTTATTCATCTGTTCATTCATTTAGTTAGGGCTATTTACATTAATTTGCTTGCTTGTTTATTTAATTACTCATTTATTCATTCAGTTATTTAGTTACAACCAATGGAAGTAGCAGTGTATTAAAGGGAAAGTTCACCCAAAAGGAAAATTTTACTTGCCTTCAAAGCATCCTGTAGGTGTATATTCATTCTTTTAGCTATATTGAAAACTGTCCAGACCCCTCCAAGCCTTTCTATGGGACTTAGACATTAAATAAAGTTTGTGCTTCTGTAATAAAATGTGCCTCACAAGGCTCCGGCGGGTGAATACACGACAAATCCATGCATTTTTGAAAGATAAATATCCATATTTCAGATGTAATAAACACTATTTTTAATTCCTTCTGCTGACTGTAGTATGCAAAACAGTCCCGGCGGATGATGTCACAAGTATTGCATTGCGTGATTAGTGAATTAGAAGTATAAACCGAAGATTTGTAAAGAAAAATGTCTTTTCGATATAAGCCAAGAGGTTTTCCTTTGCTCCTACATTTCCCAGAGGCATGCGCAGGATTCATACATCCTATACGACATCTGACTGAAGTCACATTCAGGCAGTGTGAACCACAGACAGCAGAAATAGGTGTTTATTAGGTGCTATAAGTGTTTGAAATCACATACACCTTGAAGGAATGTAAAACTAACTTATTTTTGGGTGAACAAACCCTTTAAGTCGGATAATATACCATCAAAATTAATTCCAAAATACCCAATTTAGGATGCAAAGCCTGAAGATTGTATATTCCCTTATATATTGCTGAGATTCCATATTCATAAAAGTAGAAAGTTTGTTAGAAATGCAGCTGAACATCATTTATAGTTTTACTGAAGCCACAATGTAATTGGTCTGTAATCACAGTTTACAAATCCTGGGGAAACTGACACAGGAAACTCCTTTAAATAGAGCTGCTTCAGATGACTAAAATAAATACTGAATCCCTTTATAATGTGGTGTGGAGATGACCTCAAACTGTACAGGAAAAAAAAGCCAGTGTCCCAAATGCATCTCTTTATGAAGAAAATAAAAATAAAATAAACGAATGAACCAGTCAAAATGCAGCATTAAATATTTCTAGTCTCACACATTTAGGTTTTTAGACAGACCACAAGCATTTCTTAAAACATTATGTATAGCCCTCAACACAGGATGGCCTGATGGCCGAGGGCCAGGGAGAGTTTCAGACAGTGCTCCATAGTCATCTTGCACTCTTTAATGTAAACACTAATTTTAAGCGATGTACTAAACATTTCTGCTGTGAATTTCACATTTAAATGTGTCACCAAGCTAATTTTACAGCTGATCAATAGACAAGGATGTTGGGAATTACATGAATGCCTTGTGACAGTGATATAGATATAGATATAGAGATATAGATATAGATATATATAGATGTTCAGCTGCATTTTTAACAAATTTTCTACATTTATGAATATGGAATCTCAGCAATATATAATTTGATACATTTGATATTTGATTTATATATAAATGATGATGAATTGTTTCTTTCCAGCTGAACTAATTGCAGAGCTGGGCAAGACCCAGAGAAACACACCCTGACATGTGACACTGGGAGGCGCTGGAGCTGTTGACAGCAGCACTGTAATAACTCACAGTAAACCACAGGACAAATAAAGCCACCAACCAAACAAACTGTCGAAGGATTCGGGTTTGTCTAAGCAGAGGAATTTCCAAGAAAGGATGTGCAAATCTAGACATTTTCATAACTCATCGCCGGCATGTTGTCTTCACCACTCTGGGATGGGAAACTTTGGTCCACTATACACTACAGCAGAATATAGAGATAATTTACTTTAGTATTTTTACCAGCTATAAAAATTGT
The DNA here is from genome assembly GCA_032359435.1 of Enteromius unitaeniatus. Taxonomy (NCBI): domain Eukaryota; kingdom Metazoa; phylum Chordata; class Actinopteri; order Cypriniformes; family Cyprinidae; genus Enteromius; species Enteromius unitaeniatus. Next base: position 9,091,221 of record JAUMHI010000041.1, on the reverse strand, counting down.
TTTCTGTTCTAATCATTTTGGCCACCATATACCTCTACATACTTTTTAGGTTTTAATTTAAGTATATTTTTGGAATTTTACTACTTTTAATAAGTTTTCTTTTGGGGTTTTTAGGGTTGCAGGGTTATCATTGGGCCAGATGTTGACCTGACCAGATGTTAAAAACAACTGGAAGGAGTGAAACTAGAAGGAAAAAGAATGCAACAGCTTTTAAGACAAAGTGTCACTTGTTCAGCTTATGAAAATCATTAATGAAAGGAGCTAATAAAGAATTTTAATGTGTCGATGTTATTTCAGCTACAGAGGTGAGGACTGGAAAATAAAATCTGAATGGCTGCACATAATGCTCCTCTTGCCAGAATCAGTGCCCTGGCCGGCTGCATTACTCACTGACTCAAAGGAAACCAGAGCATCTGGACTGGAGATCACCGCAGGGATGTGTTTAGCCTGACCTGGTTGAGCAAAAAGGACACAGAGATGAATCTCTGCTTTATAACTCCAAGTAGACCCTGGCATTCCAGTGACCAAGCTACAATATGAAAAAAAAAAATGTACATAACAAACAAGTCAAGTCATTTTTCTAAGGTACACTGCCATTCAGATGATTGGAGCCGCTGTTAAACAGCTTTTAAAAGAAGTCTCTTTACAGAGTAAATAGAGTAAAAACAGTAATATTGTGAAATAGTAATACAGTTTCAAATTAAAATGACATTTCCATTTTGAAATGGTTTAAAACGCAGTTTATCCCTGTTGTGGTAAAGCTGAATTTTTTAGCAGCCATTACATCAGTCTTTATGTCACAAACTCCTTTAAAAATATTCTAAATATTCCTTCCCAGGAATTCTTGGGTTGCACAGGTATATTTGTGGGAATAGGCCGAAATACACTGTACGGGTCAAAATTATCAATTTTTATTTTAATGATACCTGAACTTCTCTCTCTCTTTTTTTTTTTAACTGTAAACATATCAAAAACCCATATTTTATATGTATATAAAATTAAACTACAACTTCAAAAAAAAAAACTAAATGAACATTAAGAACACAAAGACCACTCTGAAACTATAGACTATAAGCCTCAGTGTATGAGAAACAACTTCCTGTGCTGTGTAATGTATACTCACATATTCAGTAATGTAAATCATTTTGCCGCCATACACCAGCCCTGTACAGCCGGATTTCAGGACATTTTAGTCTGAAGTCCCCCGAGAATGACTTCAAGGACTGTGGTGATGCTTAAAATATGCAATGCACAATGGCCAGCAGCATAAAACAAGCTGACAGTCTTACTCAACATACTCATACACTGCACTGACAGGTAATTTATTCCTCTCAGACCGGCGGGGTCACACTCAGGGGTGGGCGGCTGCCTCCAGCTCCACCGCAGGTGTCTCATTAGATTGCCTGTGCAGCCCTGTCAACTCCACTGGAGCTAAACTATAAGAGTGTAGCTACAGCACAACACAGACTACACGGCTCTTTTTTCCCCCTCTACAACAACAAAGTACGAGTTTTATCTGGACAGGTCTTGTTCTTACCTTGGGTGTAATAAAAACTGATTGACTGAACCAAGTCGCAGTTTAAAAGAGTCATAACATTTTTTTTTTTTTTTTTACCAAATAAGAGGTCTACTATGAAAACACACAGTAATTTTCATACCTAAAAGATCAGTTTGACAAAATGATAAATTATTAGCCAAGACTAGATGATGACAGTATGCACTAATTAGCATATTATGACATAATTATGTCAAAGTTGCATTCTGCCTAATCAGCCCGTTGCGTTTGTTTTCCTCTCTCCTAGCTCACACTGCATTTATTCCCAATAAAGCTGTTCTCCTTTAGTGTAGGATTTTGGCTAAGCTAACAGGCTAATCAGTACGGTAAGCTAGCACACAAAGCCTTACGCAACATCTCGTTAAGAAGTGCACCCTACATTCCTGTGATACCTGATACATGAATGCACCTCACCAATGATCAAGATGCAAGATCATCTTCAGCATATTTGGTGCTCAAGAATCATTTCTTATTTTCAATTTTTTTTTTAAAATGCTGTGGTGCTTAATCAGAATATTTTTAAAGATTCTTTGTGAGTAGAAAGTGGGGAAAAAAGAGAAACCATATGTCTGAATGAATCCTGTTTGAAATTTCTTTATATATTACATATATAAAAAAAGTTAAATATTTTTGACCCTAAACTTTTGAATGATTTTGATCTTTTGAGTGTACAATACTGTCATTCAGATGCAGCTACTGTTCGACAGCCTGAGGTATATGTTGAAGTGTTTGATCATCTCTGTACATTCACTATTTTCTGGAAGGGACATTTCAAAATACAGACTTCGGGCCTTAGAACCCAATAGGAACCAACACTGAAGTGTTTCCTCGCTCTAAACTCAAACAGACAGTGAACAGCATGATAGTCAAGACATAACAGCTGGGGGTCTCACTGCACCAGACTGGATCTCCCCACACACACACACACACACACACACACACGTCACCCACTCAGCAAGCTGAGAGACACAGACAGAAAGAGTCAGAACACAGAGTCCCACACAAAGTCTCAAGAGTGAGATGAAGTCAGAAAGACTATGGCTGTCAAACCACTGCACAGGCAGAACAAGTATTAATTCATTTCATTAACATTTAAAATGGTTAGTTCACCCAAAAAAGAAAATTCTGTCATTAAGCACCCTTATCATGTTGTTCCAAACCTGTAAGACCTTTGTTCATCTTCAGAACAAAAATTACTCTCTGATCTTTTATAGACAGCAAGGGAAATGAAATGTTCCAAGGCCCAAAAACATGTAAAACAGTCCATGTGACATAAGCTTTAATTTTACAAAGCAACAGAATACTGTGTGCGCCAAGTATCATGCATAATCCTCATTGTTTGCACTCAACATGCATGTTTTCTCCGGAACATGACGCTGATTACATTCTGGAGAAAGCATGCACATATACCGTGATGACTCTCCAAAATGTTGGTAACTTAAGAAGAATTGATGAATAAATGATGTTATTTTTGTTTTCTTTGTGCACTAACAGTATTCTCGTAGCTTTGCAAAATTAAAGTTGAGCCACTGATATCACATGGACTCACTACATTTCTGAGTTTGAGAACATTTCCGTCATCTTGCCATCTATGCAGGGTCAGAGAGCTCTCAGATTTGATCAAAAACATCACAATTTGTGTTCCGAAGATGAAGTTCTTACAGATTTGGAATGACAGGATGGGGAGTAATTAATGACAGGATTTTCATTTTTGGGCGTACTAAACCTTTAAAAATGAAGTAAAGAAATCAGAGATATAATGTTTTAACTACAGTGTCCAGCACTAAAGTGTGCATATGGGGGCAGTGAGTAAGTGAATGGGAAGTGACTCAGTAAGCGTGGATGTGCGAGTGCAGGACTTGGCCAAAGCACCCGCCGGCTCCCACCTGCTGTTACGCCAGCAGCTCTAGTCGCCGACATATGTACCTCACCTCGTTGACCTCTGCGACCCTTGCTGACATCAACACAGCAGTACAACCACACTGTATTGTTGAAAGGGGTACGTGATATCATTTTTTTGATTGTGGAAGATTTAAAAACTCTCACAATCTGTAAAATATTGTTGTATTGCGCTACAGCGCATATTCTATCAGTGGCAGTTCTGGCACTTCCGTCTCAATATACTGGACAACAAGACAATACATTGACATCAAATGTGGGAGAGTTACACTCACAGGACACTGCACTTATTTGTGAATCACAAAAGTACATTACTTGCGTGTGCCGGTTAAACATTTCATTTGCGCGTGACATGCACTTTTTCTAAATGCGTACACCTAAAACATGCAACTAAAAAGCCCATCAAACAGCTCCTGATTACTGGACTAAGTTAGCTTTCACATCTGATATCTGCACTAATACTCTCAAAAACACACAAGGTTCACATATAAACAGTCAGTTATGTCTAAACTGAAAGTAAACATTTGAAAGAAACAGATGCTTGCAGGTCTTAAAGCGACAGCGGATTAATAATACTAACCATGCTGCAGTTTTCATTAAAGAGACAGTTCACATAGTAGTATAATATTAAGCATATGATATTTTTGCGATATCACCCTCTTCTACTGTACTGCATAAAAACTTTGAACGGTGACAGTCATTCAACCACAAACTATTGCCAAATTATCATATTCAGGACAGAACATACTTGATTTAGAACTAATTATTCTAACAGCAATTTTTCAGGTGATACAGCATTAGTTATGAAAATAGGACATTTAAATCACTTGTTTGAAATGCAAATGCATAACATACAAGAATGTCAGTTTGCGCTATATTTTCAGCTGGCAGTCTTCCCTGAAGAACGAAACAGGCTGTGAGAGGCAGGACTCATGTAAAACCTCTGATCACACTTCTAAAGAGACCTATATTCAGAAAAAAGAGAAACACAGCTTCAAACTGGAACAAACAGCAACATCACTTCCTCTTCATGGTGTCACTCACCTGAAATACCACTAAAAGCCACTAATATCCCACTCCCATTCCCAATTCCACTGCCATTTATTATTTATTACTAAATATATCTGGTTAATAAAACAACTCTCAACAACAACAGCAAGATTAGCATCTTGGTTAGAACAGCAACCATAATGCATACTTAGAAATATAAAATGTCCAAAGAGGCTTTAAATCTTTTCATATATTATTTGAGTAACACTTTAGAATAGCAGATGGTTGTAAGTCATTTATAAGTGATTAGTTAATGATGAAATGTTCATCTACAAAACACTCACAAATGATTAATAAATGATTATTATGTTTGGTTAATTACTTTACAAGTCATTTACAAGTTGTGATATGTTGAAAAGCACAAAACATCTTTAATAAAGTGTGTAAACTGTGTCTCATTAGGACAGATTTGTGTTCTGTGTGGAGTGTGTGGGATCTAGTGATAATGTGAACTAGTTTTACCCTCAACTGAAGTTCACATGAGGTGCACAGTCCTAAAATACTCCACGTGTTTACCATCTTTACCCAACAACGTCTGTCCTAATGAGACAAAGGGTTTACACACTTTATTAAATTAAAAAATACATTTTTTGTGCTTTTCAACATATCACAACTTGTAAATGACTTGTAAATTATTAACTAAACATTATAATCACTTATTAATCATTTGTGAGTGTTTCGTAGATGAACATTTCATCATTAACTAATCACTTATAAATGACTTACAACCATCCGCTATTCTAAAGTGTTACGATTATTTGTAATATGTCATTAAAACAGCATCCACACTCACTCAAACCAAACTAGTACAGAAAACAGAATAACCAAGCAATATTTCTCCCTATAAATGGCACTCAAAAGGCAGAAAGCACCACAGCGTGACACACGAGCAATTATATTAAAAGCAGGATACTTTACATGCAGTTCCTCATCTGAATCCTCCATTTAGCCTGGGTTGTCCTCTCCAGTCTTCACCGAATAACACCGCACAAATGACCTCGAGTAATGCAACTGATCATTAACACTTCCACAGCTTATTCTTGCAACTACTCAAGTGTATTTCAGCTGACCAAGACAAAGATCAAATTCTCCTGCAGTCAAAAATAGGTCTTTCCAAAGACAATTAAGGGATAAATGCTAAGCTACTTAAAGCTTAAAAAGGTTAGACAAGGAAACTTTTACTCCACTAGGAAAACTTCTAGACAAAATAATAAAGCATTTACCTCATAAACTGTAATGTCATCTATGCATTTAATTTGTAACAAAAAGTTCGGTTTAATCATTCCAAATGTTTCATTAAGTTAAGACTTAAGTTGTCAACAGAACTCTAAGAGCCTCTAAGTATCTAAGGAGGACCGCTAAGATCACAGCAACATCTTTGGGCCAACACACAGATAATATTTTTAAAAGCTTTAAAAGAAGTTTTTGCTTTTGAGATGGCAGGGAAAAACACAAAAGCGTAAATCTGCTGCGGACAATCCTGCAAAGCAAAAAAACAAAAATGAACCCAGGCAAAGCCCTAAAAAAACTCTTCAAATCCACAATTCCAGGACAATGTGAGCTCTGATGGTTATCTGTAATGATTTGCAGGAATCTGTCCATTGAGTGAACACATTAGCTAAAAATAGAATATAAGCTGTAGTTTGACAAAACAGGTTGATTTACTCAGTTATGAATCTGGGGGGGGGGGGTGATAACAACAAGAGTTTGATTTACTGTGTAAACATACTCTGACTGAAAACTCCCTCCCCGGACCACCCATGCTCATACTTTGTATGGTGTTCAACAAAACTGTAGTGATCGACTAATACGGACTTTTTGACAGCTGATGCCAGTACTGATATTTTACAGTGCAGAGTGTCTGATGTGCAGACTGTAAATAACACATGCTGCAATGAAATAAATATTTTTATTTAACATTCATTTTTAAATGATTTCTTTATAATTTAATAAAGAAATCATTTAAAAATTATTCAATATGAAAACAATACAAACTTAAACAAAAAGACAAATCTGTAACATACAGACAGCCTATTTTGAAATTCTGTTATAGTACCTTTAACAAATAAAGAAATTGTTAAAACAGAAGGCAGAAAAATGAAGGAAGAAAATTCACATTCTCCCAAATAAAATTCTCAGCACTATCAAAATAAAAATCCTGCATCAGACAGCTGATAATTAAAAGTGTCAATATATGGGCCATTCTACAGAATTTGTCCCATCTTGTCAGAGTTGGAAGTTGTATTTTTCCAAAACATTTGTAATTGTACTTTGTAATAGATATGATTAAAAATAAAGAACAAGGCATTTATAGCTGTATTTATAAACTGCTTACTAATGACTATTAATGTTGGAAAAATGCTTTCTAAAGGACGAACCAACTGTTTACTAATGCTTAACTAATGATTCATAATGTGTATTTTTATTTTTTAAGTATTGATTCAGGCACCATTAAGGATCCAGAACCGTTTTAAAAGTATCGATTTGGCACCGGTATCGAAAAAAACCTAAACGATACCCAACCCTGTCCTCTGATGGCTACCTCCAGTAGGACAATGCACCATGTCACAAAGCTCAAATCATTTCTAATTGGTTTCTTGAACATGACAATGAGTTCACTGTACTTAAATGGCCCCAACAATCAACAGATCTCAACCCAATAGAGCATCTTTGGGATGTGGTGGAATGGGAGCTTCGTGCCCTGGATGTGCATCCCACAAATCTCCATCAACTGCAAGACGCTATCCTATCAATATGGACCAACATTTCTAAAGAATGCTTTCAGCATCTTGTTGAATCAATGCCACATAGAATTAAGGCAGTTCTAAAGGGGAAAGGGGGTCAAAGACCGTATTAGTATGGTGTTCCTAATAATCCTTTAGGTGAGTGTATATAAATCATCAGCTAAGATACAACGGTAGTTTTGGTTCAATGTATATTCAAAAGTAATATATATTTTTTTTAAAGAATGAGTTGAAATTTTAAAATGAGTTACATATTAAGCTTACTAATATTTTAAATATTGTTATAGGTTTCAATAGATAATATAATAAACATCTCAAATGTGAATACTTAAATGCTTTATAAATGTTTTTTGTTTGCAGTTTCTACCAGTTCTGTAGAATGGCCCATATACAGGCCCACACAGGATTAGCCCACATTTCTACTCACTTTAGAACATAAAGACAACTGACTGTCAGGTTTTTCTCAAAACTCTCAGAAAAAAGAAGAAAAAAGAAAAAAAAAAAAACTGTTTCCATGCTAGACGCCTTTACAAACATTATAAGTTGGCTTCAGAGGGGAAAATTATGTCATGCGAGTACATTTTTTGCCTCTTTAAGTAATCAGAATACAACACCTGAAAAGAAGAAAGGCTATTTGACTGTATCTTTCTATGGTTGAAATCAGGAGCACTTGAAAACTTATTTTAAGTTTAGTCACATCCACCAGCCATATAAAACTGACAGTATGTTGCTCTCTGCAAACCATGCTTATTATGTTCTTCAAAGAGAGGCTCTTGAAAAGGGCAAACCACTCAGTAAAAAGCAAACCATTAAAAGAGTAAAATGCATACCAAAAACACTTACACTGAACACTGTATGACATTCATGTTAAAACAATATGCATGTGCAAGAAAAAGCGCTGGATTTTAAATGTCAAGATTAATCTAGAAAGGAACTATTGCCTCAATTAAGACAATAGAAATTTAAAAAAAAAACACAACTTTAACTCATGACTCCAGGAATATGGGAAACCCTATGGAAGCTTAATCATGCAAGACTTTACAAAAGACCCTTGGGCACTGCCTTCAGGTGCAGGGCTGGTCATGTGCATTTTACAGCCACAGAAAAATATAATGCACTCCAGAGATTATATAACCATAATTTTAGCACATTTCAAGTGCATGCCTGCAAGTATCCAGACATTGCAAGTGCTCTGCACTTAGCAAGCATCCTCTTTACTTGCAAACCTGCGATAATAACTTGAATTCTAGAGGACTCTTTGAAGCAGGTGTACGATTAAACACGCTTAGACAGTTAAATAAAATCTAGTGATGGATAAAATCAGTAAACTATGATCTCATTATGGCAATTTCTTTCAGTACTTCCAGATGGCTGGCTCTTAAAAACACTTCAGCATTCTGTTGTGCTGATGAGTGATCATAATTGGCATTGAATGATAAACAGTTTTACCTTTTAAACACCTTTTACAAATTTCACCCATTGAAGGGTACTCCGCTCACATTGAGCAGACACCCTGGAACGAATCTAACGATCACAGTTTTAGAGGGACACACATTTGCGCCAGATTGAAATGGGAGCCCTCATCCTTAAATATTCTTTATATAAATAAGCAGAAATATTATCCTAAATATAGAGCAGCACACAGAAAATCATTAATTAACGTCAAGTAACTGCATCCCATCTCCTACTGACATTAGCCTTGTTGTGAGAGATAATAATGGGAAAGATCAAGACTTTGTAATGCATGTTTAATGGTTCACTTTTTAATATTTTTATTCCAAAGTGTCAGGCAGCTCCTGCTGATTTCATGCTCTCAGATATGCAGCCAAATAGTACAGTCTACTCGCTCCCTCAAGAAGAGTTTTGATTCATTCTCTCTCTCCAAACACACTACACTGTAAAATCCAAAGAGTTGTGATAACTCATTTCAATTAAGGAAATCGATTGCCTCAATTCATTTAACTTTAGAAACCAGTAATTATAATACTGTGCATTTACATAATAGTTATGCGTTTAGATGGGAAAGAAAATTAAGAACCAAGTAATATTTTTGGTAAAAAAAAACAAATCTTGACTGTTAAATTGTGCTTTGGCAACCCTTTCTTAATCTGACAGAGGCTGAGAGGTCTAACACAAGTGATTGACAGCCAAGATATGCAACAACTCATGTTAAAGATGTGATGAACAACCAGATGTTGACTGCTCCTTTGTTCATAGCAAGCATCAATCTCTTTCGGTTCAATTCCTTTATGAATCGTGAAAACTTCAGGGAGTCAGTCAGTTATAAAATGTGGTTGTGTAACTCTTTCCTAAAGCTATACTTTGCACCTCCTAAATATTCAACAATTAAGCTCAAATACCCATTTTTAAAGTAATAACAGCCTAATCAGTGCACACTGATAAGAAATAAATCTGTGATCACACTGTGCGAAGTAATCAGGTACTGGGTTAGTAATTATGTGGTGGTTTCCTGTTATGTAAAATGTTTAGAAAAAGATAGATGGATAGAACTTTGTAAAACACTCATTTGAATATCCTAGCGATAACCAATCATTATTGAAGTTGCACATTTGCCCATCTTACTCTTCCATATTATCATAATGATCTGTATAGGAAACATACTCTGGACAAACAGCACATTGCAAACACGAATATGGATGTCTTACCTTTGTGCTAACGATACACAAACAGTCCATTCTTCAGAGCGCGACCTCTTAGCATCTCATCCCAGCTGCTCTAAACCTGCCGCTAAAATATGCGAATGCATGAAAGCATCGCGCGCACGACACAAACTTCCTCTCAGTTGAGAAACGTACGCGTCCATATACTTAGAAGTCAAGTCTGCATCACTTCATGTTTCGGGGGATGCTGAGGAGGAGGACGCCTGCACTCATATTGACGCGCGTTCAGAGTTGATAGGAGCAGCGCGGGGAGACCGAGCAGCATAGTGTGCTCCGTTCACCTCCAACAGCACGTCACTGAGTGGGTGACAGAGGACGTAAAACGCCTCTGCCCCGCTGTTTCAACATCAACCAGCGGACTTTACATTTTGCACTAAATGTTTTCGACGTTCCAAGTCCTTAATACTCAACCCACAAATCGTTTACAAACAAGATGTTTCCAAATCATGTGACTCTGCACGATGGGACGGGATAACTTGACTTAACCCACAGACCAATCTCCTTGCACAGCATCTGAAATGTTTTTTGGTCATTCTAAAATGCATTTGTTCACTTCGACTCGTTGGATGGAAACAGATATTCCAGTTTTGCGCATAAGTTAATTTCTAATCTCTTGATGTAAGCAGATAATTATGGTGACATCTATAATCAGGGCTGTTTTTGGAGATGTTAACGAAGATGTAATGTATTTTTGAATTTTTTCCCCCCCAAAAATAAGACCAAATATGAAGCAAAAATACTAAGCAGCCTATATGGAGAGATTTTGTATTTTTTTATGATTCTGTAATATTATAAATATTAGGTTATATAATATGATCAAATCCTAAAATGTTTAACAGAATGTAGGAGTGTGCCATTACACATAACTAATATTTTTCAAGGTATGTTATACCCAATTCCTGTTTCTTACGCGAGTTCAAAATCACTGCGGAAACATAAGTCAAGAAATTATAAAACACCACAAAACTGTATCATCTGTCAGTGGAGACATGAAATTCATCTGCATTCAAACACTCATCTGATTCACCTGAGACCTCACAGAAATGAGAGGTTTATGCATTGTTAAAACACTCTATCCACAGCGTGGCAGATTACTGACAATCCCAACAGAAGGAAAATCTTCCCACTCTCTAGAAAATGAACAATTGAAATGAGAAATGCATGACCAGCCCGTACCAGATTTAAATGAGAAATTAAATAACAAGATAACTCTTAAATGTTCTGCTTTTAGTGCCACAGAACTCCCAAGTACTATTTTAGGGTAACACATTTAAATCGTTCAGACGTTTAACACTTCACATGCTCAACATCATGATCTTCAATTACCTCCTCAATTATTTTCCAAGCACAAGTACTGGATGTTCTAAGGTAGGTTCAACAAAGCTGAATCATTACCATGACCATTGAAACTGCCATATGACATGACAAAAGAATGTCTCTAAATGATCTTATACAGAACTTTTGTACAAATATACACTCTTAAAAACAAAGGGATATTTACAGTGACGCTATAGAATAACCATTCACTCAAAATTATTTATAGAACAATCTCTTTCTTGCCTTTTTACTATCTGAAGCCATAAAGGTTCTTCAGATGTTAAAGATTCTTTATGGAGTCATTTAGACCAAAAAGGCCCTTCTACAGAATTGTGAAGAACCTTCATTTTTAAGAGTGTAGAGACCAACTACAATTCAGGTTCTTTAGTTAAGCAATATAACATTTACACATAACCCTTATCTGCCAATGAAAATATTTCTACATAACTGAAGTATTAACTACTGCAAGTCTTTAACCCACACAGCTCAGTTTCGTTTCTAAATTAATCTGAAAAAAATGATCATGAATCATTGCATGAATTGCACCCGCTTCCAAAAAACAGAGAATGCACCAATAACTGCGTCACAAACACCAACAATTATTCTAAAGCCAATAATGACATTCAAGATTCACATAGGCAGCATACACCTCAGCTGTCTGCTTACCTCTTTACTTTGGGCATTGACGCTGGGCACAGTTTCTGTTGGTCCAGTGGTACTGGGAGGGCCAGTGAGATTCCATTCATTAACAGGAGGAAAAGGTTCTCTGGTTTTAAGGCTTGACGGCTCTGTGGGCTTATTCTCATTATCCTGGAGGCTCACTTCATAAAATTCCTGAATATCTGAAAGAATTATGAGGTTGCATAGTCAAATACATGTGATTGGTAATCGTACGATTGCCTTTTTCAAGTGGTCAGTTGCACAAACCAGCATTTTGCTCTGGGGTGATTGCCCTTGCAATGTAATACAAATACACTTTTTACATGTCGCTTTGGATAAATGGCTACACACGGTTAATCAATTTACAACAAAAAGAATGATCGCACCAAAAAGGGGCAATCTATTCCTTCAATATGGCAGTGCAAAATTGAATTAAAAAAAGCAAACTGCATTAATCTTTACATTTTTAGGCTGTAATAATGCATGCCACGTTTACACACACATAGCAGCCAACATATCTGTAACATACTGAGGAATCCTGTGTGCAGTAGACTGAGATTCTGACATGATTCAAGACATGTTTAACACAATAACCTTCTTTTAGCTTTTCAGAGATACTGGAGTCTCCATAAATGTTTTCAGTCTAAAACACTGGACAAACAGTAACACCATGAAACAGAAATACTCTTTATGGTTATAAACAGCACTGCCCTGGATTCAGAGTTCAGGCCAAACTAAATAAGGGGAATTCAAATCATGGAAACATAATAGTAGGGATGCACAGAGTTGTAACCGTCTGAGCACAGCATTACTGGAAACTGAACAAAGCAATGATGCATTTCAAATGCCTCTTAATAAGTATTGAAAGACTCTATAGTAAGTGTGCTCCACTGTGCTTTGATTCGTCAAATGGGAGACATAAATATGTTCTAACTTACAATAGAGTAGCTCTAGAGCTCACGCTCTAAAATTTTTATATAGGGCACAATACACAGGATGATACATATTGATTGAAGTGTTTTATCTGTATTTATTCATTTGTATTTTGTTTTAAGGTTAACTGACATTTAAAGTTAAATGTCTGTAAAATTAATGGATATTGTCTTGGCAGAAAATTACCAGTATGTTTTCCATTTTTAACAGTATACTGTATATGGCACACTTCCACAAATTCACTACAAAAACCAATTCATCATATCTCACCACAACCTTTTTTGCAGATGCCCTCTATCATAACGTGCACATAGCAGCCAGAATAAATCAAATATACAAAAACATTACAAGTTACCTTAATAACCATTTCTGACATGTTCTGTTGGACTATTTCAACAGGAAAAGGCTTATCACCACCAATTCCCTCTTCCATTTTATCTTAATTGCATAAACTCCCAAAATGGTCAGCTTAAAAGGCAAACTCAAAGGACTTTCTTAAATTGACAAAAGTTGTCAAAGTCAAAAAATGTTTTGACTACATTCCCAGCAAATACAAGCCAAGACATTTTTTGACAAATGGAAATCCATTACTTTACAATGTTGGGATTACTAGATAAGGTCTTAAAAATTATACAGAATATGCCTACAAAAATATTATTTAAAAAGAATATTAACAATAATAATAATTAATTAATAATAATAATTAAATATTTTACAAAGAGAGTTGAAATATTGAAACAAACTGAAGTTTC
>JAUMHI010000041.1:9049550-9066325 GCA_032359435.1 Enteromius unitaeniatus | reverse complement strand
AATGCTAGAAGTCTTTCAAAAGTAATTAGAAATGTAAAAATTAACACTAAACAAGCCAAAAACAGTGAAAAGAAAGGTTTTAAATCCAGGAAAAAGGCCTCAATCCTAGTTTTATTGGCACAAGGAATCAGCATCAAGTTGCTTCTATCCTAAATATTTCAAAGACGGCCGTTTACAGAAAACGAAACAAACATGCATTGTTTTTTATTGGTGGTGTATTGGTGAGATGAACAGTTTTAAGAAGAAAACCCTAAAGAAACTGATTTTTCTGCAGTGGTCTCTTATTTTTTTCGATAGCTGTATATATATATATATATATATATATACATACACTCAACTGCAGTTTGATTGAGATTAATTAAAAATTAAATTAAATTAATTAAAATTAAAATAAATTGTTCAGTTTTTGCAAATAAACTCTTTAACTTGTATGAGTTTCTTTCCTTTTGTTAAACATAGGAAGATATTTTAAACATGCTGGTAACCAAACAGTTACTGGTAGCCACTGACTTCCATAGTGTATATATATACATATATATATATATAAATATTACTATGGACATCAATGGCTTCCAACAACTGCTTGGCTACCAGGATTGAAACAACTTGCAGATGAATAAATGTTAACAGCTTATTTTATTTTTATTATTATTTTTTTTTTTTTAGTATTTTGCACTCCTAATATATTTTGCTTACAATAATGCTAATAGGTATATATTGTGCAAGTTTATACACTTATATCTTCATTATACACTATACATTTTCAGGAGAAAAAAATGGTACAAAGTGGCCGTTGGGACTGTACCCTTTCAAAAGTTACTATATGTACTAATAAATACACCTTTCAAATAGATTTTCTAGACGATGTTGTTTAACAGCCGAACTGATTTTTGTTGTGTAGCAAAAGTTATTGTCCACTAGATGGAGATGGAGCCTTTAATTGTAAGAAGCACGAAGCATCTAGTGAAAGGAAAAATTATTATTGTTTAAATAATTTCAATTATTGATACATATCAATTAATAACTTAAATACAGGTATACTGTAAAATAATCACAATACACAATGACACAGTATTACACCCTCATATGTACATATGTGCTAAATGACAATAAATGGTTAAAGTGCAGTCTGAATCACTGAATCTGCAGTCTGTAATTATGGCTTGACTGTGATTTCTAAATAAAGTTCTCACCCATTTGTAATTGTTATAAACTGCTAGCCTACATACAAACTCTCACTGGTGACTGCAAAAATACAAAACAGTTTATTGAATTTTCCACAAGGTGGCATGAGAGACTTCAGAGGAGTTCCCACCCACAGATACTGTGATACTTGCTGTGTATCCAGGAGCAGCCGGATCACTAACTGGGCTGAGAAATTCACACAGAGAGACAGACTCAGGGCTGACACACTATTCTTCTTCTATGGATTGCTAAAATAGAGACATGAACAGAGAGATGACTAACCCATACAAATATGCCATGCCAATATTAAGAATTCCTGGGATGCTTACGCTTGGCCTTGGGATGATGCATTGTATGAATGGAGCCATAAGAAGGCAGCAAAGATTTAGAGCAACTCTTGAAAAGAAGCAATTTTGTTGGACATGGATTCTACTGGAATAGAAATGTTTGGATTTTCAAATCACCAAGCAACAGAGGGACATTGAATGTCTTTTTGAGGAGATATGTGAGTGATGTCAGAAAGTTACATTTAAATGATTACATGCAAATGATAAACAAATTAGTTACATTAAAAGTCTGCAATGTAGTCAACTGTAGTCAAATCTAAATGCTTAATAAATTATATTTTAATATATTTATTATATTTTATATTCATATAATTATATTTAAATAAAAAAATGTTATGAATGATAGTTTTAAAAAAAATTAATGCATTACAATTATATTTATTATATATTACTAAATATAATAAATATTGGCATTCGTATTATTTTTGTTTTGGGGTAAAATGTGAATTTGGAACAAATAATAGGAACCCCAAAAATTCAGTTAAACCAAAACCAAGAATTAAAAACACAGTGACCCTTGGTATCAAACAGACTTTTCAGTCTGTTTCGCAAAGACATAATCACAAAAGAAAAATGTCACTATAGGCCGCTGACAGCTATATTTACAGGATGTAAAGAGCAAGAAAAACAGTGATAATATCTTTCTAACAAAATCACAGACAATCCCAAGGGTGAAACATAAGCCGATTGAAGGACTCGTTAACACAAAGATATGCGTTTGTAAAGCTGTTGGGTGCAGTGACTGTAATCATACTTCTATTATGTAATCATACCAAAGTACCTGCAACTAGTTTTAAGTGGCGCTTTTTAAAATGCTATTAATTATTTATTAAATTGCTACCTGTCACGGGCCCTTCATATCTGCATGTGGATGTCTATTGTGTGTGCAAATGGCGGAATTCATTTAGACTTTCTGAACCCATATTGATCTCTAAACCCCATTGAACACAGTCAACAATGACTTGCATGCAAAATCAATGTGCTCCAAATGTGTGCTCAAAACTGTGCTTGACACATGGGCTATTTTTGGTTTAGATACTGTCTGATACTTACAGCATCAGCCACACTGACATCTAATGCAATTTATTACGCAAGCCAAATCCACATGCAGAGTCATTAACCAGCAGTCATTTAGACGTGATGAACCTTTGATGGTTCTCCTGAGAACCCATGCAAGTCCTGTATTTTTTCATTAGAATCCAATTAGTTTATATCCTTCTTTGAGTGACACTATCCCCTAACCTCATTAAACCCAGCATTAAGATGCATGCTCTCAGACTTACTTTTTGGCCCTTCAAGTAAAATATTTATACACCTCTAGCTAAACTAAACAATTCAAGCATTATGATTACCTACGCTTGTGGTAAGTTTAGTGAAAGACATCAACAGTGTCTACTTGTTCTCTTCCGTTCTTTTCAAAGATGCAAGTACTGTCAAAAAGCATTTTTAGCAGTTCATTAGGCATGTGTCATCTTGCATGCTGCTAAAATGTGGTCATGGCGTCTTTATCACCACATTGTATACATAGGGTCCACCTTTATGCAGGTTATTGCTCGTTGGAAATGAGTCACTCATAGACCACAGCAGAAAAAAAACTTCTGGAACTGATCCAACTTCCTTTTATCTCCATGATCTACTAGATGGATGCATTTCACTTATGCTCCCTCATTTTAATTCCACTAAACTAGTTCCCTTGATCTTCCATGTTCTTCACATGTGCTTGGTAAAAGCATGATGGCCCAGAACCCTTTCCGTCTGTTGTTTCCTCTGGCTGTGTCTACCTACTTGTGGCACTGATACGTCCACTCCCTACTTCCCACAAGATTTTGATTTGCTTGATTAAAAACAGCTTGTTTGGAAGTAATTTAGCACACACCCCTTGTCTTAGGTAAACAGGCAAAATGGGGTTTCACTATATATATATATGCATAGAATGATCAAATGCACACAATTTGCAGTCCGAGACCAGATTAGGGCTTGAAAGGTCAGTGAGTCATTGTCTCACATTTCAGTTCTTCTTTAGTTTGTTTCTGGCCCTTATTATTATCAGTTCTACCAACAGTCAAAGACCTGAGAGCAATTGTGCAACTCATCCCTAGTTTAAAACCACCAAAACTGAAACACTGTCGATATTTCGAGTTCCAGAACTGGTTTTGTGTACATTGTGACACGTCTAACTGTTAGGCTATGCAAATGCAATTTATGAAATACTTTTGCAGTGTAAAAACAAATGACTATATTTACATCAATCATCTTGTATCATAGAATCAGGTCATTTTTTGAAATGGTGTTAAAATGACTGTATTCAGCCAATAGCTAAAAATAGTATTTAAACTTCAAAGTTCAGTATCTCATGCTCTTCACACACACACACACAACACAGAATACATATAAATGTGAGCAATGTGGCCTAAAAAACGTGAATATAAATGAAAGAATTCACACAGTCAATTTTATTTAACGCAATATAATTTATACCAGATCTTGGAGTCTTAAAGGCCTGAATAATTTACATTGATGTACATTTACTTTTGACAGGCTGATGAAAAAACATGAACTGCATCTGAAGGTAATGCTGGTTCAATTATTCTTGCCCATACAGCTCCAACATTAAAAACTCATGAGAAGTAATAAAAGGAAAAAACAAAAAAAACAAAACAAAAAGAACAACAACAAAAAAAAAAAATTTAAGAACTGACAAAATAAATTTAGGTTTATTGTCGCACAACAAATTTCACACATACATCAAACAGGCCACAAATAGATAGCAATTTAATAGACAAGAAAGAAAAGAAGAAAATTCTTTTCTTTTGGCCTCGTCCTCTCATACAATCCAACTACGTATGATACAACTGATGTACATACACAAAGTTACTGGAATGCTTTGAATGTTTTTTTTTCATGGTTTTCCGCAATTTTTCATTTCTTTTTTTTGCTTAGCTTTTTTTTTTACAAGTTTCTTTTGAGATAACATGACATGGTCAAACCACAAGTAAAATCTATTTCATAGAGAAGCATCAACTTCAAAGCACCGTTTGGTAACCAGAGATCACTGTCAAAAATGGCTGACCTCCTAACAATATGTACAAAAATATAAAATGTAAATAAAAATACAAACAAATTTTTCCTTTTAAAGTATTTTGTAAGAAGGTAGAGCTTTGAAGTCTTGGTTGTTTCTACAAAATCTGCAGTTAGGTGCGTTTACATGGATGCTGGACTCTACTTGATGATGACCATGTTTTTCCTCCCCCAGTGGACGAGTTCAGGAAAGGAAGGATGAGAAGACTTCCAGCAGAGTAGCTTCTTACACATCAGTCTTTTGCTTCTTGGGGTCAACATCATCCTGCAAACAGTGACCAAACAGAGTTAAAACACTGCAGTTTGTAAACTCACCCTGATACACTTAAGGATTTCGTTGCATAGTGAAAACTACCTCATCATCCTCAGCCGCTCTTTTTCCTGTGCCACCCTCAGCCTCGTCATCTTCATCATCATCTTCATCACCTGTAACGTAGTTATTCATCCTTAGCATTGCATCTTTGTTTATATGCCTTGGTTGTCAACACATAGGTGGACGCTTTTAAAATCATTCTCATCATCAACTGGTTTATTTAAGGCCTTGCCTTCATCATCTTCCTCATCTTCTTCAGCCACATCATCATCTTCTTCATCTACTTCATTTTCTGGATCGCCATTCTCCTCGTTTTCCTAAAAATAAAACATTTCGAGTTATCATGGGTAACACCCGAGGTCATTTGGAAACTATTACAAGCAGTACTGGGCAATGCAAGTAGAAGTTGTGGAAACTTACTGCGTTTCCATTAGCAGGGGCATCCTTTCCATTTTCTGCCTCCTCAACCTGCTTCTTTTCTTTAAGGTCCTAAATGAAGAAAAAAAAATGCCTCTGTAATTGCTTCAGTTACTTATCTGATGTAGGAAATTAAACTAGACCGAAGCTGAATTCACATCTCTAATTCGTGGGACGTGCTTTCATTTCACATTTGAAACGCGACACTTCCACACTCTTTATTCATTGGATGCCTGTCTCTTCCATCCCCGCCTGGTTTAAAGACCATATTGAGGTGTTGTAATTTGATACGTCCACGGCGTTAGCGCCAAGGCGCGCTGTAGTTCAGTTTATAATCCACATCATTGCGCTCGATAAAGACACGCCCGCTAAAAAACTACAGCTCCCAGATCACAATTAGTGACTATTTTAACGCAGCCAATAAGAGCGCGAACTCGACCAAAGAGAGGCAGGACCAACAAACCTCTGAGAAAGAGAGGGAGTGAGAGAGAAAGAGACAGAAGGGGGGAACAATAGCGTTGTGCTAGTGGGCCTTTACCAATTTGATTTTTTTCAAGCACTATATTGTTGTTCCCTCGAGGTGGGTCATTATTCTTAAGAGAAGCCGTTTATTTATCTAATTATTTAACACGCTGCATCTTCATGGCTTGAAAACGCAGGCTTTCGTCGCTCTGAACACCACATGAGGCGCTTCCATTCAGCAGCTCGCTCCTGTTAATAAATTTAGGTCATAATCCTCATCTTTTAAGCCGGTTAGCGTCTACCTCACGCCTGCAACGCCTTCTCAGCGTCACCATTTACATGCCGCTCTTTACCAGCAGCACCGAGCGTCAGTGAGCCAGAGATGAATAATGAGCATATGCCACTATCTACAGCAGAAAACTGACCCATATATTGATCAAACACGCAGCGCGGGCGACAGCAACCTTTTAGCCTGAAGCGGAAATCACCCGTGTTTCACAGGCGCGCTTCAGAAACGCAGGGTTATTAAGACCATTAAAAAAAGCTTAACAAAGGACAAACGCGTCAGAAATGGACAAATGCGATATTTTTGTGACCTCAGCAGAGATGGAGCACCACACTCTCGATAAGTCCGGTGGAAAACGATTGCTTACGTTGATAGACCGCACACAGTGCGCGCACAACAGCTAGACGGAGCGGAACCGGGGCTCTCGAGACGCGTTTCTTAAAAGTTAAACGGAGCCGCTGCGTCTAAAAACATCGGCGCGCGTGAATGCGCCGAGAGACGAGCGGCAACGCTGAAAGACGTCGGTCTAGATAGGTTTATCTGCGTGAATAGTGAGGAACACAACAGCTGGACGCGCGAAAGCATCCTGCACGGAGGTCCCTTAACTTCGGTGCTCGCGCTCGCTCCGCTCCGGGGCAGACCGCGCGCGCTACAACAGGAGCTCATTGAGTGCCGGACTGCTGCATCCGCGGCGGGAGAAGTTTGCGCACAGGCATCGCGGAGAGAAGTCATCGCATATTTCGATACCCGCTAATGCAAAGTGGAAGAACAAATGCATACCTCTTTTCTTTCATTTAAGAAATCACCAGCGACTACGACAGAGCAGGACCACGGGCAGGCTGTAGCTCATATACTAAGTTGTTGAATCAATAATGCATGGTGAACTCTCATTTTCACAAAGAAAAAGTGAAGTGTAACCCGAACTTGACGGAACTTAAAAGACCTGACGCTCCCGTTAACGTTAAACCGTAAATCCGTGGCAGGTTGGTTCTTATGCTCACAAGCTATTTCTAAGATTAAATTTCGCTTTCGTTACACTTGAAATATCGGGCAAACATGAAATAGCCACATTCATAGAGCAGCGAAACGTGCTGTATCGGTGAATCGTGAGGGCTGCGGTAACTTGTGACAGATCGGGCTGAGCGCTGACAAATCACCGCGTCTCGCGGACTGAACGAGCCTCCTTCAATAATCCAGCCTAGGAGTAGTAATAAAGAAACTCGTGCAGTAGAGTAGAGATTATGCTTACGATCGTCTGCGTCCATCTCTCTCACTATACTTTTTAAAGAGGAACCGAAAAACCGCTTGCATAAACAAAGAACCCGCGTAGAACCCGAACCCAAAAAAGCCTTTTAGTTGCAAATGTCTCTGTACAGAAGCCCAACTTCAGCACACCTAACATTTTACCATCCACGAAAAGTCTTCAAAGTGACAGCGAGAGGTTAAAACACCGACAAAATGTGCAAACAGCGTTAAATAGGCTGTATTTCCGTGCCAAATTGCAGATAACGTTACGCTACTTCGTTTATTCAAAATAATAAAACGCAGCATCTCCATAAATCAGTGTATAACTGAAGTTGCATTACCTTGGCGGAGACCTCCGAGCTGGTATCGACTTTTGTGTCAGCCATTTTTCCTAAATGTTACGAATATAATGGGGTCTCGGAACAAAATAATATAAAGAGGAATACGAGATATGTATAATTAAAAAAAAAGACTATTAAGCGTCTGTAGCGAGCTCGCGCGGCGGCAGAGCGGTTAATATAGAAGACTGGGCGGAGCTTTAGGGCGGGCGGTTTTCAGTGATTGGTCAAAGTGGCAAAAACTTCGCTCCTCTGATTGGTCAAGGTGGAACAATGGACAGTATTTCTACAAAGTCGGACTCCGCCTCCAAACCAGCCTCTGACTCATTTATGTGTGGAATAAGTGTCGATCCATACTATCCTGGTCAACCTCCCCTTGATGGATGGCCTACATTGGCTCATCATAATTTCCTTTAAAAACCCCATGCGTACGTTAGACGTAAGAGCAAACATATAACGGTCCAAACATCTTACATTCACATTTATTGTACTCACAGAAAGCCAAGCATGGAGTTTTTACATATTTATATATTTTTCTCCATATATATGTTTTTGTATATGTCATGGTGAACCCTTACATGTCACTGACGGCGTTGTTACTCGTGCTTTCACCTTATCATAAACAATCTTTTGTTACTTTCTCTTAAAGGTGTATCATGTAAACTATCCGGGTGTTAGATTAAGACACGAGGGTTGAGGTGTACCATGCTGCTTTTTAGGTGGCGCGTATACTTCTGCTCTTATGAAAGAAAGGTCAGGCTCAATAAATATAATATAATATGCAGTTAGTGGACGCCCCACTGGTGAAACCTGCTCACCGTTTGATTGACAGTTCTCAAACCCCGCCCCTTTACCGATATTTCCACTGGGTAATGTAAAAACATCATAGTGATTTATTCATACCGTCTTTTAAACATAATATGGGAAGGAAGAGCAAAAACAACATGCAGTCAGTTCCAGTAATTAGAGTAAGACAAAAATCACAGACGCGAATGATTTAAGACGCTAACCTTAAACGAAATTGTTCTCATTTCCAAACACGGATGATTTGGCGGGCAAGTGAATAACAGATATCTATATTCATCAAACGAAGTGTTTTATAAACGTTACCAGTGATGTTTTGATATTTCATGCGATTTAAAATCTGCGCGATGCGGGGAAAATATAATGGTGTACCTCTTTACCTCACCAACATGGCCGATTGAAATGCCGTATGGCGTCTTAAAGTGTTCTTATTGGCTGATTGGGCCGAACGAACACAGACTTGACGCTTTGCGAGCGCTGATTGGATATTGCCAACGTCAATCAATTGAAGGACCTCGTTTAAGGTGCTAAGAAAACATGGAACTGGATTTGACCGTCTTATCCCTTTTTTCCCCCCATTCAATGTCAAGGACACATAAAAGGTGTTAGCAAATACACGTTCAGGATTGGATTGCACAAGGTTTTATATGGGGTAGTTACAAACAGGTTATTTATTGTCACACTTTTTTGTAAATGAGAAACATAAAACATTTCCAATGCAAGAGAAAATAGAAAAAAGGTAACTTGTTTTAAAAATAAGATTTATTTATAGAAAGTATAATATTTTCGTTTTGAATCTTATTTATTTATTTAGGCCTATTTATTTATTTGTCTGTTTATTTATTTGCCATGATAATTGTTTGATCATTTTAAAAATGCAACTTTAGGCATTCTCAGCATTCTTATCAGTATACTGCATAGGCCTATCTTTTAGCAGGCACTTTTCCTCCAAATCCATTTACATGAACTGCAGTAATTGCATAGCCTATATATATGGACCAAACTGAAGTTAAGTGCCTCGCTCAAGGGCAAAGTGATTATAGAGCAGACTGTGATCTCGGTAACACCAGTTGGGTCACTGAATTAAACCTGCAGCCTTTGTGCCCATACGCTTAACCACCAGGACACCACCAAATGACTCATGCATCTATAATATGTCATTACAGAAAACACAAATGTTAGATGTTTTCTGCTCCTTCAGAGACTGATTGAATGAATGAATGAATGTTTGATGGTGTCAAATTACATCCATCAATCGATCATATGTAATCTAGGATGCTGCTGCACTAGTTTATCACCCAGGGACTGTGGCTCACAGCAGGGACATGTCTTCTCTTCTTAACATTTACATTTATTTTGAACGATATATAATATTTTTGCAACCATAATAAATGAAATATTAGCTCAGTTTTGACTTATTAGCAGCAGTATCAATTTGAGATCCAGCCAAAAAAAAAGTATAGTCGAAGTGGATCAAAAAGTGATCCACTTGACTACTATATATATAGAGAGAGAGAGAAAGAGACATAAAAAAAACATAAATGTCAATCAACAAATTTTATTTTCATTGCACTTTTTAAAAACAAAGATGTGTCATAAAAAATCAGCCATAAACTGTATCTATTGTTTTTTTTAGAACTTTTAAGTAAAGTAATGTTTTGTTATTTATTTATTGTTCAGTTAGACACTCTCAAACACACAAACTGTTTTCTACTAATTAAAATCCAGGACGTTTTGCATCGGTCAGATGTCTCATCAATTTGAAGATGGGTGAAATGTTTGTGACCGCCCCTGGAGCAGTGAAATGATCTCTCTCTCTAGCAGATCGTTCTCCATTACCTCTGCTATAAAGCTGCTCCTCCTCAAACAGTGAGAGGACTTTCTCAGTGATCTCTGGCATCTAAATGGAGCCTTTTCCTGTCTACAACAATAATAACCAATCTGGAAATCCCCCTGCTTTGCTGCCGTCTGGTATGGCTGGTCACGTGCTCTTGCACAGTCCCAGGGGCCCAGAGCCCTACTTGCCCTGGTCTCTTGGATGGTCCTGTTTACTTACCAAATCTTATTACTGTTAAGAATTCACAAATGGCCTTGAGACTGAAACATAGACACCCGCTGTTTATTATAATATTAGTCATCTAATAGCACAAACTATGTGAGAGAGTGAGTTGTTTCAGTATTACACCATTAGATGTTATTTATTATTATATTTTATTTTAGGATTTTGATCTATCTATTTATCTGTCTATCTATCTATCATTTATTATTCGATATAATAAAAAGGCAGAGTTATGCAGAATCAGTCTCAGTCATTATAAAATCTTTAGCATGCAATGAAAGAACGACTCATGCAGGTTTGAAACATCAAGAGTTAGTAAATAATAGAATTTTCATATTTGAGTGAACTGTTCCTTTAAGTTTTAGAACGCTTCACTTGATACATAATGTTTTGACCATTAAAAAACAGAAATTATGTGTAACAGTTACTACATTTACTAGCAGCTAATTGAATTGTCTTGAAAGTCAGTCTGTCAAATAATCATCTACCTCAACTGTACTTAAATTGAGATCTAATTCATGTGTTTGTCTGTACATTTAGTGCTACACATTTTACTGGGGACAGTTCCGCAAAGAAATGTGTTTTTTAGGTGTTATGTTACACTGTAGTCATTAACATAACACAACGTACACAATATAAGGGTTTGTTCATGAGTGAAAATTTCCATATGTTAGAAAAATTTCATTTAGTAAAATGTGAATATATATGCTTCCTCAAATCCTTGCGGGCAGCAAAGAGCTTTCAAAGGGATGAGTTCATTTGATCTGGGATTCTTCCTTGTTTCTCGTCCTGATGTAGTAGGGGCAGGACTGCAGACGCACAGCCTGCAGCGTTTCCCACTCTCTCATTTTTCATTTTTATTTAAATATAGCCTTCACTCGTCCTGCAGCAGCTGGTTCCACGGCTTTCCCACAGCTGGGATGAAGCATGAGGCCAGTGCTTTATTTCAGAGCAGCCACATGCTATAGGTGTTCCTAACTCTTCTTTACCTCTTTCATTCTTTTTTTGGAAACCAACCCTTGCAGATCTATTATCAGACTTTTTTTTAATCATTTGGAAGGGTGACCAAAATGGAGGCGACTTGACTCTATGCTACTTCTCGTCTCTGGGTGCTCAGTGTCACGAAAACACACATTAGGAATTCCATCCAGGAGACTGCAGTCGATGAGGCAGAAATCAATGCAGCTGATGCATGCAGCATGTGACCCCGTGACCCTGAGCTCTGCGGTGTGTCTCTGTGTGTTTTATGTGTAATTGAGCATGTTATAGGCTTATTCCAGCAGTTTATTACATGCTTGAAGTAAAAGTTCACCCCACATTTGCTGAAAATATTCAAGCCATCCAGTGTGTAAATGAGTTTTGTTTTATCAGAATGAAATATGGAGGATTATAGAATAGATAGATACATTACTGGTTCATCAGTAAATCCTCTGTAGTGAATGGGTGCCGTCAGGATAAGAGTTTAAACAGTTGATTAAAAATTATCACAACAATCCACAATGAATCCACTTAACTCCAGTCCGTCAAATTAATACACTGTCAAGTGAAAAGCTGCATTTGTGCAAAACAAATCCATCATTAAGGCATTTTGAATTGAGAAGGGAAGCAACGTTTTTCATAAGACATAATTGATTGACTGGAGTCATGTTGTGATAACTGTAATCAGTTGTTTGAACATTCATCTTAACGGCACCCGTTCACTGCAGAGCAACTGATGTAAAGCTAAAACTTTCCAAACTTGTTCTGATGAAGCAACAAAGTCATCTACATCCTGGATGGCCTGATGGTAAATACATTTTCAGCAAATTAAATTTTTTAGATAAAACATTCCTTCCATGCATGCTACATCAAACTGTATTTTCAAACTAATCATTATTATAAATGATTTATGTTAATGAACAAACTTTTACTTAGCAAATCAAAAGTAGGGCTATTATCACTGCTAAGCAGGTAATCGGGTTCAGAACATCACACAGTGGTTTTTGTTTACCAACTGATGGCAGTTATGAGATGAATTTTCATTGGCTCACCTTTTTGGTAGATGTGTGCCTCACTTCCTTCCTTTCTGAGGCTTTGCATGACTGAAAACAGCAACAGTAGGCCTGTCATTTGCTGGCACACTTTTCTTATGTGAGCGCTGAAGGCTGGCAGTCTGACTGGCGAAGAGCTAGCACCTTCTGTGCTGGATTTACTTGAAGCATTTGGTTTGTTTTATCACAGCCTATCATCTGACTCTAGTACAGGAAAATTGGGCCGGTGGTTTTTTGAAACACAGCAATTTCTTCAGCTTTTGTGCTCATCTTGCTGTTCTGACACCTACATAAATTTTACTATTTATATACCTCTTTATCAAAGTCTAGCATTTCAAATTTAAATGAATTTTAATTGATAACAGCATGAAACGATCCTATCATATTTTATACATTATTACTTATTTGAATTTCAATGATTATTATTTAATTTAGAGACAATCTTTGAGTCACGGTACAAGAGCCCCTCCTACACAGCAAGAACCAACCAGATCTACTTGTGTTAAAGCCTAGGTGGCACTGATGTGCAGTCAAGACCTTTAAAGCTGCAGAGCTCACTGATGAATTCTCACATTCTGGCTTTACAGGAAGAAGCTTCATTATACAAGTTATGAACTGGAATCCCACTACATCATTTCCAGCTATTTGGTCATGGTAAGTGAACTTTCACAGCAGTCGTTCTACTAAAGTAACAGTGCATTACTGACACTGGATCTGTTTTTTTCCCCCTTTTTTTTCTTCTGCTGACGCAGTAGATGCATATGACTGCAACAGATGATACCTTTTTTAACCTGTATATCATATGGCATATCTCTGGTTTATATAAAAGTGTTATGAATCTAATCTAGAAAAGACTAAATCTACTGTCAGACAGTGCTTAAAGGGTGTGGTTCAAATTTTTTAATATGGCACTTTTAACTTAAGATTATTGCTGGTTGCAAAAAAATATATTTGAATTATACTATAAGATCCTATATAGACTTCCTATATATATACACCAAATTACTGTGAATTAAGAATGAAATAGACTGAAACTTTAAGTATGAATGATTGAATGGGCTGAAATTTGAAGCTGAATATAATTTGTGATGATGAAATACTAAAATTAAATGTCTCTTTGATCATCTAGCAATACATTAGCATTTCAGCAGCAGTTGTTACAGTTATTTACTTTCTAGATTTCTCCATGCATTGTGAGGCGTCACGTGAGGAATAAACTCAAGCAAACCTACCTTATAAATTAATGTGAAGGGCTTATCTAACAGTATTGTCACATCAACTTTTAGTAGTCAGATTATCAGTATAAAACATACTCATTTCACATCATTTAAGAAAATGTGTATTACTAGTATACTATGTTTTTCTTGAGATTAATATATAATGTTTAAATGTAAAAATGAATTAACTTTATTTAATATGTTTAATAATCTAAAATAGGCTATAAAAATAATATTAATAAGCTATCAGAATGTCTAATGTTTCGTAACCCTCATTTTGTAACATCATACTTCTACATATTTCATTTCAACACACTATAGCTGGCACACATAGCTGACTGTGCTGTCTTCAGATACACAGAGCCTCAGTCTACAGGTTTTTAAAACAGATCCAACAAAGAGCAGTGGATAATGGGGAAAAAACTGCTGTTTAGCTTCATCACTCCAGTGAATCCCCTCTTACCTCCTTATTTATTTCCAGACCTTTCACTCGCCTTATAATAGACATGCGCTCATCTGACAGAGCTGGCAATAGGCCAGAGTAATATTCAAACAAACACACACACACACATACATGTTGGTTTTTGTGATTTATGGGGACTCTCCATGCACTGACCCTACACCTAAACCTACCCCTTAAAATCTTTTTTTTTAATTTTCAAAAAAACACCATTTAGTATGTTTTTTAAGCCTTTTGAATTGAAAAGTCCTCATAAAACACCTACATATTGTAACACCTATGTCATACCCATGTCATTATACAAATTTGTGTCCTCATAAACCACATAAACCCACAAACACACACACACACACACTGACTCCTGTAATAAAAGCAACTTTATTTATGCTACAGTATACCAAACTTTGCATGGATTTTAGTTTTAAACCAAGTATTGCTTCATAAGACTGAATCAGTCTGAATGAAATGAATTGAATTGAATGCATTTTTCAGGGTCAAACCAGTAAACATAGCTGCTAATGTGGTATTTCTCAAAAACGAGTTACTGCTCAGTGTTGGGGAGCACACAAGTAACAAAATGTGAATTCTTAAATCAAGATTATATTCATTTCATTTTAAAGCACAGCCACTACAAATGTTGAATACAGTTTTGTAATCATAACAATAAATAGTAAATATTAATAAAATAAGTATTCAGATGTAACCCCCTATGTAATCATTATTTACATTTACGATTACAGTTAAATCTGAATAGCCTCTTTTATTAATATTTACCGTATTTGGTTATACATTTTTCATTCGTATTTAACCTTTGTGGTGGTTGTTTAAAAAATTAAATAATCTTGATTCAAGAATGACGAATTTTAAAAGTCAATGAGTAGCAACCGAAAACAGAAATTTAGAAAAGTAATCAAAAAGTAATCACATGCAATCAGTTACAGAATAAAGTAAGTGATTTATTACCTTTTAAATAAGGTAACCTGTAATTTGTAACCTATTACATTTCCAAAGTAACCCTCCCAACACTGTTATACTCTTACAAACTTGTATAATCAAGATAAGATTGCTTAGGTCCCATACAAACATAAGTATCAATGACAAGTAAACAGTCGATATGTGTGGGTGATGCAGCATGATTTGAATGTCTGTGAACACTAGCTCCTTGTCTCCTTGGTAACTCAGGGTACAAGGTGCTAGAAAATCAGTCCTGTGCACACAACCACTTGTACTCACTTGCTCGCTGAGCAGGCGTGCTCTCTAGAGGAGATAAAGCACATGTTTGCACTCGGATACATGTGTGGTGGTGTGTCTGAGCAGTTACATGAAATGATTCTAACAGGGCTCGCTCTCCTGATTTAGAAAGAAGCATGAACAAACAGAAGATTGCACTTAACTTAACGGCATGCGGCTAGTCAGCCAGAAAAAAAAGAAAGAAAGAAAAAAAGAATATGTGGCTTGAGTGCGGAAACGGATTAAGAAGGCATATTCTTACATAAATCATCTCCACTCATAAAGGGAATTATAAGATAGAAGCACGGTTTAAAGTGATAGCTCACACAAAAAAAGAAAAGGTTGTCATTGTTTACTCACAGTGGTAGCCATTAACTTCCATTGTATGGGAAAATACTATGCAAGTCAATGGCTACCATCAACTTTATGGTTAACAATATTCTTCAAAATATAAATAAGTGAGTAAATGATGACAGAATTATAATTTTTTGGTTAAATGCCCCCTTAAGGTCAAATAGCTGGATGCAATGCTCATTGATTGACAGTGTTTGTTGATGTTAAAAGCACAAGGACTGGAAGTGTGTCAGGTTTTAATATGAATTGAAATCCAGTTCATCCCGCATCTGTCTGTGCACTCCAGCGAATTGTACTTTGAAGAGCTCAACAAGATGGTTTTGTTACTATTAGCCTATATTACATCATACTTTTCAATTTTCAGAACTAATGATGGTATAATAAAGCCCAGGAGAAGGATAGGACGCACGGCTAGTGTTCAGTGGGGAAATAATGCTGACTGCTGCCACAGTAACTAGTGCCAACAGCCTAACGACAATACTGTCTACAACAACAGAGCCACGAGATGTGATCAGATGATATATTTAACAAACATTTGATCATTTCAGTAACCATTGACTTTAGATTAGAGTCAGGCTCAGGGCATAAAATGGATGTTTGTTTGAGGATGCAGCAATAGTGACTGAAGCTGGACAAAATTCAGAATTGTGGAATTGGCTCCTTTTCAGTTCATTAGTCAGAACTTGAAATGTTTTGATTATGCCCCACAGGAAGCTGAAATGGAATTTGAATTGGTGTGACAGGAGCATTTTACTGAATTAAAATTCAAAGAAATTTAACAGATAATTGAGAAATGAACTGATCCATAATACAGTCCATTTGTATATATATTCAGATATATACTGTGTGTGTGTGTGTGTGTATATATATATATATATATATTATGTATATTGTCTTCTTTGTATAGACCAAACATATAAAAAGATAGATAGATACTGTATATCTATATC
>JAUMHI010000041.1:9030767-9044109 GCA_032359435.1 Enteromius unitaeniatus | reverse complement strand
TAGGCCACTCCAGAACCTTGATATGCTTCTTATGGAGCCACTCCTTGGTTTTCCTGGCTGTGTGCTTTGGGTCATTGTCATGTTGAAAGACCCAGCCATGACCCATCTTTAATTCTCTGACTGATGGAAGGAGGTTTTTGCCCAATATGTCACAATACATGTCCCTGTTCATCCTCTCCTTAATACAGTGCAGTCGCCTCTCCAGAGAAGCTTCAAACCCCATGCTTCTCTGTAGGTATGGTATTATTGGGATGAGACTCATCATTCTTCTTCCTCCAAACATGGAGGATGGATAAGTTCTACTTTGGTCTCATCTGACTACAGGACTTTCTCCCGTAACTCTTCTGGATCATCCAGATGGTCCCTGGCAAACTTCAGACGGGCCTGGACATGGGCTGATTTTAGCAGGGGATGCCATGATGTCTAAACCATGATGTCTCTGTTGTTCTGGGCTGATTCTTCACCAGTCTTAGCATCATTGATACCCCACGAGGAGAGATCTTCCGTGGTGGCCACAGTCCGAGGGACATTGACAGACATAAAGTTATTTATTTTTAAATAGAAAATGATTTGACCTTTTAAATATATATATATATATATATATATATATATATATACTTGACCAGAAATGTATTTACATGTACTTTGATTTGTTTTTAAAGACTTGTCAAGAGCTGCAGAAACATGCCCATTTGACTTAAACTGATGTACTATATATCATACTTATGCTTCAGGAATGCTGCAAACCAGTGTGGGCCTTGTCTTAACATGTATCTCTGCACATGAAAGAACTTAAGACATGTCAACACACAAGAGGTCCTCAGGGACTGAGTTGTTGATGGTGCCTTTGTGTGGACGCAACTGTCTGGATGAAAGCTCCCTCTCACGAGCTTTAAACATCACAGCACGCTATGAAGGCTGACTCAAATGTAAGAAAACAATTGCTATTTCTCCTCAAAGTCCAATTACAAAGGTTTCATAGAGAAAAAAACATGCACTGCTGCAATTTCCGTAGTGAGGGGATCAGATAAAAACCCTGCCCACCTTCCCAGAATGACTGGTAACATTAATTCATCTACAGGAATGACTGACCTCACCTCATACAAACCAGATATTACATCCACTGATGTATCAAAGGCCTGCATTGCTTAATGACCTTTACTTGAACCATGGACAAATAAAGCCAGACTCTCAGAGCTCCAGGTGCTCCTGTATTTGATGTCTGCTAAACTTATGCATGGGGATAGGGAAGGGTGACCTGTCTGTGGTAAGACTGGGTGTCTCCAAAACACATGATGTCAATGGTAGGAGGACACCTCGGACAGAAGCGCACAGTAACCAAGACAACTTTTCTATTTAAAGTGCTCTGGCAACACCTAGTGGTAAGATCTGTAATATTCCTCATTCAGCCATATGTGCTGTGCTGCCCATGAACTATGAAAACTATGAAATCTGATACAAGAATGAGTGAGATGTGGAAAAGGCCATTTAGACCCATTAACCTCAACATAACCTCCCCTCCTCCAAAAAAAAAAAAACACCACTCAACCTGGAAGTTGCTCCTCTCAGCACAACCCCAGCACTTTTCTGCTCTGGTTAACAAAAGGGAGTTCAGCTGATTGAGTTTACTCTGCTGACCAGACCACCTTCCTCTCACTAATTGTCTGTCTTGCAAACGTTATTACCATTGTGATGTGACCCCTAAAGCAAAATGTCAAATTTGGCCAAGAAGTGCAATAATCATTTTTATGGGCTTTCCTGAATGCAGAAAGAAAATTAATACGTTTATTTTTTATTTTTTTGAGTTATGCTGAAATGAAATGTATTACATGTATATATATATACATGTGTGTGTGTGTGTGTGTGTGTGTTTATGCATAGATAAAATAGAAAAAAATATATATTTTTTTTAAATAAATGCTACTATTTTTTACCTTTCCTGCACCAAATTAGTTTTGGCTATTTATTAACAGAAAACAGAGAAACAGAAAAAAATATGATATTATATTATATTCTTTTATTTGACCAAATTCCACATGTAAAAATTGTTTATAAAATACATTTGACCAAAAAATTAAACATATATATATATATATAAATATATAAAATTATTTTTTATCTCTAAAACTTAGAAATCACCTCATTCTCAGTGTCATTTTTGTTCCCAGAGATCATTTAATGTCTGGGGGAAGTCTCTAAAAATGCATGAAACATCAGAAGTAAATTAATAATTTATAATAATAATTCATAATTCATACACCACATGGTGTCCACAGCTGTGTCATTCCCATAATCTGAAATAAATACTGAAAGGTTTGCTTTAACTATTCATTCACTTCTATAAAATGTCATGCAATATTTACATTCTGTGTAATTGTTAAACGTTAACATTATACATAACAGAATACCTTTGCATAAAACACACAGCTGGTCAATGATACTTTAAACTGATCAAGATGTGATGGATTGCGCTGATGTGCAAAAGGCAATAAACAGACAACAGCAAAACAATGAACTGACGATTTCAAAGCAGAGTAGACTAAAGGGTTGTAGTTCTTCAATATTAAATACATGTCATTAAAAAAATAAATAGCGTATATTCAGTCTACATTTTAAGTGTCATGGCTAATATCTTTTTATTACAACACTACCTTTCTATTTACGTACCTTGCTTGGGGTTATATATATATATATATATATATATATATATTTCTATATGTGATGCAAAGGAAGAGTTGGAAGAAACCAAAGATACTTGCTGCCATCTAGTGGACACCTTGGGTATTTTCTGAAGACTTGAAATTAAAATTATTTCCCAAAATCCATGAGGAGCTCTATCCCTCATTATGCAGCAATTGTGTGATCATAAATAAAAGATCAAATAATAAGATATAATATTAAAATAATATAAAAAAATAATCACAAACCATTGAGGCATCAATAGAATGCAACACACTGTGTATGAAAATAATATATTCAGTTTCTACTTAACATATTTTCTATTTCTGAAAAAAAAAACCCTGATTAAATACAGTGTACATGCATAAAAAGCTTGTAATACTGCAGCATAAGTAGAAAATACTGTAAGCAGCATGCTTTGCTGCATCGTCCATCTAGAAAATGTTTCCTAAACACACTTCACAGTGAACGCACTGTTTTGTAACACTGCTCTAAAGTGCTGAAAACTGTCCAAGATGCTATTTTTAGTGGAACTGTACATGCCAAATTTTTTGAAGAATAAAAAATAAATAAATCCTTGGACTTTAAATTTGACCGGAGTCTGCAGGTGCCTTCATGGCCTCTAGAGGGACCAAATACAGCCTCGGTTTACTCTGACAGCTGGTATGTTGTAGCCTAGTAGCCCACAAAATATAGCTAGTAAGTTGTAGGCTACCATCAAGACACTTCAGCATTTCAGTCCTTCTGAACGATCATCATCCAGTGTTTGTGAATGGAAACTTTATTTGACAGCCTACCTAAAAACGTTTAATAAAGCAGCAATTTGTATTCTGGGGAATGACAATTAGCCCATTTTTGGCTATATTGACACATAAAAGGGCAAAAGTAGCTTGTAGTGACCTAAGATCAGCTAATATGTAACCTTCAAACATTGTAATAAACAACTTTGAGAATATTTAGCCATTTTGTTGATTCCTTTGTGTGATGATAGTGGTCATTAACAGTTTGTGAGAATAATTAATATGGTGATGATTAAGCAGCCACTACATGCAGGTTACAAAAAAATAGTGATTTCATGCGACATTTAGCATAACTACTGATAAAAACAAACAAAAATAATGAAACATATTTTTTAAATAATAATATTCTAATAGAGATATTCATATAAAGAGATAATATAGCCTAACATATATCTAATACTAAAGAAAAACAAACAAAAAAAACCCCGACAAGCCATGAAGCAGCAGGCGCAACGTCGACATAATAACACACTTGTATTAGCAGCCATAAACTCTCATTACTGCAGAAGGACTCAGTTCCACCATGACGTGGAAAGAGAAAATCTCGATTATGTGAAATGGCGGCAAGAGGAGGAGGCGAGGACGGAAACATGATACGGTGCAGCTCCACTGCAGTGAAACAGAAAACACGGAGCGGATTTTGTCCATCAGTCTGAATCCTCCACGCTGCACGAGCCACAAACTACTAGAAGGCTCCATTATCATCGAGGAAGCTGCCCACGGTTCAAGTCAAACACTCGACGTGCAGCGAGTTACTGCTGACAGCAAGGTTGATGTTAACGACGACTTATTTATTGCACTCGCTCAGGCATTGTAGCCTTGTAGATAGGCTATTTTTAAATATTTTTTAAATTATTATTTAAATAATAATTGAAACACGGCATTATATATAATAAATATATATATTATATATATATAATACAATTATTTGTGTTTAATATATTTTAATAAAAATGTATTTTAACACAACTATCTGCTTAAACCAGTTGTGACCAAAAAAAAATGTGACAAAAAAAAAAAAAGATGTCCTTGCAAGTGTTTTGTGCATTTAGTTCCTCTGCAGAACAATGCGACTAAAGATGTGCCTGAATACAAATACTTTATGTAGGCCTATACTGCATTTAATCAAGAACCTCTCAAAAGTGTGTTATTTAGCTAGGCTATATTCAGATGTATAAATATATTCCCATGCATATAGCCCACGTTGCCATTTAACTTTGACGTGTGTTTTTTTGGTTGTTAAAGACAAGTTTAATCATCAGTGACAACTTTTGCAGTGTCATAGTTTCACAGTGTTTCTACTACGTCAACTGGATATTGCTTACTCCATCTAGACGAATAGGTTTTTGGGCATCTTCATAAGGTTGCTATCACAATAGTATAATCTGGCTGACCTATTTGTTCAGTGTGGAAGTCGTCTTACATATTACTCTGCCCTCACTGTTTTTCATTCTTTTCCAGTCCTGATTATGCTGGTCCTCAAAATAAATACTTGTTCTCAAGTTAATTTTACCACTGGGGCCTTGACTGTTCCCAGCTGTCCCTCCTCCCATCCACTCTCGAATTGGTCCCTGACCATACATGGTCTTAGTTGAAGAAAGCGGCAGGCCAAGAGAGCTAGGAAGAAGTGATCTGCCACTCAAACAAGCCTGTGTGTGAAAGGGAGGACTCGGTACCGCTGGCCATGTTACTCCCCAACCGCAAAAATGTACACTGTAATAGTGTAGAGCTAAAAATGGGCGAGGAACTAACAGCAGCGAAACAGAAACCTTACCTAGACTGTATGTTTCACTTACTGTAGCTTGTAATGACTTGAATTGCCTTTTAGGAAAAAAGGTCCAAAGATCCAAAAAGGTGTTTCTGGGTGTGGATGTTTAAATACTCTTTCTTTTACAGGTGCCAGGTGAGTCATATTATAATAAGCTTGACAAACAAAATCTAAGGTGAGACTACAGCATTCACATAATTTACAGGAGTTTATCAGCAAAAATTTAATTGGTTTCAGAATTGTGATGCATGCTGGTTTATGCATGTACAAACCTGTTTTTCAAATACTTGGTGGTATCTTGGCATTTTAGAACCAGAAAGTCTGAGCGTAAGTATTCATAGCAATTAAAATGACTGTCTGATTCATAGGTGTTTTTGATGGCATTTGAGTTC
This sequence comes from Enteromius unitaeniatus, assembly GCA_032359435.1. NCBI lineage: Eukaryota > Metazoa > Chordata > Actinopteri > Cypriniformes > Cyprinidae > Enteromius > Enteromius unitaeniatus. The sequence continues at coordinate 9,038,470 of JAUMHI010000041.1, read as the reverse complement.
GTAGAGGGGATATGATGATATAATTGACGTTATGTTACTCTAATGAAGTGAGAGACAGCCTTCCTTCCTACATACTCAGATTTTATGACACACAGCATGGAATTGAACACTCTTGACTTATAAAGACTCTCTGAAATCGCTTTATGAGCACATGTTTTCATAAACAGTGTTTAGAGTCCTTATCTGTTTTTCTTTTTATCTGTTAAATAGGTTTCTTTCTTTCTTTTTTACAGTGTATGATAATTTTAGCGGTTAATATAGTGTGACAGAAGTTAAACATATTTCTGCTTTCACATTCATAAAGCCCATAATGTACAAAAAAATAGGAATTTAAAGGTTTGCAAGAATTGAAAGTTAATTGTTACGCCTTAATGCCTTATAAATAATGTAAACTGATGGAAATAAATGGATGATCAAGCCATGAACAACCACGAAAATCATAAACAGTAAAACTCAACTACTGATAAAATGATTCTTATCAACCCACTTCCTGCTTTTCTAGCTCTCGCTGCACTTTTCTCTCTTTATTTCTCCAGCTATTCCTTGGGATCTCTCTCAGTCCCATACGTCTGACTTAATAGGGCTTCTCGGTCTCTTTGAGTAATATTAAAGGAATAGTTGAAAATTTTCATTTTTGAAATGTGAGCTATTCCTTTAATGATGAGCAAAAGGCTGACAGTTAACTGACAAGATTTCACTATACAGTAGCATCCTACAAGTAAAACACCCCTGAGTCAGAAAGCCTACTCACTCTTGACATTACTCATGCTCTGAAAAACATTAACACTTTCTGTGTGAGTGCAGAAACATGAGCACCAGTTCAACAAGAGAAGCAGGATACAGGAGACAAAAGACTGTCACAGTAACACTGCATGCACCTTCCGTTATAAAACATATCTGATTGACAACAACAGTACTGAAGATTAACTATTTTTCATCTTGCCATAAAAAATCTTTTTTCTGTATCTCATAATATGACAAACCTCAACATCATTATTTCTAGATGTTTGTGCACAAATAGAAAAAAGTTAATCAGATGAATCCTGTATTTCTGTACTTGCACTTGCTAGTTAATGGCCAAAGAAAATAATGTTTATGGGCTTGCACAATGCATTTATCATTTTATTGCGTGCATTGCAGGAGGTGGTAATAACTCAACACAGCAGCTGAAGTCAACTCATTTTTTAAAGGTGAAACCACCCTAACTTGCTGTCTAATCAGCCAAATACCTTTCACTTTTAAGATTTCTAAAGCTAGTTTTATGGTTTTTCACAAACAAAATTAGATAATGTTAACAATCACGCACGCTTTACTACAAAAGGAAGATATGACAAAAGTGCAAAAACACTAACAAACGATACCGAACTAAAGCCAAGAGGTGCAAACATGACATCTATAATAATACAGAGTATGTATTCAGAATAGAATAAGGTTCGGTTTGGCTAGTAAGGTGTGGTTAGATCCTTTTCTTAGCTTTGTCAACAGTTTATTTAAAGAAAGGTTTTCCAAACAAGTTAGTAGATAATTTGGGTGGCATGTAATAATGCCTTTCTTGTGAAAAAAAAAAAAAAAGGAAATGTACTTCAGAAGACTTGGAATATTGCGCCATAAAAGTGGTCCTTACAGTAGTTTTTGTCATTTAGCATAACAGGCTCTGGTTACCATTCATTTTCATTGGACAGACTAAACGGCAATGAAAAAATATGTTTTTTTTATCCCTCTTTAAACATCCAGATTTCTTTTTTTGGTATAGCTGGATTGTAAAATGTATAGGGGCCAAAGCTTGTTAATGGCCTTGCAGCCCAACAACAACATTTTGAATCTGATGTGAGCCATTATGGATGCACTCAAGGGGTAATGACAGCAGACCAATGAGGAATGAGTAGCAATAATCTAGTCAAGAGATAAATAAAAAATGTTCTGATGCTGAAAGACATCAGAGAGATAATGCTGAAGGGCAGAATGAGAGCCAAGCTTTTAGGGCGGGAAAATTGCTTAACATTCATTTATAACCTAAAATCTCATTTCCATCCAATAGGACCTTAGACTTTGAATGTAAAAATATAATTCATCGTGAAATACATGTATCATTTAAGGTGTCAAGACGTCACAAAATAGCATTGAAATCAGCGCTCCTTTTATTACAACAGCAATTTATCAGAAGCCGTATTAGCTGGAAATCTTTTATTTTAAGCATACGGCTTGCCTGGAGGCACCAGCACTGTACAGACGTAGTGTAGTGTGCCAAAAAATGATCAGGTTTCCTCATCACACAGTGGCTAGTGATAAGATCCTTGTAAAAATAGGGCTTGTAGTGCACTTCTACCTCAGTGAAGAATCTATTCTAATATATTACACAGGCCTAACCTCGCATTACACCATTAAAATTCTTTTGTTCTGACTAAGACTTTGTTATGGCTACAGATGTCTGTCTGAGCTGCCACACTTTCTCAGGCAACGGAGGTGAAGCATGGAACGTGTGGAAATTCCCCTGCAGAAATCCACTGACAGGTACGTGAGAGAACGCCCCCTTTAAGGAAAGAAAGAAGCGCGAGAACCTATTAAGGTGGACTTTAGAACTTGTATGCGGATAATGACAAACAAGCCTCAACTTTGACCCAAACGTTTAGCAGTTTAGTCTCTCATCCAGAAACAAATGAGCTGAAGATTTGCGTATTGAGTATTGACAGAAGGCCTGCCTGTTCTGTACAGTATGTGTTGGTGGTAGGTACAGATATAAACCCTGACAAACGAGAAGGCAAGATAACAATGGCGAGGGAGATGAAAGAGAAATGGCAGAAAAAGGGAAGTTTGACAGACAGAGAAGGGAGAGAGGGAGGGCGCAGAGAGGGGGAGGCAGAGAGGGCAAATGCAAACAATGAATAAATATTCATGTTCACCGACAGAAAGGTTGCAGTGTGCAAAATTTCCAGCCTTTTGCAATGTGAGTGGGAGATACCAATGCAGAACCGAGAGGGGGAGGAACGAGAGCATTTACGAGCCTGAAGAATGATTCCACTGATCAAGGAGGTCCTCTGAAAAATGTACTTGCAAATCGAAACAGCCTTTTATTGTTTGTTCAGATGTGTCACAAACGAGCGACACTTAAATAACGATTCTTTCCAGTCTGTTAGATACAAAGAGGTTTTAGTGCACTGACACATTTCTGGGGCTTTTGAAGATGTAGATTGTAGGGTACAGAGTCAGTAGAACCAGAGGGGAAAAATCTGAACCACATCTGCTGCTGTTGTGCATGAGTTGCCTGGCAGAAGAAGTTTTTTTTGTCCTCACCGAATGAGATGAGAGTTAAAACATCTAAACTCTGCCTGAAGTGCTTACAAGGCTTTTTGAAATCAACCAATGTCCTTGTGGCATTTTCCAGACAGATTCAGCACTATGTTGAATGGTTTTGTAACAATAAGGCTGATCTTGGTCCTGTTTTGCGGCAGACTGGCTCATTCTTCTGTCAACAGCAATGTGAGATTTACAAACATGCACAGAACGTTCCTGCTGATGCTGTACAAATTCTTTTATACTGATTACAAATCATATCAAAACAACTGCAAAGCTTCTAAGAATTTAAATTACATGTCTTCGTTTGCCATCATATAATCTAATTTTTTAATTTTTTCTTTGAAACTTTGCATTAATCAGTTGCAGTTGTTTCCTTTTATTTCAAAACAAGAATAGCCTAAAAAATTACTGATTATTGAACTAAAAAAGAATAAAAAATGTATTCATATTTTTTTTTCGTAAAATTTTTTTTTTTCCATAATTAATAAAGCAAAAAGGTCTGAACAGTAAGCCAGAAATACCTTAAATGACCAGTGTTATTCTATTATTTATTTTATAGTATTATAATATTTATTAATATTTTGAATTAGAAAAATATTTTTTTTATTTATATTTATGCATTAATAAATTTTTTATTATAGTTTTAATTTGAGTTTACATAATTTGAAATGATTTTTTCATTTGTATAATTTTTTTCTATATTAAAGATAATAGAAAAACGTTAATATTTTAACAATATTTTTATTTAATTCTACGAATTTTAGTAGGCGTACTTCAACTTTATTTTAGCTGACAAGGCACCATTTCTAAATTTAGTTCATGTTTTGTTGAAGTTTTACATCTAATATTTATATTTTATTTGACTTTATTTTAATTACTAAATTAACAAACTAATTTTAACTGCCTTATTTTTAGATACAGTAACAACAAGAGCAGGAAAGACTGAATGAGTGAGCTCTGCTGCTAACTGTGGGCACGTTAGGGCCGATGCTAAGACAGCATGATTAATGAACACAATGATGTGAACCTCTGAATATGACGAAGAAGCCTAAACTAAACCAGTCCTCATGGGAGAAATGCTCACAGACCAGCACAACTGACACCTACAACTTTCCATCAACATTTATACAACCGAACAACCATTAACAAAGCCTCACTCCACCCAACTCACATGTAATACATATAAACTTCTATAAAGAATGTCAGCTTGCTATGAGTGGCTAGTTCTGTAATCTTACGTAATGATTTAATATCTAAAAAAAACATTTTTAACCATTATTTACTGTTTCACGTTACACATACGTATATAAATGCAAACATATTCTCTTAAATGGATTCTTTTAAGCAAGAGTTAATGTAAGGAGTCATTATTATCATTTTGTAATGTGGTGTTGTAAACAAAGTTCTCCCTTGGGGACAATAAAGGGGCAATCAAGGTGAAAAAGAGAAACGGGTTGGAAATGAAGTGATGGGGTAAACATATGCTATGCTTTGCAGCAGGTCACCTGTGGTATACTTCCTCACCCCAACCACAGGAAGACCGACCACATAAAAACAGGAAACTCCACTGCTCTAACACATCAAAGAGCTAAAGCGCATAGGTGAAGTCCTCAAAATAGCCATGCCAAACTGAAGGCTTTCTGTGTACAGAGGGTTATAAGAAATACATTTGAAAGTCATATTTCTAAATGACAGTAGAGATATATACACAGAGGCAAGTTATATTTTTAGATTGCTGGATGATGCAAAAAGCCAGCTGAACGTTTCCCATTCAGATTTTGCCTCAATTTTGTAAAACATTTAACACGCAAATTTGACATGTTGACAAAATATAAAGCTCCTTTGTTAGGAAATGCGTTTCATGCGTCGCTACCCTATTGATAATGGGAACTATTTACTTTTTTGATATGAACGCTTCAAAAAAATCAAAGCTGTTGTGAAACTGGATTTGATGAGTGATGCTAAAAGCGAAACTCCTTAGTTGACACTACATCTTAAAAGTGTGTGCGTGCGCAAGATGCTGAAAACACAGTCAGCTGCAGCATAGTGGCCAAAGTCGTATGTATAATGCATGTTTACACAGTGACACATTTTGTTATGCATGTAAAAATATGCTACACAGACATCTGCATCTTAGCCTTATGCATGCACAAAACATCCTGCATTCGTCTACCAGAGTGAGAAGGAAACAATTTTACTGCAAAACAGAAAACAGGCCTTTACCACTTAGTCATTTTTCCTACAGAAGTGTCAAAGAGAGCACTGTCTAGCAACCAGCAATTTGGTCAACAACATTACATACATGGAAACAAATACTAACAAATGAAAGCTCTATGAGCGTCTTTTCGTTTTTCTTTCTACTCTGTAAGTTGTGATTTCCTACCAGCACCGGTCTAGGTTGAGCCCAGCGGTGTTCATTATCGGCTTCATTATCAAGCTGAAGGGCATCAGATGATGTGTGCAGACTGTCTTACACATGATGCATGTCAAACTAGGACACAATGTCACTTAGCACTTTAAAGACTAGAGAGAAGGAGAGGGGGAAGGTTAGTGCGCTTGCTCTGTGAAATATTGTCATGAAGCGCTCCTGACTCTTCACTTGGCTCCATGGCTCACTTTACAGATGTGGTTTCTGGTGAACTCTAACAGGAGGTGAACACATCAGGATGAAGAACGATCAAGAGTAACTGGAACTCTATATACAAATAAATCTCAACTGTATCAGAGAACAAGGCTTACTGGTGAGTACACACAACCAGGAAGGCGGGAGGAACTAAGGGAGAGTGAAGGGTGGAAAGAGGAGGGTGGGGAGAGGGAAGCTGGGCGGAGCTGTTACGGGGGCCCTTGTTTAGATTTATCACCCATAATGAAGATGGGTGAGGGGCCTTCGCGGTACCCAACACCTCTGCCATGAGGGACCCTACACACACCTTTAATGAGCCTCCAGACACCGAACAAGCACGGGCGGCACCCACGATCTGTAAAAGTGCATGTACACCAGCGGGGTATGCCATTACATTCCCTAAAATAATCATAATTCAATTTGTGGTATGATGCAAGTGCAATTATTAGTAAGTAGTATGCAAATTGTGTCAAAGCCTTCATTCAGATGCACCACAGGAGATGGAGATTAGTTGACTCAGAGCGCCATCTTTAGATTAAGTATTTCCTTTATAATTCTTAATTTGCCCTTGAAAGCCATGACTTACTCGAAGACCTCATAAATAAGGGATTTTCGTGATAGACTGTGATCAGACTGTGATAGTGAAGAAAATCAATAAAATGTTTATAAGGAACGTACAGTACTTGACATTGCAGATCCAAAGGGGTTGTATACACTTGCATAAAACAGCAGCAGAACAAAGGAATAAGCATCACGAATGGAAATGGAACATTGTAACTACGTTGCCTGTTGGCTCCAGACATCACACAAAAATAGCTGCTGAGCCAGTAGGTGTGGTGCCATGGCAACTGGGGCTCAGGTTTGATGTCCCAACGACTCACCATAGCAACCGGCCCAGATTGCCTGTCACAGCATGAGGTCAGTGTTGCTATGGAGACACACCAACTGAGCAATGGGCTTGTCGTCTTTTTAGCAGTGTGTGTGTGTGTGTGTGTTAGGAAGGGTGGGTGCAAACAAGCCATGTTAAAAAATGCACCGCCGCAGCCAGCACATTTCCCCAATTAACATTCAACTTATTCATGCAGGTGTTTCACTGTTCTTGCCCAGTGGAGTGAATCACATAAAATCTTGATGAACAAACAAAATGTTAGTATTTACATACAAATTTATTCTTCCAAACAATTTGAATCCAAATTCCCTTTATCTTTTGACATACAAGTTTCAGAACTCAAAACTTTCTCATTAGTCTGAAACAGATTATATTGAAGCCAATCTGCCAAGAAGACCGCAGAAGATCAACGCTTGCATGTGCATGGCTGCCTGTTTAGCCCCGCCCACTAATTCTACACAGTTGCCGGGTTAGCTCCGCCCACTTGTTTAAAAGCACTGCCTGTTTAGCCCCACCCACCGATTCTACACAGCTGCCAGTTTAGCCCCACCCACAGGTTCAACATCCCTGCCTGTTTAGCCCAGCCCACCGGTTCTAAATGGGTGCGTTCGACTTAATGCGGCGCCACAAGACATCGGCTTGCGCCTTACAAAGCAGTGCATTCTTGTAAGATCATTTGTCCGACTTTGATCGGCACTGCAGCCGCCTTTCGATCAAATGTGCCATCAAAGTACCGCAAGAGCAAAACGAGAGAAGTCGCACAGGTCAGGCTGCGAAAGCCTTGATGACGACACACTTTATTCTCATTGGTCAGATTATAGACAAGCACGATGTGTGCTGCATGTTTTTTCTTTAAAAAGTTCCTGTATGTAACCAATCTTAATATCGAATATCTGA
>JAUMHI010000041.1:8997822-9011653 GCA_032359435.1 Enteromius unitaeniatus | reverse complement strand
TAATGGAGTCATTTTTACAGTAAGTAATTTGTACTTTTACTCAAGTATGTTTTTCGGGTACTCTTTACACCTCTGCCCCAAACCCGCCCAAATTTTGTCCACCCGCCAAAGCAAATATTTACCCGCACAAACAAATTGAAAACCACCTAATTGGGCCTGGTATCGAGTTCGATACCTTTTATGTACCGACCGAATTGTCTCGATACAACCGAGTATCGAAAAACGTCTCATCGTTCGGTACCCAATTTCGATAACTAAGGGGTTAATCTCTTTCACGTCATTGAGCCAATAAGACTGCAACACTAGCCAGTGTGTTTGACCAGAAGTGTGTAAACTAGCCTTATGTTATTTATATCATTTACACGACTGCACATCATTTCTGTCTCTGCATTAACTTGTGCTTTCTGTATCGTGCACGGCGCAGTTCCGCCACACACACAAACACCGCACACGCAGTGAGCACACTTCCGCTTTCAATAGTTTTTGCCTATATTTAACTGCAAAAGAGGAATTCTACTTGTTTCTGTGTTAATGCAGACGCGCAGTTTTGTTTACTAGCAGCGTGACCTGCGCAAGACCAGGCTACATGAATAACATCTCCAGAACTGCAGAAAAGTTACTTCATGGGATGGGATGGGAAGGGAAGGGTTATTAAAAAATTATAAGGCTATTGTAAGAATAAATAATAATGCACTAGTGTAAAGGTAGCATAACAGATGTGTAAACTGAAAACTATTTAAGCTTTATTAAAACTAATTTGCACTGATTCATTGTGTTGGATATATTTTTTTCATTCATTGGCTCAGGAGAGGAGGTTTTGAGTCGGTATAAATGTCAACAAGCTGAAAAAAACCCCAGTTTTTTGAATTAATGTAATTTTACTGAATTTAACAGATTTAATAAAATTGGTATCGAAAAAGGTATCATTCAGGAACTGGTATCGAACTCAAAGTATCGGTATCGAATATTTTTTGAATGACCATACAGAACACCCTAAGTAACCACGTAGCAATCACCCAGAACACCGTGCCAAATGGATATGACCTCACAATCACAGAGACCACCCTAGCAACCTGAACACCCTAGCAAGCACCAAGAACACCCTAATAAACATCCATGCAACCACTCAGAAAACCTTAGCAACTACCTACCAATGCAGCTGTAGCAACGACCTAGCAATCACCCAAAGCCCCAAGCAAATATTAACTTTTAATAATATAAGTGTTCTACTCTTTGACTGCCATGACTGGCTTTCAGATAAACACTAAAGAAATATGGAGATTTTAATGAGAAATCAGCCAGTCGATTGCACTCAGTGCTTTTGACCACACGTGTGCCTTTTTGCGGTTCACCCCATGAAATCGTTTTCTTTTTGAGCGAGTGGAGAATAAAGACTATTCATATACTGTATGAGGGAATGCTAGAGCTGAATAACAGTCCGTTGTGACTCTCAGAATCCTGAGCAGAAGGTCCGGGTGTCACATCATCAATTCAAAGTTTTTCCTGTATGTATCTTTAGTATACAACGTATATCAATTTGGTTTAGTTATCACCGACAAAATGACCAAATTAAACCATTATCATTTAAACGTCTCTCTTCCAGGGAGAAATGATGCTAGAATTAGCTCTAATGTTGACTGGAAATGGAGCTGAACAGGAAATAGAGTGTGTGAAAAGGGCTTGCAGTGGCTAAATGGGAGAACACATAAAAAAGGCAGGAAATTAGGTAAAGCTCATTAAAAGAGAGTGTTGCAGCTGGAAGATAAGCAGACTGTGACTTCTCTATTAGACAGCTCGTTACCTAGAGTTATCGAGCAGCAAAGACCAATCATATTGCATGCAGCTATAGTCTAAAGCAGAAGATAGATTAGTGTCCACAGAGTGTGAAACAGAGAAACTATTAAAGCTTTTGGACATATCCACACATTCAGCATAACGTATTTTACCTTTTTTTTCATTGAGGCATAGACTATGCTAGCATGGAGCATCGCATCTGATCTGTGAAACTCTGAAATGTTATTTGCTGATTTACATTTAGATCTGTCCACCGTGATAACAGTAAAACTGATAAAACCCCCATTTGTCAGCCGGCTAACTGTTGCTAATCAGAACAGAAAGCTTTTTCATCAAAACAGACACATTGATTTTTCATCAGAACTATTTTTGTCCTCTTTCCCCAAGCAAGTCCCATCCAGAGATACAGTTATAATTATTGTCTTGTTTTTAGTCACTCAGACGACATTAGCTGGTATATTAGTCCTGATTCTGCCAGTGTAAAGAAATTCTTAGTTTCACTGAGCATTACAGTGACATTGAGTTCTCTAGCAAACTGCCTAACAACTTCACTGTTTTTCCTTTACAAAGATACAAAATTAATTTATTTTAAAACGTGTGCAAAAGAGGTTTGCTGATCAAAATTGATGAGTTGATTCTCAGTGAAACTGTTATACTCTTCATGACGTATTATATAATGACATGCAAAATGGCCTAACTATAGGTTTTAAATCATGAAAGAAATGTTTTGGATGAGTTACAATTTTTTTTACGTTTTAGTGTCGTAATATTTTGGAAAATAAAGTCATAATTAGCTATAAAATAGATAGATTAAGAAACATGATACTGTATTATAAAAGTACCAAAAGTACACATTTTTGGGTGCCGGGCACACTACAAATAACAGATGCAGTCAAAGACTTGAAATATTATTTCCAAGCATACTGTCCCTGTGACAGTTGGTATGATTTCTGTTATTAATCCCAAATTCATTAAAATCAATCCCAGTGATCTTGCAATTTCTCCCAGTGCGCCTAATCCAAGGCAATTTCATGTATACTTCAATTGCTTTAATTCTCATAATTTTTACATTATTCTCAAAACACTGACTTTATTCTGAAAACTTTTCGACTTTATTCTCGTAATTTTGAATTTAATTTCGAAATATTAATCGCATAATCTTAGATTGTTTTATTTCACATGGCATTAAAATGCCCTTGTACAAGAGATGTGATGTCCCATAAAACAAGACTTACAATTTACAGAATGTTAAGAATGCTAAGAAAAATGAGCTAAAGCAATGAAGAAAAATTGTAATATGAGCCATTTATTGGACAAAAAAAGAGCTTCTACATATCAGTGAAATTATTAATATCAGTGCACCCATAGCAATAACGACGTGTAAAGCTTTGCCTTCAGGTTTTAAAAGCCTTGAAAAATGACAGACAGACTGTAGATGCTGTTACAGTAAGAAATGTCTATGGCATTTTGATTACAGTGTGTTTGATTACAGTAAAACTGTTATGCAGATCATTCAGAAAAGAAAAAGAATACTGTGTCAGAACATTTTTAATTCATTATTGCTCAAAGTTGAGCGATAGAATTTGTAGTCTGAAAATTATAAGCTTTAATTTCATTATGTTGTAGTTATAATTAGTCTGTATGTTTTGCTACACAAAGGGGATGGCTTTAAAAACCCAAAGAACCCAGTCATCCATATTTAGCATCCGCTTCTAATGTTAGCTCTTGCAGGAGAGAGGAGTCTCAGTAGGCCTCCAGGAAGTTGCCAAAATGGAAACACATTTCTGTATGAGAGAATTTGACTGGAGTATAAATAACTAATGCGAACACATTTCATTGTTGTACATATAATATAATTTTATCATAATGCAAGATTTTTCCATAAGAAAACCACTAATGCAAATGGCATTCTTAATGGCTGTGTGTATACCTACAATTCCTGTGCAAGAGTTAAATGAGAAAAAGCATCTGAAAATCTGCTGTATCAGCAAAAATGCACCTAACGTTTGTTTTATGTTTAAATTCCAGCCAGCTGCCGGGTCTGAATCCGATCCTGGTGGGAAATAACAGAAACAGATGCATGGTGCTGGTGTGAATTACAGATATAAATCTGGATCACATCATCAGCATTCAGACATTTTTGTTTGTGTGTGTTTCGCATCCTCTAAGCTTTGCAATTTAATCACCCAGATTGCTTTTGATGCCTTTATACTTCAAACGCAGGCATGGTAATTTATCAGCAGTGAATGAGAGGTATGGCTCTGAACATTACTTTGACAGCCTAGGAACACAGAGCGCTGTTTGCCAGACAACCTCACATCTGGGTTAATATGAGGTTATTTTAAGGACCTAATCATACATACGAACAAGGACAGTACTTCCTAGTCAAAGCTATTGTCAAATATGGGTGAACAGGCCATTTAGAAATAAGTGCTGGAGGGTTTTCAAACACATTCTTATTAAAAGGTCAGCAGAGTCAGGACTGAGCTTTGAGAACTGCTGTATTTAACATATGTCTTCAGACTCTCTGCAGTAGCTTTGATAAAGGTCACTGAAAAGCCTCTGTGAAAATGAGTATCTGTCTATAATGGGCAAAGAATGAAGAGGATGTTGGTGGGTTTTAATGATTGTTCATACATCCCAGTCACATGCACACAAAACAGTTTTGTTACGCTAGCATTTAACCAATGGTATTTGTAATAAAACTGTAGTTATAAAGAGTTTAAAGAGTTCTTTGAATGCAATATTCATAAACATAAATGTTTGTTTGAAGGATGTGTACATCCCTACTACAGGGTGGGCCATTTATATGGATACACCTTAATAAATATATAATAAAATGACCACCATGGTCACCACCCATCTTGAAAAGTTTCCCTCCTCGCATATACTAATGTGCCACAAACAGGAAGTTAATATCACCAACCATTTCCATTTTATTAAGGTGTATCCATATAAATGGCCCACCCTGTATAATGATAAAAATACACCCAGCTGTTTTTTTGAATCCCTTTTTTAAAATCCCCTTTCTCAAATCAGGCTGTTCTGAGATTCCTGTCAAAATGACATAGACTTCACACTGCAGGCTGAAGTGGCTCAAATCAGATTTTTTTTGCCCAAATGTGAACCATATCAGTCTGAACAGCACAAATCAAGGCCAGGCCACTTTCATATGAGATCCTAAATCGAATACATATCCAATGTTTTGAATCCTATGTCTGAATGGCCATGTCACATTATACACGTTTTTTAATGTCATTGAAATGCGACAGACGTCACAATTCTGCGCTGGAGGGGTGGGAAGTTTAAAATCACCATGGCAGACAACTTTGTTATTTAGGCTCAGATTGCACATTAACTTAAAAATCACTAAACACACTCTAACATGAGCAGCATTCATGTTTATTTTAGCAAAAAAATCTGATCTGAGCATTGAGACCTACAGTGTGAACTAAGCCATAGTTCTGCACATACTCCTCCCATTGATTGACAAGGCTCTCTTACCTTAAGGCCCATTCACACCAAGGACGCTAACTATAATGGTTTGTTCAAACCAGACGCAAATGAAGCATTAAGCACAAGTGATTTACATGTTAAGTCACTGCAAAGACGTGAATGACGCTGTGCGAACTGAGCATTTTGCACAAATCGCTCAAGCTAAACTTTGGTGAAAATTCCATCCACACCAGTGAACGATATCGTCTGTTTATTCTAAAATGCATGTGTGTCTGCTGCTTTAAATTCTCTAGCTCATAACAGCAGGATGGATTCTGATAGGCTGTCAATGTTTGTATCATTCAGCAGCTAAGAAATAATCATTTTTAAAAGGATTCCAATGATATAGTTTCTCTGTGTCTTTATCTTTATAGTAGTGGTGTAGACTCTACACCATCTTTAATTTGTAGAACTATATGTTTAATGCTATACATCTTAGTTGTAGTCATAACTTATAGTGATTGATTTAACTATACATCATAGTTATGGTGCTTGGTGTAAACGGGCCTTTAGTGAGCTGTCATCAGCCTTTGTGTCGACTCCAGTGCAGGGGAAGACAAGAGTGTTTCTGATTAATCAATTGAGGTGTTCGGTTGTTGGATGTTATAATGAATATAGCAGTCGTTATTTACTCCAGACATCTGAGACACTGAAGACCCAAAGGATTAAAGTTACTTTTGTTTTAAAGATAATGTACAATAATATATATCCTTTGGTAACACTTTACAATAACAGTACATGAATTATCATGCACTAATACATACACTTCTTGACTATAAACTAATGATGCCATTTTGTGCCATTATGTTTGATTTAGTTTATCACAAATTGTTAATTAATGCATTAATTACCTCTCGACTTACACAGCGGTTGCGTTTGTATGCAAACGCAAACGTATCTCCTTTTCAGGAGAGTAGCCTAATTTGTCGATTTCTTCGGTTTCTTCTTCAGGTCTGAGATTCTCAACTCTCTTGACGACCACGAGCCCAGCTTTGGCACAAAATCCAGCACAGTTGTGGCGGAAACGGGATCCCAGAGACACGCAAATGTTTATATTTAATTCTAAAATGTTAGTTGAATGAGTTAAAAATGTATGCAGTATAGTGCTTGCTCGTGGAATAAACAACCCAAGCTGCTGGGTCAGTTCAGCCTAGCACGTGTTCAGTCTTATATTTACCCAAATTGGGTTTTAAACCTGGTTTTAGAGTGTAGGTTTCCACTACACAAGTTATTTGAGATAAAACCCACGTCAACAATTTCAAAACGTCATTCCAGACTTGTGTTTCTTCAGAGATGAAAAATGAGAAATGTCTCTGTCTAGAAATCACTGTTTACGGTAATTACCAACATATATATTCTACTTTTGGTCAACAACAAGAAAGTGAGTCATTAATGTTATACATTTTTGGGAGAACTGTCTTTTAATTCACTGTTTCATTAAATAGTTTTTGATAATGTTATAAAATTAATGTTATGAAATTAATCATAACACAGCAACCTCTGTCATTATCACCAAAGCAATAGCTTGGAATCATGCATGGAGAACCACACTGGAAGGCTACACATCTTCTTAGCAATCTGGAATGTTTTACATGCACTACATATATATGGAGATCAATTCTCACAGCTACATTTGAAATGCAGAGGTAAATGGAAATCTCATTTGTTAAACAGTGCAAAGTTTTTCAGCGAAACATTCGCTTAAGAAGGAACAGGTGAAACATGCAGAGCAAAATGTGCAGTTTCTTTTAATCTGTTAACATTTTGTGAGTTGCTGGCCTGTTTTTATATTGTAACTAAAAGGCCTTGGCCTTAATGTGGAGGAAATCTTAACCATGAGAGCTTTTGTACATCTCTCAGATCCCTTTAAGAGTCATTTACTAAATTATGTTACATTCTCATTCATCTTTGCCCCAGCCAGCCACGCTTAGTTTGATAAAGGTGCAATCCACTTGAAGTATGTATAATTTCCTGTAATGGAACAATAATGGAAGAAGTGCTCATTCTCTTCACAGAGTCGGTTATCATTACCTTTCATAACTTTAACTGAGATCATGCACACTTAATGGGAGGTTAGTAAGTTATTCAGGTTGACTCTATTTTCCATATTATTTGTATGCACAGAGTTTTTCATATGAAATTTTGCTACAACATGCACTCATACCATCAATATTTAAACACAATTAAAACATAATTTTCCACTTAATACTGAACATACTGCAGTGAACTTTAAGAAACTGACGCTCAAATGCTGTTTATCTTGCTTTGTAATTTGTTAGAGTGGTGATCCATTCCTGTCATGACAGCAAGAAGAATAATTACAGTTACAATGAGTCACTTTGGAGAATTGCTTGAGCCTTAAGTACATCCACCTGTCTTTTGAGTGGCAAGAGCACACGCTGTGATCAAGATGAAGAAAATGAGATGCGAAGATAACAAATCAGCTCCACATTCCTGATACAATACTGTGTAATCCCCATCTAAAATGTGACCGTAGAAAAAATGCTAATTTAATTTGAGAAAACAATCATGTTGATTCTCCTCGGCTCATGTAGTGAAACATGTATCAATTTTAGTCTTTGATAACCTCCCAAAAGTTTTGTAGAATTGTTGATGCTGTGAAGTCAGTCTTGAGAGAGATAAGAACAGGAGCGGAGAGCAATGACTCACTTCGGCTGAGGTAAAAACTGTGGGAATTACGTGTTAATAAAGGACCAAATGAGGCAGAACTCTTTTGATTGATGTCCAAAAGAATGAATCAGCTAGTTATAGACCTAAACTACAGGTTATATGAGCCATGAGTTAGACATGTTATGTGGTAGTAACGTGAAAGAGTGCAGATGGCCACCTTTGAATTAAATGTTGTTGTTTTTTTTAAAATGTATGCTATATCCTGAATTTATTTTGCCTGAATATACAGTATTAAATCCAAAAAGTTTTTTATGCTTTTTTAAGCATTAAGTTTTTTTTTATGCCTCATAACACTTGATGGAACAGAGTCTTTGTGTTTTTATGCACTAACAGCACTGTAGGGTGAAATATGTCATAATGTAATTACTTTCAATTTGCAAGTGGTGCGTAAAATGAATTTGGGAATTTAATAAAGAGGGCATTGGGTATCTCAGAAAACCACTGGTCTATAACATCTACACTAAATAACACACCATGATAGAATACACAATGCCCATTCATGTTTTTAGACACACTATTTCTTTATGAATAAATCTGAGAAGTAAAAACGAGATATATGAAGGACTTACCAAAGCTCCAGTGTTCCATGGACATGGACTTGTTAACAACAACAACTGCTCCTTTAGGGGACCTGGCTGGAGCAGGAGCTTCCTTGGAGGAGGCAGCAGGAACAGGTGCTCACTTAGAAGACCTCAGCAGAAAAAGTTTTCCTTCGGGGGACCCAACTGGAGCAGGTACTCCTTTTGGGGCCCTGGTTGATGGAGGTGGTCCCTTTGGAGGCTTCAAGGGCAAAGGTGTTAAATTTTTTTCCCATGTCAGATACAGCCTCATATTTGGAGGTATGGTTAATTTTCTCCTCAGAGCGGCCCTAGCTGGATTAGGTGCAGGAGATGTTTCCTCAGGGGACACAGTGAGCACAGGTGGTCTCTCAGGAGTCCTGGCCAGAGCAGGAGCTTCCTCAGGGGTCCTGATCAGAGCAGGGGCTCCATCAGGGGACCTGGCTGGAGCAGGAGCTTCCTTGAAGGAGGCAGCAGGGACGGGTGCTCCCTTAGAAGACCTCACCAGAAAAGGTTTTCCTTCAGGGGACCCAACTGGAGCAGGTGCTTCCTGATGGGATGCAGTGGGAACAGGTACTCCCCCCGGGGAAGTGGAGGGAGCAGGTACTCATTTTGGGGCCCTGGCTGATGGCGGTGGTCCCTTTGGAGGCTTCAAGGGCAAAGGTGTTAAAATTTTTTTCCTGTGTCAGATACAGCCTCATATTTGGAGGTATGGTTAATTTTCTCCTCAGCTGGATTAGATGCAGGAGATGTTTCCTCGGGGGACACAGTGAGCACAGGTGGTCTCTCAGGGATCCTGGCCAGAGCAGGGGCTTCATTAGGCAACCTAGCCAGAGAAGGGGCTCCCTCAGGGGTCCTGGCCATAGCAGGGGCTCCATCAGGGGACATGGGCAGAGCAGGTGATAAGGTGCGTAAAAGCTCTTCAACCTCCATTATCGCCCACCACTGTCCTGCAAGGAGGCCTGTAATGAGCTCATCGTGCTCATTATTGGAGATGAAGAGTTGCATGGTTGACATACTTAGATTGAAAAAACAATGAAAATTGTAAATGAAATAATAAAATGTGTTATCCAAAATTTTTTTTATAATTTTGAAGAGTTGTCTGTAATAGTAAACTATCTGTGACAGTCTGCAAGAGAAAGAAAATGAGAAAATGAGTTGAGTAAACACACGAAAAATGCTGGCTGATATAGTTTTGTTCTGTTTTAAACATAACAAAGAAAGTAAGACTACTGCAACACACTTATTGGTTTCTGTAAAAAGGCCTGGACAAATTAGAGAGAAAAGTTGTGTTGATTATTAGAGTTGTATTGGTAATAACGTATTGTTAAAAACTATTTTAAGATGTCCGAGGATATCATTTGTGTAGTTAAACATATCTGTCAGCAAATATTCAATTTATTTCAAAGTGCGAAAGAAATAGTCAGACATTGCACTGTGATTAAAATGTGGTGGTTGCCTCTCATTTCAAATTGCTACAGATTTTTTTAAGGCCAGTTCAGCCTGAACAGAGCAGATCAGATTAGAGCACAGCACACTTTTAACATTTTATATTTCTAATGAGATTTTAAATATAAAAAAACCAACAACAAACAAACAGATGATGCAGCAAGGCGACAAAGATAACCCCTCCCCAGCAGTTTAAGCCTCCTAAACCTATCTCTTAAACACATTTGCGAATAATAAAAAAAATGTCTAGGATTACATTACATTTTTAGATCAGATTAAAATCTGCTATATATATTTCTAATGGCAACATTCACCTAATTGTTTATTTAAATTTTACTTACCCATCCTTTCATGTCTAAAAACCTTGTAAATTTGCAATCTGGACATTCACTACTATTTGGAAATATATATTTAGGCCCATACAAAGACACTCTTAAAAAATATTAGTCTGACTCTTATATAAGGAGTCAGATATATTATATAAAGTTGGCATTGAAATCTTACAAGAATCATTACCAGCAGTCGACAATTGACTAAGTAAGGACACATTGTTATGCCAGTAGGTGGAGAAAAGGTACCGTCTTATTACTAAGTCATTATAGAATACCTTAAACATTCATTCGGGAATGAAACAAGTTCCTTCAGCAAACGACTCCAAAATATTTTACTAATAATGCATAACAGAAAATAAAATACAAATGCTGTATACAATATATATCTATAACCAGGCTTCTTACTGAATTCAGTCAGTAGGCTATAATTTTACAGATCATCAGGGAATGATTTTAAAGTTCATTTCTTAATTCATGCTATTTTTGCACTATACACCACCAAAATAATTTGGCACAAACCCCAACAGATGGTATTTCTCTTTCTTCTCACATAGGCCTATAAAATGATAACTCAAATCAACATTGTCATATATAGGCTACTTTATTTGTTTTAGCTTAATTGAAGTTAAATTGGTCAAACTGCTTCTTATTTGACTCACTTGGATCACATTATAAAACCTAATTAGGATGATTTGAAACAATCAAATAACTGTAGTGCATTTTACAATGCTCTGATGTGTCTATTGCATTTCTATTCGGGGGGTCCACCCGAAGCTATAATACTAGCCTACATTTTATATTGTTTATTCAACCCCTGTCTGCCTAATAAAAGCTAAAACGCATACACCGGACCTGGATCTTTTTAAATGACAGAATAATCTCACTCCCTCGCTGTGATCTGACAGGTTAAGCCATACTCAATTACAACAGATCTGCTAAATTTCATGGTTATGCTCTGTTTTCTTGCAATTCAGTTGCATTTCCTCAGCGCTGTGTTTCCATGGTACTACAGAGGCAAATGATTAGGTGCAGATGTGAATAATTTCTGGCATTAGTGTTTCTCAGTCTGCACACATTCAGTGCTTGTTGAGGGTGCATTAAATGTATCCATGGAGACAAATGCAACAGGTGCAAATCCCTTGTTTGTGTGACCTGAGAGATCTTCCTGAGCATCCTCTGCTGATTTGGCTTTGTTGGAAATTTCTTAAAATACTCCTTTTAATAGCAAGACCTTGCAAGAGGCCTCTAATACTAAGCCAGCTGAAACCGTGATTGCTGAAAGAAGAACTCCATCAGTGGACTGAGATTGGTTTTAATCCATTTTAATTTACATTTGAGAAGGGTAGAGTACAAAACACAAAGACTCTGGTGAAATAAAATAATAATTATGCACTTTTCTGACAAGAATCTTTCTTGAAATATCTATAGCATCGTAATGGATCGTTCAAACTCTGTGGTTTTATCATTATTGTAAACCCAGCCTTTACACATGTACAATGTACAATTTTCAAAGCTGTCTATATACATTCAGGATTAAGTTTGCAGGGTTTCAATAGGGCTTGGGTTAATAAATTCAAGCCTGAAAAGCCTATTACTCAGCACTTTTTGCCAAATGTCTGCAGGTTATTTAATGCATGAACACGAACATAGGATGTGCTTTAGAAGAAGCACAAAGGCAGTTATAAACCTGTAAGAAAAAGGGCTCTTTGCCCTTAAAAAGGGATCGCAAGAAGACATGCCGGGTTCAACCTCTCAAAGCATTACACAACAGTTTATGCAATGCAGCTTGCAATGTCTAGCCACTCTTCAGCAGGTACAGAACTCATGCAAGATTAAAAAGAGCCTGTAGTTTGTCTCATCCCAAATGAATTTTGTACTTAGGGGTCAACATCTGGTTAAAGCTTATGCTGCTTAGGTTTGCTGAGACTGCTTTTTTCTGTCATGCTCATAAGGATGGTTTGGGCTGTTGGATATTTTATGCTCATTTATATGTACTTTTACATTATTTATGTAAGCTAGAAAGACCCTTCAGTCAAATGCATTTGCACATTATTATAATATGATAATTATAACATTATATGGAAAAACGTAAATGTTCAACAGTGGCGGCAAACATATTAAAGAAATACTTCACCTAGTTAGAATTTGCTGAAAAGTCGGCACTTTAACCATGCACTTTAAAAATAAATACCATAAAAAAAAAGTTAAATAACGGACCGTAAAAATACGGTAATTTTCTGAAAATCAAAAAACGGAAATGTTCCAGCAGCTGGGACACCACAATAAAAAAAATCCCTGTCATTTTCATATCAAATTATTAAAAAGACTATGATGCTGTTCCATCACATTTATTGCTTAACACTGAAATATTACATTCTCAAATTTCTGTACACAATTTTTACAGATTGCTTAATAAATACTGTATCACAACATCTCAATAGCCTATAGCAGGATGCATATTGAGTAACTTCACATTGCCAAAAACAATATGCATATTTATTATTCTTTCATACCATTTTTACCATATCGATTAGACAATTTATCTTTTTCTAAAAATAGTACTACATGTTTTATTTTAAATGCACAATTTTTCAACAACTTAGTATGTGTCAAGAGCCTAAAAGTCTAAAAAGGTTTTAATTATACTGTATTAGGTTCGTTATCTGCGTAGAATTAAAGGGGTCGAGCAATTAAACTGCAGCAAGTCATGTCATCATTATTTATACAGCACTTTTTACAATACAGATCATTTCAAAGAAGCTTTAAAGTATTAAACACAAAAACAGTGTTTTGAAGGAACCAAAATGTCACTTTTCTGGTCAGACAAAACCAGTAGTTTCTAGTCTGCAACAAAGTCAGATGTGCAGAGGACTGGTTCCTGTGGTTTTGTCTCAATGGCTGTTGAGGTGATGTGGTTTCAACTGGGAAATTGTCTTTGGGGCTCATGTAGATATCCTGGTCTCCAATGACATTCAGGCCTATAGAGGTCATCTCTCGATCCACCGTCTGGTCTGGATATGGATTGGATTCAGGTGGCTGGATTGATCATCTGATCTGGATACAGTCTGGATCTGGGCAGCTCTAGTGACTTCAGAATAAGAATAAAAAAAGCCTAATGTTAGTGTAGATGCCATTTTTCTTACAATGTAACAAGTAGGTGTTATGTCATGGTATTTACATAGAATATGAAGATTTATATTCTATTCCATGTAATTTTCCACTTTTCCACTGTATTTCAGAAATACAGGAAGAAACCGTAAAAAAAGGGGAAAAGTCTGTAAAATTAAGTGTGTACTGATAACAAAACATTGTATATATTATAAAAATATAATTGTGTACTTTGAAAGCATTAGCTTTGCCTAAATTACAGCTCTATAATTATGTTTCTTTTCTTTTGACTGCTTTAAGACAAACTCAGACGTTTCTTGACTTGTATATTGTGACGGCCGCCGATCAGCGTCGCCCTGGAAACCAACGAGCACCAGCTGGAACTCATCTGCCCGGGCCAATCGT
>JAUMHI010000041.1:8950373-8997722 GCA_032359435.1 Enteromius unitaeniatus | reverse complement strand
ATAAATCCACCCTCCGGGGTTTTGTGTTCATTCATCCCGTTGTCTGTCGTGCTCTCTAGCGCCACGGTTCACAATATGAAGATGAATGTTTGAATGTGACGCTACTGAAATATTCTTTCACCTGTGGAAGAAATATAAAGTATACATGGATGATTGATTCACATATGCAAATGTGTCCGGATAAAAAAAAAAAAGCCAACTAAAATTATTCAGCATCACATTATTATTATTATTATAAGCTTTGCAATTTAAGTCACAAAACAGTAAATGTTTTAATCAGGCTGTGTGTGATTCAGTAAACATTTTTCATCTTTAACCGTTTAAGACATTTATCATGTTCATACTTTGCATTTCCTACAATTCATTTATGTCAAATGGCACTTAAGATGAGGAGGAGACATTACAGACAGGCAATCTTTGCGCACACATCCACCTCAGTTGAAGGAAATGGGGGTGCGACCCTGTCTGTCCCCCAGGCAATTCTTTAAAATCCCCATCAGTCTCTGAATATGCTGTTCTGCATGACCACACTAGATCATTCGTGGCTGAGCTGAACTATTCATTGCTTTACCTCTGCCACGATAAAACATACCAGAGCTTTGCCTCTAAAGTAATGGCAGGTGTTATCCTAAATGTATTATGAGAGAAAAAAGGCTTTACTACGAGGGCACTAACCACACATTTGGTGCATTGATATCTTTTAAAATCATAGGTGAAATATTATTACTATCTGTCAAGTCAAAAACTGAAATGCAGACAAGATGGCATGTGATCCATCTATATGAGTATAATTCACAAAAAAATTGTAATATAATTGCAAGAAGTAAGTTGTAATTATGAGAAATTAAGTTGGAGCCGAGAAATATAAAGATAACATTTTCACAGTTTCTTATGGAAAAACAGATTAAGATTAAGCTCTCCTCTTTGCTTCAGTTTTTAGACACTTCAGATTTATTGTCATGCCTCTGGTGTAAAACTTGACTTAAAACAGTACTTACCCCAAAAACTAGTAAGTACTGAAGCATTATTTTCAATCAAACTACAAAACAATTTTCATATAAAGGCCCCATTTGATTGTGTCCTGTCCAGTGGTCTTTTAAGCTCAGTGTTGTCAGATATAATAATCCATGTACATCCTTGCTGCATTGTTTAGCTTTTATTGTGATAGGACAGATCAATATTGACAGAAAGTGAAGTGGGAGATAGAGAGGGGGCAGGATCCAGAAAGGTCCTTGAGTGCCCACAAGCCTATCGGCGCCGACAAGAGGTCATTCTTTTGACACCACTAAAGCGACACACAGTGCTGTGACAGCACACCTGGGCAAATGTATTCATTTGACTCCTGCTTTCATTTCTTGCTGACATGCCAGGTTTGGCAATGGACACGTTTTATTGCATTTGTGCTTTTTTGCAGCTGATAGTGAGTTTTTAGGTAGTAAAGAGGCCACTTTCAAATGTAGATTAAGCCTCTCATTTACTTAACATTTCAATGTTATTTTCTTAGTCCTACTTGAAAATGGTTCTGGTTCCATTTTAAATGCACACAACAGGAAATTTTTGCCTTCTAAACTACTCACCACTTCAGACTGAACTCAACTAAAAAGCTCTCTTCTGAAATTGGAAAGCACTATAGTCACAATAGCAGACAACTATTTATTCAATTCATGAGATCTTGAAAGGTTCAGCAGGAGTTTTAAGAAAACATCTACCCACAGTTGTGGTAATGTGCATGCAACACGCTGTTATGGCTGGTTTTTTTATAGAACATCTTGACTCCGAAGGCATGGCTGAGTGGAAATTCTGAAATTATAATCAAACCACAGTTTTCTGGAGTAAGGTTATAATTAATACGGTATTTGATGCTTTAAGAGTTACAAATCATTACAGCCTTGCACGAAGGCAAGTTGGATACCTTTTTCACACATCGAAATTAATCAATTTTAAAGAAAGTTTTCTTAAAAGATCAAAGACGGAATTCCCTAAGAATTAACTCTGTGCTCTTATTTATTTGCACACAATGTCTGTATTGTTTTATTGCCAACTAAATTTTGAAATTATGTAAATCAGTGGCACAAAAAACACCCCCCAAAATTGAAATTTTGCTCTTCAAATAGAATGTTCTCAAAGCAGTTTGTGACAAGCCAAACACATGAGTATGCTTAGATATGAAAATTAAAATGATTTCCAGAAATAGTTCCCAACAAAAACATTTCCTTTCATAATCATCTTTTTTACCAAACCATCAATCAACCAGAAACATTTCAAATTTCAGTCACACATGGAAAGGTACTTTGATATCCTGTGATACGTCATGATTTTGTTTCTAGTTTCTTCTCTTGCACTGCGAATATCTTGATTTCATTCATATGTGATATGTGCTTTGACAACAGTTATTAGCTGAATACATTAATAAGTGATAAATGACACAGAATGAATAAATAAGTAAAGATACATAAAGAAATAAAACACAGAATAGATGCAGTGAAGATGATACAGTCAGGTTCCAGTGAAATATTCTCACAGTCCTATATGATGTCTTTAAGTGCATGACATGTTTATCAACCTCTCTGCAGATGGTAAGGGTTGTAAGAGCTGACAGCATCTGGGTAGTAATACACAAATGAGTTTAGATTTACTGTAGTGATTGCAGAGCAAACAGAGCAAAACTTCGCATCGAACAAGTCTCTGTGAGTCCTTTTTATACTGGTGGTAATAGCGAACACCTCTAGCGGAAAATTCCAAAAGGTGTTCAGGTAAAAAGGGTCCGGGTGGAAACTAGTACTCCGGAGAATTTAATTAATTTTAAATTCTGAAGCTGGTCACACTTGTTCTGTTAAAAAAATAAAAGTAGATAGATAAATCTGTTAATGTATACATTGTGGAGTCTTCACATGTAAATTAAATCGTTGAATAAAGTTTTGTTTTAATAGAATTACGGTTGAACTGACTATTTTAACAATGTCCTTACTACCTTTCTAGGCCTTGGATGTGTCAGATGTCTAGCTGTTTATGCAAGGTCAGAAAGCTCTCAGATTTGATCAAAAATATCATAATTTGTGATGATGAACAAAGGTCTTACAGTTTTGGAACCACATAAGGTTAAATAATTTTTGGGTGACTATCCCTTTCATCACACATATTTTTAGAAATGTACAACTCTTCAATCTGTTCCAAGGTAACTCATTGTACCTTAGACCATGAGCTTAATCCAAAGACCATGAGCTTTACCCGAGTGAACGGATGAAGGCTGAGAGGCATATTGGCACAAAAAGCCAGTGAAGCAGTCACCAAGACATTATAAACTCAGGGTTGACCCCACATAGCAGTATTACTGTAAGTGGCAATATAAATGTAAATGGGACGCTTCAATTTACAGACTGGTAAAGATGAAAAACAATTACTCAATCCCATTACATGTGGAAATAAATAACACAACATAGTTGCCAGTATGATTAGTTCAGATTTATGGCTTCTATTATGACATTTTATGGCAATGAAATGCTGCACGTATTGATGTGATTATTGTTTTGTATACATAATTTGATCTCCTGATTGAATTGAATTTTATTATGCACAATAATCATGAGCCTGCTTCTCCCAATATAACTGTAACTCTTTAGAGAAGGGTCTACTTACAGTGGGTTTATAACCAACTCTTTCTGTTTTCGTATTATGGCTTATTGCTTTTTGATGAATTACAACACTAAAAGTTCACATAAAGTACAGTCTCAGAGAACAGAACCAACCGCAAAAGCATTTCGATGCAACCTAAAATTAAATAATTTTTCTAAATGAAAAATTCACGAGGCATTTAGTGCACATTAAGCCTTTTATGTGTACTTGCGCAAGCTTCATTCAAGTATCATTTTTTGTTGTGTATACATTTGTATCATAACTGGTACATCAGCTTCGCAAGAAGCATAAATAAAAGACTAAAGAATAGCTAAAGGAGTCTTTTTCTGTGCTTACATTAGATGCTTTAAGAATTAGTATTTCAAAACCTCTAAAATTTCATTTGGATATTCATAATAGACCCTTCCCGTGTGCATAACTGCTTCCTGGCACTTTAGACTCCTTCAGAGAGAGCTGAATGCATGCAATTAGATTTGAAGGAGCATCGTATGACATGCACCTCAGAGTCGATGCTCTCCAGCAGCAGAGAGCATCTAATACTTCTTGCCTTTTGAGAAATGTAAAGAATCACAGACACAACAGCCTGAGGATTATTTGTGAAGAAACTCTAAGCTGAAAATCTACAGAGACAATGATTAAATGATTCAGTTAAATTAATTTAAAATGGAGACTCTTCCAGAAAACACAAACTCAAACGAATTCTGTAGCTCTGTAGAGGGATGCAAAATTGCTCTGCCTTCCTTTTCAAGACTGTACAACACATTTCTCTGCATATATCCAACCTGATCTTACAGCAATTCATACATATTTTACGAATTCTTCTAAATTGTAAGTATGTTACGAGCTGCAAATTTGCATGAATTTGTACGAATGACCTAAACCAAACCCCACCCCTAAACCTACCAATTAGTACTAAATTGGCATAAATTTGGCACCTCGTATGAATACGTACGAATTGGTCGTGAGACTGTATTGATATATCATCAAAATTCTATTATTCTATAATAGTTAAGACAATAGAGGTACTTTCTGCCAGATAGGGGCATCTTTTGGTTAATGTTGAGGGAAAGCCATGAAAAGAACTAGCCATAGATCTGCTCAGTTATTTCAGTTTTCCATTTCAGTGCAGTGTCAGTGGATAGTGCCTGTATAGTGGCACTGCAAAATCAGAACGTGTTGAACTTGAGCTTGATGGAGTCCGTTTGATACATGAGTTGACATCTCATACGAAACTGCTCTCATAGCTGCTGTGAGGTCAGAGGAAGGTAATATCTTAAAAATCTGAGCTTTATAATGGATGTTACACTAACATTAAAAACTGTTCAGTAAGATCACAATATTAATCAAAAATACAGTCAGACAGTAATATTGTAAAATATTATTACAGTTATATATAATGCTTTTATATTTAATATACTTTAAAAATACATATAAGCTGTGGCAAAGCAGAATTTTCATTACTCCAGTCTCCAGTGTGAAATATCAATCTAATATGCTTATTTATTATCAATATTTAGAAAGCTGTGCTGCTTAATAGTACTTTTATTAGATTTTAACATCATTATTTGATTAATAAAAAGTAAAAAAAAAAAATTGTAACCCCATAAGTCTATTTTTAAACTGTTTAATATATCTTTGCTAAATAAAAGGATTAACTTAAAAAGTAGTGACCCAAATTTTGAACAGTGGCTATTTTTTTGTGGCTAAGAATTGTGCTTTGCTGTAGTAGGATAAAACAAATGACAACTTGACATAAATTACACAAACTAAAGCTATAATATATATATATATACATATATATATATATATATATATAAAATATATATTTATAGCTTTTTCTTGGTTGATTTCAGATGTTAAATGTACACTTTGCATTACAAAAGAAGCAGGGCTTCTAAATCTATTTCCCCAAACCATCTGAACCTACTCAATCTAATTGGGAAATCAAGTAAAGGCAATCAAAATGCAATCAGTTTAATCTTCGTGTTATTCTGCAACACCAAGTAAAACCCTTCGCTTTATCCAAGCTACCATTGAAAGGGTTCAGGGAGGTCACCTGGAATAACTGATAAGCACTAGAGAGTTGCCAGGGCATAACTTGACTATAATTAGCATTAAGCAGAAGCTCATTCACCCCAGCATTCTAATTTATGGATTGTGCAATAAAGGATCAACTGGTTGTGCAATAATTCCAATTATGCTGTGATGAAGGAGAAGAATGAGAAACCATCCACTCACAGAGTACAGTAATGCAGACAGTACATGGTATAATGCACATAAGAGGGGAAGGTGTGAAGAAAGACTTCAATAATTCACTGCTTATTCAATTTGTGGAGGTTAAGTAGGCTAACTTGGCGGTGCAGAACCCTTCAGTAATGCAAAATGACCCGGTATCCTTTCCCACTGAAAAGCCTTAAACCACATACATGAAAGGGCTAGCTCATTGCAAAAGGAAAATTTTCTCATTATTTACTCATATATTATTTACATTCTCATGTGACTTCAAACTTTAATGCTTTGCAATTGCCTGAAAGCTTTTGCAGCTTTATTAGCTTACTATTGTTAATTTCTGAGGTGAATACTTGCAGATGTCTTTTAAATATTAAAAGTCTAGTTATGAAACAATAAAACTGTGCCACATTCTCAGTATATTACATGGTGGATATAAATAATGTATCTGGTGCTTTAGCTAGTCTTTTGTTATTGCTGTCCACCCACTGTAGGAAGAAAATAATATGTAATATGTATTTTTAACTAACCAAAGAGTGTACATAACATCTTGCTGCATACTTATTATTATTTCTTTATTAATTTATACATATAACAGCTGTATAAAGCTATAGCCTGAGAAGGCTAAATACAGCAGAATAATTTCAATTAAAACATTATTGCAGATCACATTTCTCTGTTTCTTTACTGTTGATATCCTAAGGGTTAGATGAACTGACCTTCATAACTGCCAATAAAACCACCAATGTTTACTAGAGCAGGATACATAAACGACATAGCTCAATACTCGGAAACCTGACTCATATATTCATATACTTGTCTTTATGAACTAACTTTGAAAAATGTGAACAATGTGTAAGTTGTTTTATTCTAATATTCAACAATACCAAAAATGTTTCAATCAAGTCTCCACGCCAGGAATATTGTATCGTATGCCCAATATCCTATTAATACCAAATTACCAATTAAATAATTTATTTATTAGGGCTACAAAATGATTAATTGCATTTAATCATATATAAAATAAAAATGTATTTGTATGTTTGCCTTGTGTATATTTATTATGTATATATATAAAAATTCACACATACATTTAGAGTATATTTTTTGTTTTTTGAGGCCTTAATCCAAAAAACAAATCGGCCAAATGTGAGGGGGGAACTATGTTATCAGTCCATGTTAATATATTCTAGGATTATCTGATCAGTATTACTGGATGTGTATTTAGAAAATTGGTCAGTCCTCTGGGCCTGATCTACACCTAACAATAAAAGTATCTTTGTTAATGATATTACATGCCTTTACACTGCATCACAGTGAGAAAGATGCAATACTTTTGGGAATGCCATAGCTATTAAAATGAAGGGTAAGGCACTGCCACAAAAACAGTCTAAGATTAAGAGACAATCAGACCCAAAAGCTTTGCACAGTTCAAGTGTATAATGATACCGTCTCTCACTTTTGTGTCAATTGTAGGTATTATAATTGAGCCACCTTCTGGCCTTCTCTACGTCTTCACTAATGAGAACATTCCCTTATTATTTTTTGCCTCAAGTCTATGGTGTGGTTGTGTAACATACATATGCATTCAAGCTCTAAAATTAAAACTGATGGAGTAACACTTGAACAAATCTTGTCTTAATTTACATAGGCAGCATACAGCTGTTCAGGACAGCTTATTGTGTGTTAATTTAAGATGTCCTGATTTTACATCTCTTGACAAGAGGTCATAGTGATATTGAATCACATTGCTTCCACTTTTTGTTTGTTTGTTAGAAATGCCTTAAAGGAGCAGTTCACCCCAAATACCTCTTTTTATGACTATGACCTCAGTCCATGGAACAGAAAAGGAAAATTGTTGCTCTTTAATGCAGTTACAATCAATGATGATGAAAGATTTCAATGATTTCTGATTTCAAGCATCATAAAGTATACAAAATCATGATACAAAACCATAGAGGTGGCATTATAGGCCCTATATTTCAAGTCTTAATAAGATCTCAAAGGGATAGTTCAAAACAAAGAGCTGTTGGTGGCCACTGACTAACATACATTGTAAACAATGGCAGTGATTTTAACAGTAAATAACTGTGAAAATGCTACGTTAAGAACCTGTTAAATGGTTATTGGTAAATTCCTGTAAAATTTACAGGGAAAAATGAGAAGCCCCTGTCTGCAGAAATGGGATAAATAAACTTGTAAATGTATGTAACCTTAGACCACAAATCAGTCACAAGCGTACATTAAAAAAACAAACAAACAGATTTATACACATCTAAAAGCTGAATAAATAAGCAAAGGATTCAGCGTTTATATGAAATGTATAATTCATAAGAATTGTTTCCAACTGCATTTCCTGTTTATTGTGGCAGTGACTTCAATCCATTTCACTAACCAATGAGATGAGTTGTGAGAGGCACGTTGCATTGACATCATTAATTTACTTACAACTAATGAGAAGTTATGTGCAGATGCAGCCCCGCCTCGATCTGCAGGCTGCAGACAGGTGTACTTGGGAAAAACCTTAAATCTGACATTCCCAGAATCCACTGCATGGCATTACAAATTTAGCTTGAATTGGATGTTTTTGTTTTGAAATAGCTAAGTTTATTCTCCAGTTATGTTTATTATGGTTTTGTGTTACATGTAATGTTGTTAAATTAAAGTTTATTGCATATTTCAGTTGAATGAGTCTCACCAAGATGGTGTTTAGTGTTTGTGTTTTAAGTGACACTGAGCACCTTCTATATATGTTCATATTTCAAAGCTGCTTATGATGGGCTTTGGTTCATCACATGACTTTCTCATCACCAGCTGCATTTGGTGTTATCAGTGAATTTTAAAAGGTTCAAAACAGATTTCTGTACTTTAATAGAGTAGTATATTAACATTATATCAGTTAATGAAATTACGATATTTAACTGTAAATTTAGCTTAAACCCATGTTTTTTTTACCATGAATATTATAGATTTTTTTTTTTACAGTGTAGCATTTTTCCATTCTATGGAAACCAGCAACAACTGTTACCAACAAGAAAATTTTGTGAATGTGAATGAATCATTCAAGCAAGCTTTGTAAATGGAATCAGCTGATTTGTTAAAATTAAATAATTAATAATAAACATTTCTTCTGCTTTCATGAAGGTGATGAAAATGAGTTTTGTTGTGCCTTTTTTTTGTCATTCTAACGCTTGATTACCTCAGTTTTTAGTGATATTCATTATGTAAAAGAGCAAACAGGGTTCTCTTGTTTAGAGAGGAAAAACTTCCTTAAATTATTTGTTTAAGCAAGAATAAGCATAACATTATAAACTGTGCCATAAAAAAGAAAAACACACTTTTTCAGTTATTTACTGTATATTGGTCATTCATTGTTAGATAAGAAATACATTCTAATGCTGTTGTAAAGCTTGTTCCTGATTTATGTAAGCTCAGGAAAAACAATAACCCAAGCCCAAAAAAGCAAAAATGAATGCAAATTGAATCTTTTACGTCACTCATTTATTTTGGATTAGCTGAATCGCACTGGCAGATGGTGGAGATAAAGACTTGGCTCAAGAAAGCAGCTGATCTCATGTTTTGAAAACCAGGAGATCATGTCCTGTCACTTCAGTCTAAGTGTGGCCCCAGAGAACAGCTATTTTTTGTCACTATGTTCTGATAGGTTCCCATGGGCCCATTCTTCTGCCTCTCCTAAAAACAGCTCTGCTTATATTGACATAACCTCTGTCTTCGGAAACAAACACCTCATCAGAGGCAAAAACCACACAAACCATTTCAGTGGAGAAACTTTTGACAGGACTTTACAACAAACCGGTAACAAATTTGCTGAACCATCGGCTATTTGAAAAGCTTTGTCCCCTGAGCTTTGTAGTCACTGGAACAGTCTGCAAACGCTCCAAATTTAATCCCATAGTTGGCAACCCACTTTACTTTTAATTTTATAAACTAGCCACATATATCATCTTACATTATTTTGTGTTATGTTTTATGTGTCTACTGTAATATCTTACTTTCAGATCCCTTTCACCTCAGTGGTGGGGTTTTGTTGCTGAGTGGCTGTAATA
Source organism: Enteromius unitaeniatus (assembly GCA_032359435.1). Lineage (NCBI taxonomy): Eukaryota > Metazoa > Chordata > Actinopteri > Cypriniformes > Cyprinidae > Enteromius > Enteromius unitaeniatus. Next base: position 8,987,793 of record JAUMHI010000041.1, on the reverse strand, counting down.
AAGAATGCCGTCTCGACATGATCATTTATCATGTAGATTAGGCTCCGTATGCAGAGTATTCCGCTGGCCGTGTTTAATGTATCTACAGTATGTTTTGCAGTATATGGGTATCCATGCTCTCAATGCAGTGTCAAATGTTGCTTGCTCTGGTCTTAAAAAGTTTTCTTACATCTTGAAGCAGGCCTATGAATGTGTCACCCGATAATTAATTGCTGGTTGCTAAGAACTAATCATGACTAATTGCCTGTCCCAATTTTGTCTCTCTATCACAGCAACATGTACAAGCTTGTCTCAGTCCTCAGGGCCAACAAAGAAGCCTTTCGTTATCAGAATAGAGCAAAGATGGGACACCTATGTGTATCTGCTTTACATCAATAGCTGAAATATGTAGGTTCCATCACATGCCTTCCTCTTGCCATATCTATAGATTTATTGGAAAGTACACGGTAACACTTTATTTTAGGGCCTCTTAACTACCATGCATATTCCTAGAATATCCGCCATTTATTAGTGTTAATTAAGCACATAAACTTAATCATTGCAACAAGTAGACAGGACAGAGCACATAGGGAGAAACACAATTTAAATACAAGATATAACTGTCATGATCAAGGGAAGAGGCGTTCGGGTTCAAATGCAATAGAAGGGTTTATTAAGCTCAGGGTGAAAACAGCAAAGATCAAATACCAGCAAACACAGTCCATAGGGTGAGACGAAAATGTAGATCCAAGGTAAGCAGAGGTCGAGCGATGTAAATATAGTATCCAGGGGAGCAGACAAGAATCGTAAACAGGGAACAGGCAAGATCGGTAACAGGGAATCACCTGAGCCGACCTGACCGCCATCTTGCCCTCCAGGGCCGAGCAGACAGTTCGAGTGCCCTCCAGGGTGGAGCAGACGACTGGAGTACCCTCCGAGGCAGACCCATCAGCGACGACGCCCTCCTGAATCAAACCATCAGTGAAGACGCTCTCCTGGGTGACGCTGACCAGGCAGTGAGGATGCCCTCCAGGGCGGAGCAGGCAGCAGAGAAGCCCACCTGTGATTGTGCCCTTCCAGGCTGACCTGACAGTGAAAGCTCCCTCCGAAACCGAACCGACTGTGATCTGCCCATCTAGACCGACCAGACCGTGACCACGCCCTCTCTACTCCGATAATCAATGATATCGCCCTTTGTGTCTGAACCGACAGTGATGGTCCCCCTCTTGGCCTACCGAACAGCGACTCAGAGATCTCCAGTGTTTGAGCAGCCCCCAATGCGGTCTCTGGAGACTCTACGGCTGATTCCGACATCTCCAGAGGAGGTGCATCCATTGGTGGACCCGGTGGAGTCTCTGAGTCATACACAGGTTCAGGCTGTCTGGGACATGGGACCTCACTGTCCTCACCAAGCTCCAGTGATTGTGAACCTGGATCACAGACCTGGCCTCGCTGTGAAAAATAATAAACACCCCTCAGCTGCGGGTCCAGAACCGCAGAAATGAATAACCGATTTCCTGGTAGCGCCGACACCCACCGGAGTGAACATAGTTTCTCTGGCCCTGAAACAAGATTCAGACTCGTCTTTTGTGGTTTTCTGACCGCTGAGGAACAAGACAGCTCTCCTGCTTGAGTAGTTTTTGGCACCAATGACCCCCCATACTCCTCGCGAGTTTGAAGTTGCGAGGCAGGATCCATAACGTGTGAATTTGCAACTGTATTTTGAATTAGCAAATTTATTGAAGAAAAAGTTGTAGTTAGTTAATAAGTGTTAGCTATTCTGTTACCAACATTTATTTTCCAATCAAAGTAATGTAGTGTATTTAAGTCATGTGATCCAACCAATATGATAAATATAAAAGAATCTAATGCAGTGTAAGTCCTCAAAAAGTTGATATTTATAAATTAATGATTAGGGATGTAAGGCATGGCCATTCAGAATATGTGCTATATAGGGATTAATATACAGCCAATATGTCATTAATTAATGTTACCATAATCATTTATATTTAAGGTGTAAGGAAAACAACAAGGTAAGTGTAAGGTTGTTTGTTACAGCACATGATATTTGTAGTTATTAAAATAAACTTAACTCTTAAAACACTTTTACCTTTCTGCACTTTACTTTATGAAATCAACATGACACTTTGTAAAGTTTAAGTTTTTAACTAATATTTTTAAGTGGTTTTCAAATCTATAGGATTTCTACAGGCGTTTTGACTGACATTACAGGAGTTTTGATGACATTTGTCTAAATGATTTTAAAATATGCCAGGGTATATAAATATGTGACTTTGCCAAAATGTGAATCTATCAACTTCAAGCAGTGTAACAATGTGATGAGGCCTTTGGCCCTCGTTTTTATTGAGGAGGGTTGCTTAATGAGGCTAAACATGGTGGAGGTGTTGGACCATAATGGGGACGGATGCTGCTCTGTCTGAAAGAGGGGGAGGCTGTTATTATAATTGATAGCCCTTGCCGCTCACTCCCATTTCAAAGTTCATTAGCAGCGCTGCACTCCACACGTCAAGGTGCTTCATGGTTCTCTCCAATGCATGAGAGATTTATGGACCCAAGATGGATCATCTGGGCTTTAAAAATACACTAGGAAATTAGATCATGGGCTCTAAATCCCTCAAGATCCACAGTTCCCTCTCAGTCCAACTTTCATTTTTGTCTTACTATCATTGCTTTCAAATAAAGCAAAGCTGTCATTTACCCCCAGAGAATAACAAAAATACTTCAAATGCATTAAATGGTGCAGAGAGATGATAAAAATGCAGTTTGAAACAGTGACATTGTTAACATTGTTTTGTCAGATGTGAAAGCTTCAAGCAAATGATGGCGGGGATAAACTTAACTCTTTTTATGTGTACACGCCATTTGAGTGTGCTGAGGTGTGAGATATTATAGACAGCAGACAGCTAATTATGGCTCTGTCAGGGTGCTGGTGGGGAGGTCACAGGGCAGAAGAAGCTCATTCAGTCTGATATATAGACTATACATAGAGCCCCTGTTATGGAGTTTCCTGGAGGAACAGTTAAAGGAACAGTTCACCTCAAAATGTATTATGTGTCCTGTTGTTTCAAACCTTTATAACTCCCTTTCATCTGCAGACCACAATATATATATATATATATATACCGTATATATTGTTTATATGTATGCAATTTTACATAAATATTTTCCTAAATGTATAGTTTTGGGAAGAATTTTATAATGTACAGTACAAAAAAAAACATAAATTGGCTATTTTTTTTATAAATTCTGTTGTTAAATTATGTTTATTGTATAATTTTAATGCCATAATGTTTTGCATTTGTGTGCACTTATAATGTAAACCTCCTGGGAAGTTTGTATTTATGAGTTAGAAAGTCATATACTGTATACATATACTTCTGATGTTGTGTTTATTCAGATCACTTTGAAGCAAGATGACAATGTATTTTCTGCAGGAACTCTACAACTACAATGTGACAAATACAGAATGTGCATACATACATGTGTACAGTACACCATATTTATGTGATATCTTTTGTACATATGATGAATTTATAATTTTTGATTTTCTTATTATTCTTATATTTATTTATTATTATTATTATTATTATTTATAAAACCACAATGTTGTTACTATTTACGGTAAAGTTCTTGCAGTCACAACTAGTGAGGAATGACATGAGAAAATATTAACAAAACCTCCTGTTTTGGGGGGTTAATTATCCCTTCAACATTTGTCTCTTAAGATTCAAAGAGGAACTGTGTAATAAAGTGATATTAATGGCTCCAGCAACTGTCTTGTTTAAATACTGTTAAAAAGCCGGTAGAGGGATTTCACAAGATCCCACACAATACATAAAGCGACAACAAGCTGTAAAAGCAAGACCTGCTGTTGCACTTGTCATAACTATTCATTTAAAGCATCAATGGTGAATGAAATTAGCTTTCAAACTTTGGTCTGGTAGGCAGACAGTATTCATTACAGTGATAGATAGTCCCCAGCATCTCTCTTCCTCTTTTTTGCTTAGTTACCCAAATTTCGACTCGGGGACTATTTGTATCGGGATGATGCTTTCTCTGTTTGTTTTTACGATCAATAATCTAGCAGGATCATCAGTCTTACGTTACAGTACTACATGACTGGAAACAGGACAAAAAATCACTCAAATTTAACACGCACAAGCAACAATCGTTTATGATTCAGTATTGCAATTATAGACGATAATAAATCATGCCCTCCTTTTTAATGAGTACAGGACATCCACGAAATCCCTCCAGCATACTGAGTTACAACACCACTGACAATTACTGCAGTCTCCTAATCAGTTTATCCATTTCCAGAGAGCTATTGTTTTAAAATTATCTTCAGTGACATATTGGTGACATTTACGAGAGAACTGAATGCCACAGAAATGTTGTTCCTGAAGCAACGAAATGCCTTTTAGAGAAACATTTTCTAGGAACAGTGTGTTAAATAGCTTTATATCATATCAATCTGCATTATAGTACTCAGATAAAGGGGACAACTGTTCATCAAAAATCTTTTTACCTCAGATTTACGACAAAAAACACAATAAATCCTATTTTAGAAAGAGATTGCAAACACCTCTGAATACATGAGTCGTGTAAGTCAAAGTACCTACTAAGATTATTGCAACAATAATTGTTAAAGCAAAATAATAATATAAGAAAAATATGAGAAAAAAATATAAACAAATTCTAGGTATTTGAGAAGTGAGAGCATAAGTCCTTTCCTTGGATCTCTGAATTTGAACAAAACTTTTCATTTTCATCTTTCTATTTATGCTGTCAAAATAGAAATCTGAAAGAAATATATTGTAATCACATGCATGCAGATCCATTATATTATCAAAGTTGTTACCAAAGCATTAATTAAATATGCACCATTAAGGTTCTTATAATAGGTATAAATAAGGTACAAAGATTACCTTTTATTTATTTTTTTACTCTATAGGATAACACCCTAGTACCCTAGCCTTTTTACCTTTTTTCAAGCGTAATCAAAAAATGTATTCTGTTTTTGTTTTTTTCCACAGCTCATCCAGACCTATTGATGTCACTGGATACAGTCACTTTTTCCATTGGTCCTGGTCTGTTTGCAAGCCTGGAGTGTCATTGAGTGACATCAATATTCCCATCCAGGAGCTTAACCCCTTTCAGCCATAAACCATAGATCTATCACTGACCTTGCATGCCCTTATAACCAGCAGCAGGCCACACAAACACAGGTATGTCTCTGACTTTCTTATGGGATAAATGATAACGCTGTTCTGTTGACAGAAAACAATGAATACCTTTTAGACAGTTGTCAGACTATATTCAAAGGCACAATACTAACCCAACCCATGAAGCTTCCCTATAGATTCAGTTACTTGTCTATATGTCATTGTATGTTAAGGTGATATCATACATCAGATGGAATGAAATGAACAAAAATAGAGCTGAGTCTTACATTTTTTAAATAACAGTCATATTTATCATACTCAGAATATTGTAAAAATTCTACTGCAGACAAATTATTTGAATAAATGAAGATATCTATTCTTGCCCTCTCTTATAAATATTTCATTAATCTAATCACCATTCTTCATGAACTGAATAGAGGGCATATTTTTAATTGATAATAAAATATTACATAAGGACTGTTCCATGCTCTTGAAGAAATCCCTTTATAACAGCACTGACTTCTGTTAAGTACCCCCCAAACCATGCAGTTTCTTTAATGCCAGTGTTTTTCGTAGTTAGGATGAGATAATATCTTTAGTTTGCTTACAACGTGAATTTTTAGTATAAATTTTAATTATTTTTTAAATAATAAAACATAAATAATAATACAAAGTAAAGACTTCTATATGTTCACACCTAATCGCACCTCTGGCAACTGAATGCTGTATTATGTAACAAAACAAATTCAAGTGGCGCCTCCTTGCACCGAAGCTAAGAAGAACAACTCACGAAGAGCACTACCGAGGCATTCACTTGATTTAGTAAGTTAGTTGCTAGCTGAACAACAATAAAGCGATGAGAACACCTGCACTGAGCATCTGTGAATGAGGGAACCGGCTCCGCCTAAATCCACTGGTCTGGGGAGAGGAGGGGACGAACAGTCGACAGGGAGAGAGAGCGAGTGTCTCATAAAGGAGGGAGGAATTGCTGAAGAATCAGACCAACTACGATAAAACCCACAGAGCCACGCCGGGGCTGAGATTATGACGTAGGCACGATCCTCGAGCGTTCAGCGCATCCATCGCGCTCCTCGGCAACTTGGTGAAGAGACTCGCCGGCGCGCGTGAAGCCTCCTCGCCTTATAAAGTGCGTCGGTGACGAAAGCGATCGCGTGCGAGTAAATTCAGCACTTGGTTCACGAGACAGCTCCAGTGTGTCGGCTTCCCTAACTGGACTCAATTTCAAGAGCAGTTCTTTTAGTACTTTTTAGAGCACTCTCGCACGCATGAACGTTAGAAGAGTCATCCTATTTCTTGCTTTCATCTAACTGCGATCCATAGTCTGGGACCTTCTCCACTAAATATGTACCAGGGGCATTTGCAGGTAAGACTCTGCATACACAAGACGTACAGTTCTTTACAAATATGATGGCTGTTATTTGTTATTATTTTAGTTGCATTGAAATCACTGGATTGCACTGAAGCATGTTAGGTGCAATTTTGAAGTGATCACTGCATTAAAATCACATGCTTTATGAGTTAAGTTGGGTTTTGTCCTGCTCCTGAAGATTATGGCTTGCTGTTGATGTTTGCTGTGTTCGTTCATTTTATTCCTTGTAATAAGATATATAAATGGCAGATAGGCTCTGAAATGGTGAGATATGCTACACTTATGTGAGAAAAATGCCAGTTTACGCATGAGTCATTAAACAAACCAAAGAAATGTTAAATCAGTGCTGTTCATGATGCAGATGCCAGTTGGACAATTTAAAAAGTAAAATAAGCTGTCTCCAAAAAAGAAAGAAAAGCACGTTTCCAGTTACAAAACAATGGGATAGAAACATTGCTTCTCTTGATGTGAACGTAGTGCTAAAAATCACTCAATTGGGCACTGTTGTATCACCTGGGTATAAAAAACAGGCCTACAGTTGAACTTGCAGAAGCAATCCATAAATCACATTATGTGCAAAATGCAACAATAGGGTTTGATTGTTACTGTTTTATAAAGATCTCTTAATTACGTAACTGCTAAATTAAAGCAGGCAACGCTTTGTTTACCAAGTCTTAAAACTTCCAAGTAATTTACCAGCTGAATATTTTATGACTTCTTTTACAGCTTCTTAGAAACCAGAGTAGCTTTTTAATACCCTTTGTCTACGACAGATGTGGCTTCAGTTACCTTCATGTCACTTAGATAGTGACTGGCTTCACTATATTTATTATATTTACCATCATTCTGTAGACTGACCACATTTCATACTTAGACCCCGACTTATCCTTGCACCTATGTGCATCTCTACACATCTATGTAAAATGATGTAGCGTGTGCAACATTGTACAAGTATAATTGTTCCGTTGTGTTATTAATGTTCCAGGAGACAGAAAATGGATGTGTTTTCAGCACAAAGGTAATCGGACACTTGATAAGAGTCTCATATGGTCCTATTCATAACTGTTCTCATCATGTTAAAGGCTTTTATTTCAGGCTTTGGGGAGTTAGAGAGAGTAAGATATCACATTTTCTCTGTCAGGTAGGGAGGTAATTTAAGAGGAAATGTTCTTTCTGTGCAAAGCAGATGTTTTATCTGTCCTTCACTGGGCTCTTTGCAGCTCCTCCCCCCTAAACAGACACACTTATCTTGACAGTGACAGCTCATTCTCCCTTGAAGCCGTATATGCTCAGAGTATATGCTGTTTACTGTTTCGCTGCATCGTTGGTAAAAAAAATGAGTATTGCTTTTCTGCGCTAGTGCTGCAATTTATATTGCAGGCAAACAGATTGCATTCGCACATTATGTATGAATATGCATAACTTTATTGGCGTGAAGAGTTGAAATCAAATTTCTAAGCGATAATACATTGATACCTAAGTACACAAGAAAGTCAGAGTTGTGTAAAATGATTACATCAGCCGTTAACAGATGAATATGCTTGGCTGGTTTCCGCTGTTAAAAAAGAAAACTTGGATTTAAAAGTTTGTGAGTGGCTTTGCTGTATTAAACATCAGCATCTTACCACACTAGGGGGCATTGAAAATCAATATTTCACTCTGATCATTTTCATAGACCAAACTTCTTTTTTAGGGGTAGCGTTTAAGTTTTGCCTTTTCATTTTCACCAGCACATAAGGATTTCATAATAATATATGCATAAAAAAATTATAATTAATAAATGTATTAAGAATTAAAAAGTAGTTTAATGCTCTCATAGCATAACAGCTCATGATATTTCCCTCACAAAAACGCAGAGAGTTTGTTCTATCTTATATTTTCTTTCCGATAATCTGTGCATTGATAGTACCTGCATATAAATATCAAAGTAGTTCTTTTAAGGGTTATTTGACCCGGTTAAACCAAATATATCAGCTCATACCTCAGATGTAACAACACGTGTTATAATTGCTATAAATAACTCCAGTTGCTTGGGTGATTCCTGCCCTTTACAGCCATACGACTGTTTGAGATTAATTTGCAACGCAGTATGTTGAGTTCTCTATCAAACATGGGCATCACAAACAGTCCAAGTGCAGCTATCTGTGTGCGTAATGTGTCTGTCTCACTCTGGCTATCACTGAAATGCACCACGCTGTCTGGCCAAGATAAAGCACCTTATGGAACTCTGGCCAAAAATCTCCCTTTCCTTTTTACTTCTATATTACTTTAATTAGCGAAAGCATCTTTTGCATATTGAGGATTTAATGGATGGTCTCCATACCTCTTTACTTGCCATTTTTGGTCCAAAACCTGACATGTCTTTTTTTTTTTATCTCATTTTCAGAAAAGCTTAGTTACTGTCCAATTCACGACAGGATGAAACCCCTGTTATAGAAACCAATTAAGAATCATTGGTGTCACAGTTCAATATTCTATTAGTGTATCTCAGTTCTTATTTCTCTAAATCAATTTGATGCTTTCATAAATGGCAGTATACAACCAAACGGACCTGAAATTAACCATAAATCGGTTTAATTATGTGTATTATTATTTATAGGAGGCAGTGAGACAGTGTTTGTATTACTCTGCTTATGAGGGTTTGCTGCTTCCTGCTTTGGCTTTATTTATAAATATTTTGATAGTGGAGCAAAATTAGACTATAATTGGTAAACTGTGTGTAAAATGTAAGTTACACTTCTTCAATTGCTTATATAACTTTTTAAAAAGGAATGGATTGTATAAACTTTATACAAGCAATACCATACTTCCATTTATGGCTCAGATCAAGGCCATACTGATTTTCTGAAAAACAGCTGTGATTCTGTATTTTTTTTTTTATACATATTATATTTCCATTTATATAAAAGACATAAAAAAAGGCAAGGTGAGGTACAATACTTCACTTAAAGTCATTTGTACTGCTGGCTAACTATTGGCAATTACCCTCAAGAGAGCCTCTGTACAGCATTTACTGTGCTTTATCAGTCTTTTTTCAAGTATAAAATTATATATAAATGCAACGTTATCCTCCTATTTTCTAAATTGGCTACCTAATGGGTATCTCATAGAGCTGCTGTGTTGTGTATAATCCCGTGGTGTAGCTTTGCCTTGTGAATGGAGTCTCTCTGATTTCCCACAGGTGTGCAGATACAGTCCTGTCAGATGTTTTTCCCACCATGCGGCTCTGATAGGCTGACAGGCATGTGGTCTGTTGGCTTTTTCATGTTGCATGCCTGGCTTTGACAGTGATAGTGCTTTTGCCAAGATGAGCAGCAGTTCATCTCAGGCTCAGAAAAAGCGATTGAGACGTGCTTGTGTGACACCTCTGTGAATGTAAAATACGGCATGCTAAGGCGATGGGGGCTCTCGGAAACCCTACAGTTGTGACAGCTATTGATTTATGTGAGAGGGTCTCAATATGACCTTTCAGGGCCTTTCCCAATAGAAACGATTGAGAAAGAAAAAGACTTGGAGATTTAGAGAGTCTCTATCCTATGAATAGTAATGTAATAAGCATATATTAATCCTTTGTGGGATAATGAAGGTTAGATAAATGGTGTCACAAGCAGTGCTGCTACACACGTGATGAAATTACAAGCAAATTATAACTTTAAAGAAATAGAACAGAGTTTGTTAACTGTAATTTTTTTTTGTGAATTAGCAATTAGCAAATTAGTAATTTCAGCTCTACTCAAATATTTATCTGAGGTTTAGGCTTTTACTAAATTAAAAAGTGGCAGCTTCAATCACTAATGGATCTCGAAGTGTTTAGAGATGACACTTCTGTCATTATTTACATACCCCAATGTTATTCCAAACTAGTATGCATTTCTTTCTTTTTGTGAAGATAAGCACAAAACAATTATCTTATGACAAAAGTTGGTAAACAAACAGTTTTGGTTCCATTTAACTTCTGTTTCATGGAGAAAAATACAACAGAAGTCAATAGGACATAAAAAAACTGTCATCATTTACTCATCCTGATGTCGTTCCAGAGCAGTGGGCAGCCATTGCTGTGGCGCCCGGGGCGCAGTTGGGGGAACGGTGCCTTGCTCAAGGATCTCACCTCACTCATGGTATTGAAGGTGGAGAGAGCGTTGGTTATTCACTAACCCCACCCACAATTCCTGCCGGACCTGGGACTCGAACCTTTGGGTTACAAGCCCAACTTTGGTATCCAAACAATCTTCATAATATCTTCTTTTATGTTCGACAGAAGAAATAAAGTTAAGCGGGTCTGGAATGACATGAGGACAAATTTTTGATTGTAGTCTAAAAATTTAAAGACATTTCTGATCTGAAATCACTTCACCAGGCCAATGTTATATAGCTTATTGTTTTCTACATAACATAAAATAATACATTTTTGTCTACTATGGAAGTTCAAAATGCTAGTGCTCTAAAAAGACAAACAGCTAAAACAGTTTAAAAAAATATTCTCTTGTATTGCACATAATAAATGAATGTATATGGAATTACATGAGGGTGAGTAATCTGTTTCTGTAAAATGAAATGTTTTGATTTGTTAGAGTCAACTTTTGATTAATTTGCAGTGAAAAACATAATTCATTCATTGCTTTGTACACTGCATTTTACTAGACTAGAGTGTCAGGCAAGCTGGTTGGTACCTTTATTACACAGAGACATCAGTGTTACTGAAACATGTTTACATAGCTCAGCTGGTTCAGCATGGTTCATACAATGCCAAGGTCATGGGTTCAGTTCCCACTGAACATGCATACTGCTAAAAAACTATATGTATAGTTTGAGTGCTGTGTAAGTCAATTTGGTCGACTACCATAATGCTTTAATGCTGTATTTTAGCTTACACAATCAGTTTGTCTAGCTGTTGAGAGTGCATATGTCTTTCAGTAGCCGTCACAATAATACTAAAATCCTGTTGATAAAGTCCGGAAGAAGGACATTGTAATAGAGAGGGACATGTGGCAGCTTTTCAAATAAAATCAATAGACCATCTGTCTCACTCAAGGTGTGCTTCTTGACAGGGGGTATTTTTACATCACCGATGAGGAGGATCTCAACGCTATCGTTTGATTTCAGTTTTGCATCTCCGACTCAACTCTTAAAGCTAAATTCCTGAAGAAACAAAAAGACAAGGGACTATTTTGTCCTTTACCTGTTAGAGCTGATTAGGCTGAGTGTGTCACGTCTCTCATGGACACTTATCTAAGAGGACAAAACTCAAGGCCGGCAGGGAAAACAATCAACGGGAGAGACTTAGAGGAAAAAGAGAGTCAGGAGAATCAGACCGGAGCTGGCGGAATAAGTGATAGCATTCGCTTTACCCTCGGAGAATATGTGAGCAGCTTTTTTCGAATCTTTATCTCATTTTGGTGTGTGATGGTCTGTCTGACTCTGTCACTTCTGTAAAGGCAGTAAATAAATGATGAGGGTCTTACATGAGAGATATTCACGTAAGCTGTTACGTAATGCATAAATAGAGGGTAATTAATATATAATAAATTAGAAATGTTAAAATTTTATGGGAGGAGGGAAAGTTGCAAGGCCAGTGAAAGGCTTTCATCATTAAGAAGCTGCTTCTGATGCACTCTGTGTTCAGCGAAAGCTTTGCAAATATTGGAAAAGCATGAACCCGAAGTGCAATGTTGTGTGCATGTTTTTTTTCTCCTGCGGATTTAAAGATAGCATCAGATTACAGTGTTATTTTTTTAATGAACATTCATTTAAATATGATGGTATGCAGTATGAACTGGAGCCAAACGAGGTCACCACTGAGGGAATAGACAATTTGCACATCCTATCCAATTTTTCATAAGAATTTCAGTAGAAGCTTGGGATGAGGAACTATAGTGAAATGAGCAGGTCGGTTAGGAACAATTCCTTTGAGCTTCAAATCCAAACTCATTGCGAGAAGTAGGGCAGTTACCACAGTCCCTGTTTGGTGCCTCATCCATCTCTAAGTGCAGCCTATAGATACAATCTTCATCAGAGTCCACGGTGGACTCATCAGCTATAGGCGTTTTATGAGGCTAGTCATCAGGGAAGGCAGGATGTGCTTTGGCACTGGAAAAATTTGGACAGACAAATATGGACCCACATCTAATCTCTTTGAAGTGGCACCCATGCTTGCAGGGGTGTAGCAGCCATAGTAACTGGGCAAGCATGACCCCCACAACCCCCCACTTTGTTTTGTTGTGTGATTTTGTTTTGTTTTTTATTTTGATTTCTTGTTTTCATGTTTTTGTTTGTTTGTTTTATGTTTTGTTTTGTGCTTTATGTTTTGTTTGATATTGTTTATTCTGTTTTATTTTGCTTTGGAAATATATTTAGATATATCGCTCCATAAAATAGTCATTTATCTTTGTTCTGGGTGTTAGGTGTTTGCAAATTTCTCCTCAGTTACTTTAGAATTAAGAGATCAAAGTAGAGGTGCCGGAAATTAATAAACCTTAGAATTATTCTTTCTTTAGTTTCTAATATCTCTATAGCAACCCATCCTAAAGTCAAAGAGAAAGCAATTACTGCACTTTCCATTGAACAGTTATGGATCATGGACATCTTAAATTATGGACATCTTATCTTCATCTATCCACTCTTTTTGCATGCTCTGTCTCTCTCTCTCTCTTTCTCTCTCTCTACCATTGCTAATTAGCTGAACCAAACCATTCTGGAAACTAGTCCACAGAGATCAGAGGAAAAAACAAACAGAGACTGCTCTGATTTTTCAACTTAATGTTTAAAGTGTTATGTGACACAAAATTGTCTCAAACCTCTGTTACATAACATTTGGCGGAAGCAACAGCAACTGAGAGAATCTTGATAAATCAAGATAATTGCTGTAGAAGAAGCTGAGCTTAATTGCATGAAGTGAGATCATCATAAGTGAGGGTGTGGATGTAGTCAGATTTCTTCTTTTTGATGTTCAAAGATGTATGGTAGAGATGTGAATTTTATTCATCACACAGCAGGCAGGCTTCAGCTGTAATTGAATCAAAACCCTGACTAGATTTCAGATACTTAAACCTTTGTTGCTGAGGCTAGTACATAGCAGCCTAAAAGGCACATTTTGTATCACAGGAGACATTAAAGGGATAGTGCACCCAAAATGATGACACTCACTCACCCACATGTCTTTCTAACCCTGTTTGACTTCCATTCTTTCTTGGGGCACAAAAGGAGATGCTCAGCAGATGTTAAGATGCTCTCTTCCATGCAGTAGAACTGGATTGGGACCAAAAACTGCCAAACTTCAAGAAGGAAAACACACACCATACATTTCAAGTCTTCTTAAGACATAGCTTTGTGTGATGAACTGAACTAAACTTTACGTTATTCACCGAAAATAACCTGCCATAGTCACCATTCTATTTTATTGTATTGAATAGCTGCTTTCCATTATATAGTAAAAAACAAAATATCTTCAGCTCCATTAAACACATTTTTGTGAGTTTGAAAGCAAAACCGGTTTTGTTTCACCAAGTCAAAGACAAAAATGTCAAATTGAGGTCCAAAAAAATACATGTCAGAAAGGCTAATTTAGACTTTTGGCATCCTCAAGAGCATGAAACCATTTTCTGAACACAGTGTTTTTGTATATTCACTGTAAGCTGGCACTTTCTGTTAAATAGAGCAGGAAACAAGGAATCAGACCTCTATAAATATGCATATTAACCCTAATATGCCAACCAAAACAATGTTGCACTGCCATTACAGGGGGCACAGTACAAAAAGCAACAACAACACTGGCAGGCGGTTTGGGGTTTACCTTAGTAGAGGGCTTTTTAAAGAGACTCAAGGATACATCAGCAGGGGGCACTGCCTCCAGCACATCTGTGACCCAAACCCTTGCCTTGTCCCATCTGTTCCACACAAGCTCACATGTGCTGAGGTCAAGTGGTGCTGGCATGATGAATTCCCCACTCAGAAACAGAGCAGATCATAATGCATGCAGTAGAAAAGGTCAAAGGGCAACATCCTATACTGACTTCTTCATGAAAAATGGAAGATGAGACCATGTTTGACAGGAGTGTAATGCAAAATGGAAGGACATAGATAGGGATAGGAGAGACTTTATGGCATAGGTGTATGATTTAGTAGATTGACGAGATTGCAAAACAGGAAAACAACATTTGTTACATGGCAGACCACACTGGGCTGAAGTGTTGAAACCGAAGCTCTCTTCCAAAACCTAGTGAACTGCCTACGGATGCAAATCTGTTCCAAAAGGTAGGCATCTTAATTACTCTGCTTCCTAAGATACTTTGCTTTGGCCAAATTCTGACGCATTGCATGTAACCTTTATGGAGAAGCCAATCCCAGGATGCATTATGACACGCTCAGAAATTATTTGATCTTTCATAAGTCTGAAGGCATTAAGATTCAAAAAAAGAAGTCTCTTAAATTCATATTTATTTGATCAAAAATAAAATAGTGATGTGTAAAATATTATTAGAATTTAAAGGTGTTTGAGAAAAAAACTTTCTAGGTTTAGTGTTACATGATCTTTCAGAAATCATTCTAATATGCTGATTTAATGCTGAAATATACCTTTCTTATATACAAAATTTTATATAATTATGTTTCTTATATACTATACTTCTTATATAAAAAAGTGCTACTATTTTTGTGGAAACTGATACGGTTGGGTTTTTTCCTGTTTTTTGTCTGTTTTCTGTTTTTTAATTAATATAAAGTTCAAAAGAAAAGCATTTTAAATATAAATATTAACATTATTATGAATGCCTTTAATGCCATTTTTGTCGGTTTAGTCTTGCTCAATAAAATGGTTAATTTCTATACGATGGATAATATAAAACATTACAATATTAAAGTAATATGAGTGAATGAGGAATCCTGGTAGTCTTAAAATGTTTAGTATTGATACCCTGTTCACAAATCAATTTTATAAATATATATATCTACAGATGTTTAATGTCCTAAACAAGGATAATAAAATCTTGGAAATACTGTAAAATGCTCTTTTAAGAAAATACAAAGTGTGCGTCGGTCTATGACTACAAAATCACTCTATATAAATATATACCCTAAATAAACTGATATTAGTATGCTCACAGATGTTTTGTTGTTTGTTTTTTAGTGATCAGAATCACAGCAGCACAGAGTCCTGTCTCCTCAAACAGTGATGACCTCCAGGAGCGCTGATGTGTTTGCCTACACTAATATTCTCTGGTAAAACAAGCTTTTATTTTTCTTGAAAAAAAGCAGCAAACACTTAAATATCAGGTATTATGTAGTGGTTTCACTTGTTGAACAGAATCTGTTTTCAGGATTGACTCAAAGTCTGTTCACATCTCTGTAGTTAGATCAGTATTGCTCAATATTGGTCTTTGACCTTCATTGTGTATATTTAAATTATACTGTGTTTTAAATAAAATACAAATAATTTCAAAAAACAGTTTTCTCTCATCTTCTCACATTATTTCTTACCTGCCTCAGTGACAGCCACTAATCGGCCATTAGGGGAGGGGTCTTTGTCTCTTCAGGTGTTAATCATTGAATATTAATGACCATTCACACCCCCTCGATACGAGATTTCAGCCACAAAACATGTCTTTTAAAATGTACAACACTATATTGTTTTTTGTGAAGTAATTAAAATGATTTTCACATCATTCTGAAGTAAATTTTCTAGCCTAACACTCTCAGTACTGTGCATTACTATTAAGTGTGTGTTTCATGGCCTTATTTTAGCTACTTTTATTTTCACAAAACTTTTCAACAAACATAATATTTGTTTCCTAAAAAATTCAAACATGTAAATTTATTTTGGTCACACATTGTTGTAGAACAGTTTGTGCTGATTACAAGAAAAATACAGGTTGGTCATTAATATGTTCTAAGTAGCTAGTAGTATCAGAGCATGTCCTAACATCTCAACTGCCCCAAAATTACCTCAGACTCCAGACGGTTAACAATAAAAAATATTAATAAGCCACATAAATTTCAAAGTCTTCAAAGAGAGGGTAAACAAATTATATATATATATATATATATATATATAGGAACTATGAGGACTGTTGACAGCATGGCTGACATGATTTAGAGCTCTGCAAACAGCAGCACGTGTTTCTATTTTGGTCTGATAAAACAGCTCATCTTTTGGTCACCTCTGATGAACTGATCCTCTTAAATCACTCATGGTCCTCAAATGCTTGAAGTCCAAGCACAGACAGCTAGCTGTTTGCTCCAATCACTTGTAATCTTCGACAAACAGATCACTGACTGGCTGCACACCTATATGAGAGAGAACAAGAGCCATTGTATTACAAACACCGACACAAGACATTGGCCTACATGCACATTTCCCTCTGGTGTTCAGGGATACAATGTGTGGGTGTGTTTGTGCAGGGTGGACTGACCCCTAACCACACAGTCTGGCTCCACTGTCACGGGGCTCGACTAGTCGAGACACAGATGGCTCTCAGGTAGTGGCTGTGTAGTATGTGAGGACTTTCTCTGTGGAATTCCTTCTGCTGAAACAGCTTGTTTCACCAGCCAAACTCACCTCTTCCTGGAACAAGTACTTCCAGCACATTAACACAAGTATACACCACCATAAATCTAACCGCTGATGCCACAGCATTCATTTGCTTCCTATTAAATTTAGCTAGGAGGTTGAAATATATAGGCTATTCTTATGGTCCCTATCAATCACACATTATTTTTATATTATAATATAACATATAGGACTGTTTTTGTTTTTGTAAATACACTTATATGATCTAATATTAATTAAAACTAGTGCTGTCAAATGATTAATAACATGCAATGTTAATAAAACAAACGTTTTTAATATACTGTATGTGTTCTGTGTATATTTATTATGTATATATAAATACACACATACAGTATTAAAAAAATATTTACATCTAAATTAATATAATTTATATAATAAATAAACATATTTAATATATAAACATAAAATATTGATATAATATTACATACATGCATGTGTGAGTGTATTTATATATACATGATTAATACACACAGCATACATACTTATATGTACTGTATTATGTAAACGAAAACTTTCATTTTTGTCGTGATTAATCACAATTAATCATTTTATTAATTAAAACAATATTACATGACCCATTGTTATAGACTTGGACTACCATATCCACAATCATAATTGCTTAGTTACCCAATACTTTGCTTTGTCAGCATTTATGACAAGCACTTATGTCATAAACATTTCCAGGCAATGCTAAAGGGCTACAAAAAAAGAAGCCGAAAACAATTATAATCTTACAATCAATTTAAAAGGTCATGTTTTAGTGTCACAACCAGTTTGCATTACTCTGCAGACATCCTACTAAATTGAATGATGCGAGTGCATCTATAGAAAGAGCTTCTTGCGAGCAGTTGAGCATGGCAGATAATTCCTTTGGTGGCAGGGGGCTGTTTGTCAGCAAATAGAGTAAAGTAGATTCTTGCCGCCAGTGAGAAACCAGTACATTATTGTTTGCTTAGTGGAACAAATTGAGTGGTAACAGAAAATTACTTACAATCCAATGGGAAAATGTTTAAATAAACTTTATCTAAAATAAGGCAAAGGCTATTAATTCAAAGTCATAAAGTGAGACAGATAGTATTAGGATTTATATGTTTTTAGTAACATGTACTGTAAATTAGTCTATTGCTTACAATATTTTACATTGATATGTAATATATTTATATCGCTTAATCTGCGGTTTACCAGTGTTTAAATGAATACCTTTACTGAGCAAAGATGCATTTAATCAAATGTGACAGTAAAAACAACATAAATTTAAAATTTCAAAATGAATGCTGCTCTTTTGAACTTTGTAATGTCACAGCTTCAAGAAAAAATTCATCTTTGCATCACATGTATTAACTGTGTAAACAACGTACCTTGGTGCACATTTAAGCGAGACATGAAATATGTACACTAGAGGCAGTAAAACTCTTGACACATTTTATACACACAATTACTTGAAGAATCTCATGTGACTTCAAAACAATATAAATATGCTGGGAGATTTGAAAACTGATGCGTTTGAATGTTAGCATCACACATATCCAGCTTCTTATCTATGCATTTTCATAGATGCTAGAGTGTTTCAGAGATGTACTTGAGAGGCGAGGAGCTTCGGTTCAAATCCTGCAACTATGGGTTAACAACACAGTTCAGATCTGTGTAAAGTTGAAATGTTAATTGCAGTTGAAATGACACAGTTGCATCAATAGTTTTATCAGTTCTGCATTTGTTAACACTATTGAATGTTTAGGGTTGGAATTGGTGTAGTAGGGCATATATCCAGCATGATAGAGCATTAGCTTTTAGTGACAGTCCCAGGATATTTCAATTCTAAACTGCCATGCATGTACCTGAACCATGTAATATAAGCATAGCAATATGTACCTATATCAACGTAGTAAAAATGTGCCAGGGTTCACAAATTGAACCTGTGTTTTAACGCCACTCAGTGGACATTTCTTTTTCATACTGCAGCAAAAACAGCAGTTGTGCAAAAAGTGCACAGAGGTGCATGTTTTTATGAGACCATGTTGTACAAATTACATTTTGAAATACATTATGAAGAACATAGTAAAAATGTTTTACAATTATTGCATAAACCGACCTCATGAATTCTGATGTCACATACATTTTAATGTCAGGCACGTTTCTTGCAGGCTGAACAGACTGTTTATATTTATAACCCAAATGATCTCTGTCTGTCATGGTATACCAGTCCAACTAGCAAACCCTCAAGCAGTGGACCATGTCAATGAAATCCCATCCTCAGGCACAGATCCTATCCAGTGTGGTTTGCCAAGGCAAAGGTCAGTCGTGACCAGGCCCTGGCACGAAAATGCTGAAAGCATAGAAAAACAGCTGTGTCCTAAGTCATTTATTCGATTTAGTCTTTGCACTGATAAAACTTTGCATTTATTTGTTTAGTTCAACCTAAAAATGAAAATTCTGTCATTAATTACTCTTTTTGCTTGAAAATATATATTCATCTTACAAACACAAATGAAGATATTTTTTAATGAAATCTGACACTACATATACAGCAATGTAACTACCGCGATGGTAACTCTTGTCAACGTGTGTAGAAATCTGACACAGAAGAGAAGAAATTGTTGAATAAAGTAATTATTTTGTAGTTTTTTTCACATAAAGTATTCTCGTAGCTTCATAAAATTAAGGTTGAACCACTGTTCTGGACCTTGAACATGGTACAGCAGTTGCATTGCTGTCTATGGAGGGTTCACATTCATTTCATACGGAGGTATCAAATTAAGATGTTTATTTAAATATTTTAGTTTATTTGTTTGTATATTTATTTTTATCAAAATATTTATGAAATATATTTTTGTCCCGAAGATGAATAAAGGTCTTTCGGGTTTGGATGTGAGGATGAGTAATTAATGATTTTTGGGTGAATTAACGCTTTAATTTATCTTAATTATCTAAACTGTTTTGCTGTTGTCTGTAACATCTGTGCCATTTTCCAAGTACTTGACTAATTTTAGGCTGGTAAAATAGTGCCAACTGCAAACCCAGAGACAGTCCAGGAGCTTAACAACAAAGCTGTCCGACTTTAATAAAAGGATTAAAAACAATAAAAAAAATGTCAGTTTAGAAAAGACATTGATCTAGTTGCATATAAACATACTGCTCCTATAAATTGCAATCTGAAGCTCTCCGCCACATATTGTATTGTTAATAAATAAATCAGCTGGTGACAAACTCACTCTGTAATTGCTACTTGAGGGAAAATAAGTTTATGCTCAATCATTTGCCAACTTCATTCACTGTAGTTCTGAATTGCCTTGCGTCACATTTGTGACCCGTTGCGTTGTTTTAGGAAATGAGGATGGATAGCATGATTACCCTGATCGCTCCGTGGCTGGTGCAATCAAGTCCATGGTACTTGTCTAATCTCACATGGAGCCCTAGCACTCCATTGAAGCGACGAAGACACGTCTAACAAAATGGCCCTCCGCAATAAAGTCCTCAGCAGAGTTCCAGTGATTAGCTTATGCAGATTGACATTTATGTGGCCGTGGGAGAGCTCGCTTCTTACACTCTCTATCAAAAAAGCATTCGAGTGAAAACACAGCCTCGTGGCTCTAGCCTCTATCATTTGTCAGCCCTAAAATGTATGCCCCTCTTCCCAACCCTACTGAGACTGATTGCCACGAGCACTTCATGTTTTTTCTCTCGCTTGGAAGAATATTGCTGATGAACAGCTCAAATCATGCAGAGCACATCCTTCATTTAGAGTGATGAAGAAGGAACAAAAAAGAAAAGAAGATGATGATGAAGTTCTTTTTTATCTTTGAGTGTGTTATGCACACCTTTGTAACTCCATATCTTGAGGTCAATAGGTGGAAGGGCATCGGGCGGTCTAAGTCTATCCCAGATATTGAAGGGGGACGCCGTGGGCTTCCAGTGCCTTCTGTAAGTACAAATATCACATTACTGAGATGCCCCTGCAACACAATCCCTGAGTACCACATATTGATTCAAGCTGTTGGGCTTATGCACTAAACTAAACACTTTCACAGCTTTCTGGCACACAAGAGCTCTTGTTTCCAATCACTGTGCTATATTTAGTAATGGAGTGGTCCCCACAGCAGGCTTCATTTGGCCCATACATGCTTCTGTCCAGTCCTGCACAGGTTTGTAATGGATGTAATTTAACATTGTTCAATTATTTACAGTAAAATGTGCAAGAGCTTGATCAGCTCTTTAAGCGATAGGGTCGATATCAGCAAACGGTAACATAGGAGGCAAAGACAATATGTGTAGCGGTGATCTGATGATGGGCGAACATAATCCAAGGGGTGAGGCTAGAGCGAGAGTCCGGGGGCAGGCTTAGGTCGAGAACGATACACAGAACGAAACACAGGGAACTCAGGGAAAACACGATTGGCTTGACAAAGGTAGAACACGGGATACATCCAACAATGACGAGCGAATTTACATACACCAGACAGGTGCTTAAATACAAGACAAAGGGGCGGAGGAACAATAGGCAGTCATGACAATGAACAAGGTGGGAGGAGCTACAAGTTCATAATAAAAGACCGGGGAAATCAACGGAGACAAACACACAATAGAGACATGGAGCTGGAGTGGCTTCTTGTGGCTTTTGCTGGCACCTCTAGCAGAACAGCAGTTACAATATTACAATAGGTAGTACAAACAAAAGATAGATACATAGATTTATGCTCTATATTGAGAACCCAGGTAGAACAACTTTTGGCATATTTTGCATGCACTTCTATGAGTAAATGTTGATGGACTGTCACAACCAGCAATATTTTCTCACAGACGCTGAATAGCCTGCTACGCTTTTGTCTGATGAAATTCATGGCAATTGACCAAAAACAACACTGTAATAAGAAACATAGCCATCAAGAATAATAAAAACATACAAATAGCCTAATAAAATCATTTTTGGAAATGTTGAAATTATTTATTATAATAATATTTTTGGGAGTCTGTGTAATATCTGGTAAAAGTGAATTATAATTAGGAAATCATGGCAAGAAATGATCATCCAGTGTCCTTTCAGTAAAACAAAACAAAACAAAACAAAAACCCATCCAGGTCAGGAGTCCCGATTGCACCGTGCTCCTGGTGCATTGGTGAGCATGTGAAATCGGTTTAATGAGTATGTCTGGTGGCACTCTGCTGGAAGACAGCGGCTCTGATGGCGTCATGTGCAGCTGTTAATACAACCAAGTGATTTCAAAGCAATCTGACGTGGTGCCCATGAAAACAGAGGCGATAAAGCCAGCACCGGTATCTGGCCCCTCTCAGCATTACATGTGAATGGTTTCTGTTATCCTAATCTGCTTTCCAGATGTGTGGCTTAGAGCTGCCATATCAGGACATCAAGCTTCCTGACAAAGCTGCCCTGCTGCCAGCCGAGGCCAAGCGATTCAGCTGGGGTTGTGACCAGAAAGCACCCAGCTGGTTAATGTCTGTGTCTCAGACAAGGCATAACACCCAATCAAAGCAGTCCACCCATTAGAAATGTGGAAGGCCTCTGGCCACTTTGTTACAGATGTCAGACGGGATTACGACGGGATTGAGGCCAACATGTTTGTGATAGCATGTAGTAACTTTGGTATATGGATTCTAATCCTGACCATATTTCACATTTAACAGGCAATATGTGCTCATATGGGGAAGATGAGTGAATATGGATACATATGTTAGTTTTTATATCATGATGAGCACCTTACGTTAACTTGAAACTGCTGTTTTTATATTGAGGTAATGATAGGTTTCCATATCCATATCCAGTACATATATGTTCAGATGTAATTTATTCAGCTATGTATGTATTTACTATTGGCACAATAGTCCTCCACATTGATTTCAAGTACAGTAAAGTGAAACCTCACCCCCCCCACACACAAACACCCAGAGAGAGAGAGAGCAGCACACAAAACATCCTTAGTCAAATGTGAACAGATCAATGTTCTCACCTTTTCCTCATAATGCCAGTAGCAAGGAATTAATTTTTAGATCTCAAAACATCATCTTGTAGGTGGTTATCTTTGCACTGCTGCCATGCACCATGTTGATTTTAAATTTTGCAGGACTTGTTATTATTACACACACTGTAAAGTATATATGTATAGTTGTTACTTTCTCAATATTCTCTTTAAATATTTTGTGCTGCAGAGCAAATATGGATTTGGCAATAGATAGCAGATCTAGACAGGTGGAGCTGGAATATTTGTTTGTTTTATTTTACATTTATTTAAAAAATTACAACAGTGTATTATTTTATATTATATATTATATAAATAAAACATGTCTATTTATCCATCTATCTATCGCTCTATTTTTTGTTTTTTCTATTTTCTGTTGTTTTTTTAAGTGATGTTTTAAAAAGTTTTTTTTTTGTAAGCCAATCATTATAAATACCATGTGAGCGATCACTCTATATTAAACTTAGCTGCAGCAGGAAAAATAATACGTTCAGAACCATACTAATATTGGACACTTTTAAACATGCTATAATGACATTTTTGTGATTCATGTGTTACTCATAGAGAATTTCGCTTCAATAAAATTTCACAGCTACTTTTAAATGGCTCTCAATGGAGAAACATTTTGCTTTCATATCAGTGTAATCTACCAGCCAGGGCAAAATGCAGAGAGCTAACCAACCAAAACATCCAAAACCCATCGAGTTGCACATGATAGGTCATGATTACATGATTACAGGACATGATTATCATAGTGTCCTGAAGGCGGTGACTCCTTTCACACGATTTTGACTGTATTACACCCTCTTAGACTAATTCCATGATTTAGGACTGCACTGAGAAAGCTGCACCGAGCTGAAGAAAGGGAAAACAGACATGAGACATAAAATACAATACAAACCAACCCAGTCTTACGGCAGTTCGTGATTTAGTCACATCATTTAATTTAATCTATTTATTCGTGCCAGGGACACGTTTATTTCGTTTTTTTCGTAAGTCCTTCTTAGTTTAAAAACGTGCTGGACTTACGAAAATAACGAAATAAACCATGCATACAAATATCATTTTGATAATTATCTGCTTCCTGTGCCGTTGTAATATTCTCTTCATGCTATATAATATGTGCTACTTACTATAGTATAGCACTGAACTTCTGAAAATCAATCAGCGTGCATTTTGCCTAATTAAGATAAGCTGCAGCTAAAAGGGTAGTCAGCATTATTTAATGGCAGTATACGACGTGTTTTGTCACATCCATTAATGTCTACAGCAGATATGACATTATTCCCACAGCAGTTCACAGACAATTACAGCTCTATTCAAACATGCTTTATGCTGCATTTTGTGATACAGGTTTGTCATGTAATTCATCATTCTTAAGTCAAAAGAAATGTTTTAAAATCTATTTGTATACAGTACCCTGCAGGAAAGTCAAATGTTTTTGTTAAAAGCGATTAATGATACATATGTCATTCTCTGCCTAGGCTGATCTTGAGGGGATTTTAAAGTGCTCACTGAATCATATGTACTGTATTTGAAAGTGAGATAGCAGGGTTCGTTTAGATAGGGTTGGAGTACTATAATTTTACCTGGTAACAAAACAAAGAATTTAAGGGTAATGATAAACTTCAGATAAACACATCCATATCAGTTGATTTGAGAACTTTTAGCACATTTTAAATAAAAAAATATTATTATTAATTATGAATTAAGAAAACAGACCAAAATATTGACAACATACCCTCTTCAGCTAGCAAATAAACATAGATATATCACTCTACAAATGAAGATTTTTTTCCCCATTACATAGGAAATCCGGACAACGCAGCACAGTGCTGAACTATTTGGTTTAAACAAGAGATCTTTAGCAGTCATCTATTATAGTGTGTTGGGTGTGATGACTTCAGCACCACCGTGCCGCCCTGTGATACATTCTCTTGCGATTCTGCCAACTGTGCCACACTGTGTTTTTTTTCTTCTTCATTAAAGTAGTCTATCTACAGTATTGCTGCCTCATACTGCCTGTTTGTCAGTGATTTGTCCTACACATTTACATGTTCTCCCGCAATTCCCTGCTGATCTTACTGTTTTAACTTTGAAATTATTCACATGGTATCCAAGGACACGACAGCTCTCATGATACTTGCTTGTTCACCTCCACAATCACTCATACACAGACACACATGTGAACATGCCCAGACATGTCTTCTCTTACACACATAGAAATGTACAGAAGGGGTCAAGAGCTTAACACCTGCTACCTTGAAATATGAAACACCTTTCACCTTATCCACCAATCAAACAATGGCAAATCAAAGCATCTACACCACCAAGGAAAGAAAATGTTCTGAAACGCGTAAACATGAATCTGGCAACATTTTATTATGTTGGTCAATGTATGTATTGTTTTTCATAGAAAATTAAATGTCTGTTGAGTGACGTTTTAATGGTTAATGCTTTGACACATTTTATTGTTGATTATGCTAAGCATCCATTATATAGTAATACGTTTGCTGAAACCATGCCTCTTTTATTGTGACACAGGATTGATAGCTGAGTGATCCAAATTGCAAGCGTACCAGGTGAGGTACCAAGCACTTTTACGTGTTAGAAAAGCCAAACATATGGAGCTGTAAAATATATAAGTGTACAAAGCATCCACTGTGGTAAAAGTGTTTTCAGGTCATAACATGGTATTGTGCAAGTATTTTATTGCCACAAGTGTTTTTTTAAAGTGGAAACGGCAATGAATTTCATGTATCTACATACAGTAAATGAAGGTAGATGCAGATTTTTCAACAAGCTTAGGTTGGAAATGAATGTGATGCATGGATGAAGAAGCTTTTCTGTGTGACAAAACCTCAGAGCAGGTTTGGTCATGACATTAGAGACGCTTGGTATAGCATTATAGATCTAGGACATCAGCCAGAGGAGGTCTCTTGTAAGGATGAATTGGCTTTCCTGCCTTTTCTAAGTTCAGATAATCAGGCTAGATCTAGTGCAAGATCAAGAGCCATGAGAGATTCAGAAAGAGACACACATAACAGTAAAACTACAGTAGGCTAAATTATTGTCCACTGAAGCCCAATAACAGGACAACAGTTCATAACAGAATCATCTTAATCAGATCTGACTCCAAGGTAGGAATGTGCTAAATTTAGACATTAGCTCTGTTCCAAAACCTATTTAGCTGCCATTGTCTTGGCTGCTGTCTAACTAACTATCTATTTAACTACCAGAGAGTGTATTTGCTCTTTCATTCAACTTGTCTGCTATGTTTTATGCATTGGTCAGAAAAGACAAAATCGCACGCAGATTTCTGAATTTCTGTGCCTACCGCTCTTGTTTAAATCTTTAAATATAAGTATGCTATACTAAGGTTATACAAATATTTTTCTCTTTCTATAGTTCACTATATTAAGTTTACTTTTAAATATTTTTAATGAGCAAGTTTCACACTTCCTCTGGCATCTTGAATTTCCCACTTTCTCTGTGAAGGATAAATGTCTTGCTGCCCTAAAATTTGTCTAAAACCTTACTAGGCAGCATAATTAATCTGTCAAACATTTGGAAATCGTTTCAATCCTGTCTCCATAGGTGCCTCACTAGATTTTGGAACAGAACAAATTGTGTGTCTAAGAAAGTGTGTGTGTGTGTGTGTGTGTGCTGCACAATACATTTTCTTAGACTATGACTAATCTGTCTACCTGGAAGTGTGCTAAATGCCCTGAAAAAAAGACACCATGGAGAGATCTTATAAAATATCTTAGACTTTGCGGTAATTATATAAATTAGCTGTCCCCTATTCCATTTAATGATTTTACAGTTTTTAATAGAATAGGGCCGTTGACATTCAAATTAGACATAAAGGAATGTTACCTGTTGTTAACCCTTCAGATGCATTAGATTTAAAACATTATTTCTTGTTAAACAGTTACAAGCAATTAATAGCCCATATTTGTTAATTTGTTTTTGGTATGGTACTAAATGTCGTAAGTGCCATAAAATGACTTCAACCCCTCCCAGACCAGAGTTAAAAGGAATAATGCCAAATTTAGCTGAATTTGTTTGACATTTAGTACATTTAATGTGTAGGACCAGATGGTGTACAACGTCTACCAGTGGGGGCTAATGAGAACCAAATCTTGACTGTTTGGTTTCATCTTAATATGTAGTCATACTGTTCACTGTTAGCTTTTTTAGCATATTCAGGTAGAGATATATGCATGATGTAATTCTACAAAGCTCAATTTCTGTTCAGAAGAATGTCAGAGTCTCTCAGCATGAGATCCTTGTGATAATAAGACTCTCATTGAGGGCTGTCGAGCCCCGAAAAGTTTGACAATGTGTAGCTCAGCAACTTTTTTGGTGACTGTGCACTTCTTCACTACTCTGCCTTTGTTAAATTCAGGGAGACCCCATAAATACACTGGCCATCTGTGAAAGTCAAAGACTGTAAGCTTGCAGAAAGGCTTTGCTCATCTGTCTTGCTAATGTTCAAGTGGATGCAACGACCTCAACCCCTCCCGCACCAGAGTTAGGAAGAATAATGCCATGCCCCTTTGGTGAATTCTATTTTCAACAGCGCACCTGTCTGGCTGATGGCCCCCAGAGACGTGATTGTGGTTTAGTGGCACAATGTTTCTTCTGTCCCGCACCCAATGAGAGCAAAGCAGTGGCTGGCACAGTGCTGACGTTAACACTGCTAACCACGGGAGGGTGAGGCCCAGTTTCCCTTTGTTGTAAACTGGAGGACGCTTCTGTCATGACATTGGGGGTCCAGCATTCTCTAATGAGCTGAGCAAAGCAGAGAAATGTAGGTTAGACTATGAATATGAGCTGAAGTGTGTAATTTCTGCACTAGCATCACCAGACAAAATAGCAAGGATTGTTTTCAAACAGGTTTCCTGAATACTCCCCTATCAGACAAACAGATATCTTACTGACACCTCAAAGTGTTGCCTTTGGTTATGTTAGACTTGTTGAGATGTACAAAAACCTTTAGGGGCCTTACTTCTTGTCTTGTAGTAATTCTGACATAGCAAAAGTTATATCATGACAACATGGTAATGGATATGACAGTATCAATGTATTTACTCATGGTGGAAGAGTTCTGCTATGCTGCTGAATAGCTGCTGCTATTATGGATGTTGCTGTAGTTTTTGCTTCTGCTACTGCAATGCAAGCACAGAAACTTGTTATGAAAGTGCGTATAAATAGTTATTCAATTAAAAATGTAAACTTGTTGTATTGATATGAAAAAAATGGACTGTATATAGCTACTACGCGATGGGTAGGATTAAGGTTGTGGGGTATATTTATTTGTATAATTGTATCTAAAATTGCAAACGGTAAGAGTAAGAGACGAGTTACCTCTCAAACATAAATATCTTAGTTTGATGTTGTTTTATTACTTTGAACGTTTATATTTATTAGGCCCAATTTTGTTCTGAAGATGAAAGTTTGTCCCGTTAGTAATGTGTTACTGTGAGCGGCACTGACAGGATCACTTGATTTTATTTCCCTTATAAAAGTGGAAACAGTTTACAATACTCCTTCAAGAATAATACATTTCTGTTTCATTTGCTGCTACTTGGCGCAGTTTTTTTTTCTTTTGTTTTGTTAATTTATTATTTCGTTAGATAAATATATTTGGCATATTGTCACGCATGTGAGCTGCAAAATGCTTTAGTAAATGCTTATCAGCAGCAAGATTACTGGCTGCGGATACAACATGAACCAATCAGCTTGTGCCAAATAATTTAATGCTCTCGATACCATCAGTGTGCATTAAAAGACCCAGTCTGTGCCACCTAGAGTTTCATGACAGTACTTATCATAGTTTTTTTTACATGATCAAAAGAGGCAGAAATAAATTAATAAAAAATAATAATTTATACTTTTACTGAGCATTTGTGTATTACATGAATCAAAGATGACAGTAAAGACTGATGTCAACATTGATAATGTATGTTGGGCACCAAATTGACATATAATTATTATAGATCATGTGATACTGAACCCTAAAAAAACCTTTAAATTGTAAAAAATATATATGTATTTTCGTATTTTTAACTTTTTACTATTGTCTTAACCAACTTGTCTGTCAATAGACCACCGGAGGATGTGACTTTTGTCAATTGAGATTCTGAACACATGGTCAATTTCATTGCCAGCTAACTCAAGGGACAGTTAAATGGTTCTTTATTAAATGGTTTACGACATACTTCCGTAAAATTCAATTGAGATCACATGAAAATCAATGCACTTTGTTAGACCACAGCAGCACAGAGACATTTTTGAGAAAAATCTTTCTACAAAAGGATCATTTATAGTTCTCGACATATTAAGTAAGAATATGAGGAGCATTTTAACATTACAAAATGAATCACTTCAGCTTTTAAGCAACTGTAGTTTTCTCATGAAAAAGATGATTCATGAACATCGTCAGAAGGACTCGGAAGACTGTTTTGTTGTCTTGCAGTGATATATGAGAAGCAAGATCAAAATTGGAATGATTCATTGATCTTTACGTTGCCGGAAAGGAAACTTAACACTCGAAAGGTAATTTGGTGCCATCGCACCCTAGAATGGCCTAACTTGCTTTTACTGAAGAGCACAGACATAAAAAAGGAGACAGGATGGAGGCCTGAACAAATGAGGAAGGATATAGACTGACACAGAATGACAAGCTATACATGAAGACCCGTGAATGAAAATGGGGATGACGAAGCATGAATCATGTCGCTCAGGGACACATTCTTTATATATATTCTTACATTGTTAGACCTGTGGCTCATATATATACAATTTTCTTTTCACTAAGGCTTGATTTGCAATTTAAACATCCCTCACAACCCTTTGACTAGTTCCTTTTGTTGTAATTGAATTGAAAATATGGTGGTTCTGAGAATAAAAGACACATTTAATGCTTACTGAATTTATTGTTGCAAAAAAACTAAATTTTAAATTCTCATATAAACAGCTTACAAAAATCACTGGAAAAAGCACTAACCCTCTGCAAAATATAATGGATACTTTTTTAATTGGACCAGGAAGCAACCATCCACAATATCCTAGCAAACATTTGCCATGTGCTGTAGGTTATGATGATGGTGATTTTGCACAGTAATGCAGCACTCACATTTTCTGCATAAAATGTAAAAATCTAATACTGAATGTAATTGATAGAGGTTTCCCTAACTGCTAGAAATGATTACACCGCAAAATCCCATTTCTAATAACAGAATTCCATCCCAGTTATTTAAGTGTTGTCAGCAGCAAGAAAACATCCGTGTAAGCTGTTCCTGCTCAGAACAGATGCATGGCAGTGCCAGCCAACATCAGTTGCCTAATCCAGAGACTTGATTACTAGTAGCTCAGAAGCTTTTGGCTTTCTGTTCCTCCAAACAGTACGCACACACAGTACACACACACACATACATATAGCTTTCAAAATGTAGAGCCTAGATAGAAATTAAACTTTGACTCTGAGGGTTCATTGGAAAATGATGTGATCAATAAAGCTGTCATGATTTTGTATATGAGTTTTTCATAAATGCTTAATGACAGATTTATACTGTATATATTTGGCATCATATTCGATCATATTTGAACAGTGATTTATAAAATTTGGATTAATTTTGTAAAAACTGCTTGCACACAAAATCTTTACTTATCACACAGTTTCTGAAACCACACACCAAATCTGCAAAAAGATACACTAATGTCTTTGTTTTATTTCATAAAACACTTTTTTCATTTTGCATTTTATCTGTGCAATTAAAAGAAGAGGCAAGGTTTTGAAAAAGCAGCTGAAAAAACTGTAAATATGTTTGCTCATATGGACAGTAAGCACATTTAAGCATACTGTATGTGGATTATAATTTTAATGCTTCCATTTTTTATATTTAATTTTCAATTAATTTGATTTTAAATTTATTTTCAGATTCTTCATTGAAGGTTTTTGCATTTAGATATAATTTTTATATTATACAAGGTAGTTTAATCCTAGTTTATATACACTGAAAACATTAACATAAATTGTGGATATATTTTATTAAGTCAGCCTTAATATTTTGTGTTATTAAATAAGCATACATTAGGTGAATTCTTTTTTATTTATTTATTTCAAATAAAAATAGTTCCTTTTTGGCACCAATTGCAGGTTAACACTTTTATAGAGAAGAGGAATAGCAATTTTGCTAGTTTCCATCTCTATACAGTATGTAAAAACAAAGGCTTTTTAAATACGGCAGACAGATTATACTTAGAAAGACCATAAATAGTAAATTTTCATTTAGCAGATGCTATTCTTAGTGACTCATGGTAGTGGCAGTCCTCTTGGCCAACCTAAGGAGCACACACACATATTGATTTTCTGTCATGATGGGAACTTTCCATTGACTAATGATATACAGTATTTTGTATCCTAACTTAAACTTCTAGGACATGCCCCTAATCCGAACCTTTCTGCACTTTTAGATTTCATTAATAAGCTGTTTTCTTCACAGGGACAATTGGCTGGAATTACCAAAGGTGATTTCATGCTTTACTGTCCTTGTGGGGAGACTTGATCCTGACATATAAACACACATACACAGAAATATCCACTTAAAATATATGTACCTTGACAAAACAAGTAGAATATGTGTCTTATTGCCTCACACTTTTGACCTACTGTAGATGCAGATTTTAACATTTTGCCATCAAGTGTGGATAAAAATATCTAAATGATTGCAAAGATTGTTAGCATCTCAACTGAAAGTATAAAATCAAATAGAAACGATCTTTTGGATATGCCAGTTTTGATCATATACCTGATATCATGGTCGGGTTTGTTCAAGAAATTGTATGTAATTTACACCGTCAAGAGCAAGAAAGAGCATCCAAAAGCCTATAAAATCCTCAGTCACATCCCTATGAACAGCGCCATCATTCTGGCCATTCCCTAATCCTATAGCTCCACACCTTTGCGATCCAGCAAAAAATTGGTCTCGTGGGACATAGTATATACTGTATGTGAAACATTCTGACCTCAGGTCACACACGCGCGGAAAGCTGTCCTATCCAGAAGTTTTCCTTGGAGACCAAAGCAGATTCATCCTAAGACAATACCAGTGATGCACCACAAAGGAGCAGCCTCCCAAAAGCCAGAGGAGAAAGCTAGGACACCCATTAATTGGAGACCTTAAGACTTGGGCTGGCTAAATAATGGTGATAATAGGCTTTGCTGCTACAGAAACAAGGGATTTGGAAACAACAGACTGTGTAGGGCATTCGCAAGTCCCAAAATACTTTCTGAAGGGTTCTGATCACCAAAAACTGGTCATGCATATATAGGGTGTCGGCTCATTTGCCAGCTTTCCGCCCAGTCATTATATTCTCATTAAACAGCCAACAACAAATCACAAGAAGATGATCAGGTCACCCTGAAATAAGTGGTCTCTTTGATTTATAACGATACATTTAGATAAGAAGTGTACGGCTTTCATAGCTATGTATAGTATTTCTTTAAGCGGGTCAGTTACAGATTTTCTGTAATGTATATTCTCATTTACCATCAGCTGTAGTGCAGTTTATCTGAACATTTGCACTCTCGCTGAATTGAATGTCCTTGTGGTTTCGTGTAACATATACAAACATGCATTGCCCACCTCCGGAAAGCGGCAATGCAATCTCCCTTTACCGTTCTCTTTTTCTCGCCTTGCTGCCGTTTTTGCATGCTGAGGCATGAACCAATTATTTCACATAAATAGATTGGTTCCCTGCTGCACGTTGTTTATCATTCTGTGTTGGTAAATTTGTTTGTGTCACCATAATTATTCCTCCATGTAATATTTTCAATGCTCTCATTTTATTTTTTGATAAGATGGCACATGAATTTGCTTTAGAGCTATCAACATGGGTAATTAAAAAAAGCTGTCTTGTATATCTCCATACACAAATCAAAGCAGAGATGAAACTCCTAAATTACTTCATATTCTCATCACCCCGCAATTACTCTGAAATCCTACAGCCATAACCAGTCTCAAGGGCATCAGTGACGTCGCTAAAAGTAATACAATGATGTCAAAAACTGACCCATGTAGATGAGGATAGGGGTAAAATGCCCAGTTTGTTTAGAATGATGATGCATCATATAATATCGTACTAGGGAACATAATTAATTAATTAATCATTAATAGTAGTTTATGTATGCCGTTTAAAGTCTAAGTTGCTGATTTCAAATAACGTGCAGAAGGGAGAGGCAGAAAAAAGAATTTCTACTCCCAGTTAACAAGACTTTAATTGGCTGGCTGTATTCTTGTTGAAGGTGTTGAAGGGGCTTTTGTGCACCTTGAAGTGCTCTGCAGGTGCTCTTAGAGTTTAGCATTAGCATTTAACATGTCACAGAAGAACAGGAGAAAATGAGGAAGAAAGCTTTTACACAAAACCTGACCTTTAAATTGTTCTTCCTAGGTTTTGTGAGTGGCAATGGTGTCTGCGCTGCAGTAGCGAGTAGCTCATTATCAAGATTATTTGTGCTATGCAATAAAATATAGTCCAAAGAGACTCATGGAATGGACAATGATGCCACATAACAAGGGTTCGGTGAGTCAGATACATGAGGATGGCTTTAGGAAGCAACGGCAGTTGAAAAAACACTTTACCGACCACAACCAGCATCAGAGCAAGGACATCTAGATGCCCGCTGATTGCAGGGAACTCTGCCTCTTCCTCCAGCAAGGAAACTCAATGTGAGCTGGAATGTCTGATGGTCAGATCTTGGTCGTTGTGTGTCAGTTGATTGTTGGGGATGTCTAATAAAATTTGTTCTGCATGCTTGCTTTAAATTAAATAGATCTATTCAAATCTGAAAGGCTTTTCTGTAGATTTTTTAGTGAGTGAGTCATTGATTCATTGATTTAATCAAATTGTTCAAAAATGCTCATTTAAAATATGGTCATATTCCAAATATGCCATCTTCCCTACTATATACAAAAAGAGTCTTCTGCAAGGCATCAGATGGACACTTTAATATCCCATGAGGCCACAGGAGAGGAGTCATGAATGGCAGTAAAGTGATGCAGTTGATGTTGTGCGTCAATGACAACATGGTTGGATGCATTGCGAATGGATTTTATTATACTACCAACATTAATTTTGTAAGCAAGTCACTGAATTATTCACTCAACCCGTTTTTTTCAGAAACAATGATTCATTCAAAAACAAAACATCACTACTGTGAGTTTCTCTGAAATGCACTTGATTAATTTTGCTGTTGCAGTTATATGTAACTACTCAGGATTGACTTCTTGTTTACTGAACGGTTGATTAAAATAGGAAATTATTTCGAAATATTGTCAAGCCGTTATATTTTCAAGACCATAAAGGTTACAGAACAATGATTTCCAACCACAGCTTGCTGCTGAGAATCACTGTTGTACAGGATATAGAAAAAAAAGAACAGAATGGCTGAATAATGATTTCAGCTTAATAATGAAATAAGCCTTTGCTTAGATTGATTAGTATCAAAATAAATGTAATCAGCGATACTTTTCGACCCCATATCTGAAACTTTCCAGGTGTACTAATCTATATCTCTGCATAAATTGGTCAGAAATTATCCCAGATTAGCAGAAGAATGTATTCCATCTCCGTTTAGTCCCTGAAACGCTCTAATTAGATCAGCAGCCCAAAGTGCTCCCAGCAAAGGGAGAAAATTAAAATCATTAAATGAGCGGGAGTCCGCCGCATATTTAGGGCATAATTCTATGTGCAGCATGACGTACTGCTGCAGCTGCAAATTGGCATAAATGACCACATTGAAGAATTGTTTATAGTTATAAAACATGACATGCAATCTCTCACAGCACTTCACTTTAATACCCTTTGTTAGAGCCAGCTGTGACTGAGCACTGTGGATTGGCATGTTGAGAATAGCGGTTTGTATTAGGACATAGTGGGTAATATAAATACATGAGAAGCACCTATGACACTATCAAGGCAGTTCTAAGTCTGAGAGATTGGAACCTCTGCTAATACATCAGTCATAAACACTTAAAGTTGGCAGGCAGGCTATGAATCAGATCCAGGAATGTTGTGCTGCAATGAGGAGATGCACCTTTAAGATGGTTTTCCACAGTGATGGTGCACATCTGTACGTCTTATCTAATAATGACCCTACCACAGATACAACTCTGAATGTTTAAAAAAGAAAATAACTTTTTTTTCACACTATCACAATTAAGTAAACATAGGTTTAAATTAAGGTTTAAATTATTATGTTTTATTGTTTTTTCATTTAATGTATACTATATTACAGTTATTAAGAAATTTTCTTATCTTTGCCCTTAATGTCATAGAAAAGTTTCACACAAACATAAACTATTTTTTTGAGTTTTCTTGTGTATTCAGTTTTCATTTCCATCTTGTTGTATTCTTATATAAATAATCAAAAGTGTTTTTTAAATGGTAATTAATTATTTTGTTATTATTATTATTTTAATCCTCTAGCAGGTGACATCATTTATGGAGTAAAATTATAAGTTTACTAAAAAAAAAAACATTAAAACAGCATGTAAGACTTTGAATTACACATGCATTAGGTACCATGAAAATAATAATCTCTGTATTTATTAGATTTATTTATTTCATATGCATATTCTTAAATTACACCTCTATATTACAGGATATACAGTGGGTACGGAAAGTATTCAGACCCCCTTAAATTGTTCACTTTTTGTTAAATTGCAGCTATTTGCTAAAATCAAGTTCTTTTTTTCCCCTCATTAATGTACACACAGTACCCATATTGATAGATAACATTTTGCAGATTTATTAAAAAAGAAAAAATGAAATATCACATGTTCAGACCCCCACTGATATATTTAACTCTGAATTGTGTGAAGGCACCGATCTGGCCAAGGTTACAAAAAAATGTCTGGTGCACTTAAGGTGAGACACTACAGGCAAAAACATCGTTTTTTTATGCAGTGGTCAATTTTGAGATTTTGGGCTAGTTTAGTCCCTCAAAATGTGTTCTTTTGAAATACTATTAAAACTATTACTATTACAATTACTATCTAAAAACGTTAAAAAAAATACATCAAAATGATTATTTTATAACATTATTTTATAACATTTTGTTTACTTGTTAACTTTCTTCCCCTATTTAAATCTGCAAATGCCATTTTCTCAAAATGAGCTTTTTGTCATTTTCCGGTACCAATCTCAGCCAATGTTGCACCTATGTACACCAAACTTTCCAGTTATACTCTCAGTAGTATTCTGAAGATATCTACGGAGGGATTTGTTAATAAATCATTCCTGGCCTGATTTATGTGACATTTAAAAGAAAAATATGGCAAAAATCGCTATTTTTAAGGCTATTTTCATTACCTTTTGATTTCCTAGGTAATGAAAGCAGATATCCTAAAATCCCTCTGTAATTTTTTTTTCATTTTGTGTATAAACAAAATATTTTGTACCTGGCTTTATCCTATATTCAGATATATGTACCGGAAATATATGCAAATTTTCACATATTTAACGAGCTATTGCCTCTTTTGCATATTTAAACATAAAATGTAAAAAAACTTGCAATACATTTTTTTCTCCTATTCATGTGAGTAATCAACTGGTAAAGTTTCATGGTCCTATTTGTAAGTGAAAAATTTTACCCTATTCACCTGTAGTGTCTCGCCTTAAGGTTCCTAAGAGCACAGTGATTCTAAGCGGTATGTGTGGAGAAAACCAGTCACTGCTCATCACCTTCTAATACAGTCCCAACGGTGAAGCATGGGGGTGTTTTTCAGCTGCAGGGACAGGACGACTGGTTGCAATTGAGGTAAAGGTGAATGTGGCCAAGTGCAGGGATATCCTGGATGAAATCTTCGCCAGAAGTATTTCTGTGAATATGGGGTGCTGTGTGTAGGGTTGGGAACCGAAACCCGGTACCATTATAGCACTGGTACCTAAGTAACCGGTATGTACCGAACCGAACCAAAACGCGGATTTCGGTGCCTCATTTCGGTTCCGTGCCTAAACGACAAACCCAATAAATCTATGGCATTAATAAGAGAGCGCACCAATGATGCTGGCACGCGCAGTAAATCATTTCCGCTAGATATGCGAAGAAACGCGAGCCCGCGAGCTCATTTCAAACCCT
Organism: Enteromius unitaeniatus; assembly: GCA_032359435.1. Taxonomy (NCBI): domain Eukaryota; kingdom Metazoa; phylum Chordata; class Actinopteri; order Cypriniformes; family Cyprinidae; genus Enteromius; species Enteromius unitaeniatus. The sequence goes on along the minus strand of JAUMHI010000041.1, from coordinate 8,950,556 downwards.
CGTGCGCGCACGATCTTCTCTCACCTGCTCGCGCGAACATGTTTATTTTTGTCAGTCGTGTCAGTATTGGATGCCTGTTATTAGATGATTTATTCACTTGAGAAAAGGCATTGGATCATATGTTATTGATCATATTGTTTCATAAGCTTAGTTTATTGATTCATTAATGATTTTGTCTTTATT
>JAUMHI010000041.1:8916350-8947422 GCA_032359435.1 Enteromius unitaeniatus | reverse complement strand
TCCCAACACACTGAACTGAGCAATGCCATTGTATCATTTTAATAAGTTACTTTTAAACGCATATAGCTCAGTAATGTATTTTCTGAAAGGGGGTGGGATTTTTGTTGGGGAAGTCCGGGGGAGAGACACACACTTCGATTAGGATAAACACATGCAGCATCTTAATTAAAAAAATTTTACGAAATAAATGAATACATCAAGCCTTTATTACATATTACATATTTATTACATATCCTTTTTCACAACGCGTTTCCTTGTATGTTTTGGCCAATGCGATATGCCGTAGATGCTTTTACGTTTAATATATTTTGATATATAAAATAAATAAATAAATACAAATAAAGAGCCAGATCACGTAACTTTTAAGAGCATTTTTGCATTTTTTTTTTGAATGCAACAATAGATTCTTTATCCATACTTTTAGTTTTTAGTTTTCTTTTTAACATATTAAGTTAATTTAATGTAAGTGTAATTTCTCTGAACACTGCATTCCAAGCAGACTAGAGCATGTCAATTTAATTTAACCCATTATGTAACTTTGTATGTAGCTTTAGGATGCTGTCTTCCCTAGGGGTTGAATCCTCAAATGACAGACTGTTCAGACTAGCCATACATCTCTGTCACTGTAGCGCAGATAAAAGCAGTTGACGACAGCCGCCCTATCACTTGCTTGACTGCCGTGGCCTCTTTGTGATATCGCACTTCATCACGCAAAGTAAAACTGAGGGTGATGTGAGAAAGAATGTATTGACACTACATGCAGCTGCTTTCATGTGTGGCTTTAGGCAGTGTTTCATTTTGCTGTGTGTTGTTGACGCTCAGTGTGATCATATTAATCTTAAAGCATATAAATCATTGAGACTTTAAGCACCGTATAGGACGAATAATACTTGGAATACCTAAATATTCTGTCCTGACACAAGTCATTGTTGATTTCACTGTTATAGGGGAAAGACTCTAGGGCTGCAGATAAGACCGTTGCCATGGTCCTGAAGGAGATACCCAATAAGGCGTCCTCAGAAGGCAAGCCCCTCCTCACGGTGACAAACAAGGTGGGCAGAACTACTGCAGCTACCGCCAGAGTCAAACAGCACATCTGTTCTCGCTGCATGGGAATGATAATCAATGGCAAGGCTTTGACCATCACATGTCTAACCTCCACCTTTTTTAGCCTGATGAAAAAATAAAAATCACAGTGTGTCTCTCTCATCACCAGTTTTTAACTGACAGCACAACAGCTAGCACAGGCTTTGCAGCTCTGTGGGGTATAAAATTGAGCTTTTCATACCAGGCAAGGCTTGTCACAGGAAATAAAATTGGGACAATAGAAATGAGCATTTCAGATGGACACATGAGACACACATTTAAATCTTAGCTTTAGGTTTAGTTAGGGTCTAGGGTTTTTTGTCACAGCAAAAAGTATAGATTACATATTCAAGCCGTGGAAACACTTCACCATGTGCTTCTAAACTGTAATACACCTGGTAAATTTGATCCACATATTTTAAATAGCAATTAACAATATACCAGTAGTATATCAGTTATCAGCTAGGTTATTTTAGTACAGTTAAGATATACATTTTTATTCATATGAGTTGTTATTTTATTGTATTATGTTGTTGTTTTATGATTTTGATCTTATATTTTCATTCACTATATTTTAGTTTTTTTAATTTTAGTTAGACTTACATTTTTAATTAGAAATAATTAGAAAAGAATTGCAATTAGAAATGCTTAAAGTAAATTATTACATTAAATTGTTTAGAAAATCTGAAAAAAGAATTAGCTTTTTTCATATTGTACTTTATAATGTTATGTATAAATTCACCTCACATCATAATCATCAAAATAATCAATAATATTTGTTGTGTGTCTATTTTTATTTGTGAGTTAATAGACAAACTATTATGGAATTGCCCGTTAAAATAATTTAAAACAGTATTTTAATGGTGTTGCATCTCTAATTTTACATGCGTCAAACCACATGATATGATAGCAAAACAAATTTATTTAAAACTTTTCTAGCAAAAACACATTTCCTTGCTTTTATAAAGCTGCTGACACAGCTTTATTGCTCATCTTATTGTTGTGTGTGTGTTCTGTGGCTCACTGTTTAAATCTAACACTATTGTCTTGCGTACTGTAGTTCAAGTTCTGCATTGATGCCAGACAGATTCTGAACCATTCAATGATAATAACATTACACTAAGCTTTTGTAGCGCTCAACTGGTTTCCACTTTTCCTCCACCTGTCACTAAATGACGGATTATTCAAATATGCCTTTGCAAAGCATTTAGTTTTTAGTTGTGTAATCAGTTGACAATCAATAGACCAGTGACCTGAAGCAGACTGCACTCCTTTGTTTTGTCCATAATAGCGTGAAGGTTATTTCATTTTCGAATCAGGTAAGATCGAACATGGTATGTGAGCACAGCATCATTCCTTTGTGTAAAGTCATGTCAATACTGATGCTAAAGTGTTATCAGATCAATAGGCCTACTGTTCTGTTTGGCACAAAGTGGAACCTGAAGTAACTTCACTCTTGTAAAACAACTAACGGTCCGAATGAGAAGTTGATTCACTGATAAACTTTAGTTGTCGTTCTGTTAAGATATATAAGGATATTTATAGAAAACCTTTTAGTCTCTGTGTCCCTAAACAATTTAAAACTGTGGCTATTTAAACACCTGCCGTCACTTCAAGTGAATTGCAGGACTTAACGGATAAACTCTTTATGTGAAGAAAGAGATTGTATAATTAGCCAGGGACACTGTGTGAATGACATACAAGAAGCAGCCATTTTAACACTTAGTCATTGCGAGAACCAGGTGTTCTTATTTGCACTTCTGATTGTTTTTCAATATTTAACTTGCTTGTGTTTTGCGTAAACACTGGTTCAGATATCATATCAGTTATGCAGTTAATTACACTGACCACACACAAAATTTAGCATTTAGGATAAAATAGTGGTCTTCAAGACGGTATATGGCTTTTATAGAAAACGACTGCACCTCTGAAACTCATTTCTTCTTCTTGTGTATGTTCGTGCTGTTATTTATAACACTAATAATTGCCTCACATGAGCTTATACCTCCCTCCCTAACTCTCCCCCTTAAGACTCCCGCTAGCTAAAGTGCTTCCAGGTTCCCTTGACAACAATATCTTGGAGTTGTCACCAGGAGCTAAACCCACATGACACAATTAGTTGAAGTTTTCCATGACATAATTCAGGACTTGCCCTCGGGCTCAAACACAAAGACAAAAGTGAGGTACAAAATGCTTGTGTTGTGATAAAGCGTAGCTGAGAACAACTGAAGAACATTTCTTTTTCTTATAGATAAAGGAATCCCTGAGAAGTCCATCGCCATAATTTTTTGTACATATTCAGTCAGTAAGTTTATTCTGCTGTACAATTACTGTACAATTTGCAGTGTCTTGGAAGGGTAATCAGCATTCACAGGGCTAAATGTAGCTACTATAAATGCCTCTGAGTATCATGGAAAGATGGGACATCAGAGGCACAATGAATCTCAGAATAGTACATTATGCACTACATGAATAATCAAATCCTAATTAAAACCAAACTATGTGACCTTGATGTTCAAGTCTTGGCTGAATATAATGTAATATAATTTATAGTGAACCGCGGGACTGTATTTCACACTGTCAATGTATTCTTTTACTTAACAATGCTTTTATGTTGTATCTTCTGAGGGACAGTTGTTAATGCATGGATTCCTTCAAATTATGAGGAGCAGATTAAAGAGAAATAAGCACACTTTTTTAATGGGAATACGAGTTCAAAATGTAAGCAGAAATATTGAAATGTTTTCAATACTGTAGGAAGGTTTAAATTAAATAAACTAACCCAAGGAGGCAAAGACATCATGCATCTATTAGTTATTATTATTCAGTAACTATTTCTTTTTTATTGAATTTTCTTCTTTTATAACAGGAATATAAAATAAAAATTAACTGTGCAAATTTCAATTTAAAAAAACCAATCCCACCCCTGGTAGACTTAAAGTGCCCCTATTATGTCATTTTAAAGGTTGCTAATATTGCTTTATGAGACTCTTAAGACAGGTTTACATGTATGCAAGGTCAAGAAACACTTTAGTTTTCTCCAAAAATAGATTTAATTTGACCACATTTCTAAATGATCCGTAAATGACTCATGTGAAGCAATTCAAAGAATCAGTCTATCTAAACCCCTCCTTTCTGTGAGCCCTCTCTGCTGTAATTGGTCAGATGGCGCAGTCCTTTATGATTGGTCTACTGCTACAGTGGTGACTTCCCTAGTATTGGTAGGTTTAGTCTTATGTGTGGGGGAGGGATTAGGATTAGGGGTGGGGTTAGGATTTCTATTGATTTCAATGAAGGGAGTCAAAATTTAACAGGGAGTCAAAATTCGGCACAACAACGGTCCATATAAACTGGGCATTGATCCATCTTTTAAGACCAAGCGTTTGGTGAATATCGCGTTGTAAAAATAAATGTTAACCACTCATTCTTTGTAGATTCATCTTTCGGGAAGGGCATATAAAACAAATTTACTCTCACAGGATACAGCGTCTTCTTGACATGATGTAATCCATGTGGAAATGTTACTATTTGTGGGCGGGCAAGTTGTTTGTGACATAGAACGTGGGCGGACATTATGCAAATATGTTACTATATTTATAAATTAGTGTGTTACTTAGTGTGTAACGTCTCGTTTACAACTTTGCAGATTTGAAAAGACATAATAAGGGCACTTTAATATATATATATATATATATATATATATATATATATTTTTTTTTTTTTTTTTAGAAAAGTTGGCACAACATTTTAAATGTAACGTTTTCACATTAGATCCATGTATACAAGAAGTTGAGAGTTCCATTGAGATAACGTCCAACAAATACACAGTCCAGGTGCATCTGTCCATTGTTTGAGGAGGATGAGGTGTGGAGTCAAACATATCTCAGTACCCAACAAATATGATAGGTCTTGTGAGAGCTGACTCCAAAAAGGTGAGAGAGAGGGGCATTCCCAAAAATAAATAAATAAATAAAATAACATGCCTAAAGATCCTTTTGAACAGAGAATACACTTAGGAGAAGACGATAGATTCATATTCCAAACCTGATCCAAAAATCAGTCAAAGATCCTTAGGCCAAACAGTTGTAATAGATGAAGGTTTGCATGAATGCTCAAGAAGAAAAAGATAAATAACTGGAGGGAGAAAGGATTAGTTTGCGCAAAGGGTGAATAGGTAGTTGACAGTTCCAAGGCATCCCATACGCTTGTAGGGCCCATCTAATATGCAAATACTGTACATAAAAGAGGATGTGCCTGGCAGATTATATTGAGCTTTAAGATTATGGAAGGATTTTAAACTTCAGTGACTATTTTTACTATCATTATACCAGTAGGTGGCAACAATCTTTAAGAGCCACTGAATCATCAATTCATAGTTTTCGTTCAAAACACTAGAACACCAGTTCTATAGTTCTATATCTCTTATAACAAAGAACAATAGAACTCTATATAATTGCTTAATTGCAATTGCAATTATCTAGATAAAAATCTAGATGCACCATATGTTTACATGTGCAATTATTTCTTTTTAGGGTTAGCTTCTTTTCTGCAAACTATTGTAAGTTTTATGTAAATTACAATAAAAGTTGTACTGTTTAAACAATAAATAATTTTCTTACATTTCCAACAAAAATAAGCAACTTGAGCATTAGTCTTTAGGATTTTCTTCAGCGTCAAATTTTTCAAACTTTTGGCTGCTGTTGCAATGATTACTCTCATTTTCGTCTTTGTTGATCTTTCTGTCATCTATAGGTCATACAATCAGTACAGTTAAAATTGTTAAGCACAATACAATAACTGTCTAATTTTGCTTTTCACATTAACAAACAACATTACACTACTTTCCACTCTTCAGAGGAGGCAGCCAATAAGCGCTGGGATTCTTTCAGACATTTAGCTGTCATGTTATGGCGAGCCAGTGTTTGTAAATAATTAAAACTATTTTTATAGAAAACCGCAATGAGTACAGACATTATCTGAGTGTACGCTATTCAGAGAACTGCACAGAAACAACTTATGTCCTAACTTTTTCAATTAGCACTAAACTAATTGAACAAAATAAATGTACCTTCAACCGAAGACCAAATTTTCCCTCAGACAGAACAGCCAGGTAAAACCACTGTCAACCTGTCTTCCACTGAAATAATCAGACTTAATAAAAAAGACTTTTCTGCAACGTGACTGCAGTTATCTGCTCTAATTACAAGAATGAGCTTTGTCTCCTATTAATGTCAGCAACCCATTTGTGCCTAAAGTGAAAAACACTTTTAAACTGAAAACCGGGGAATCTAATTAAACAGCAGAGCCCAAAATATTTCCAAAATAAGTCTCCCCTCTCATCCTTGTTCTGCTGCCGTTCACAAGGGAGGAAGTTATTAAAAGGGAGCCCCAAATCTAGCAAGCCCAAATAATAAAACATCCGGACAGAAGATGCTGTTATATAAGCCAGCCCGGCACTTCAAATTATTGCAGATCAGCAAATCTTACATTTCTGTATAACTTTTTTCTATCAAATGCAAAAGAAAGATACTAGGCAAAGACAACAGCTTGAAGACAGAGTACCATCATTTCTTGACTTCCATCAAAAACGTACAAGGTGTTGTAACAGCAGGAGTTCAGCTTGGGTAAGATCAGACATTCCAGCCAGCAAAGGAATATATCTCCTCCCTGACACCAGCAGAGCCAGAGATGTCTGTGCAACCCAATTAAGACTGCTGGGTCAGCATTCTGGCACAGACTCTCACAACAGGAATGTTCTCCCAAGCGCTCTGGCCAACATACACTGCTCGTGTTTTCATGAATATTCAGTATTTATTTCAAAGCTTCTGTCAAGCTACTGTACGAGGAGATCACAAACCTTTGTACAGTTTGAAGGTAGAACATAATTATATACCACAAAATAGTGAAGCACAGCTAGTTTTTCCTTAGAAAAATATAATCCATTTTTTCACTATCCTTAATTAATTATTTTTTTCCATGTCCATCTCTAAATTAATTCCTGCCAGACGTTTGTCTCTGTGGTCTTATTTAAGCCTCGGACAAATTAAAAAGACATTCGAGGGGAAATGCAGCAGCCCTCAATTAAGCTAGTCTTGATAAGGTCAGAGTTTTTTTAATCAATTTGCTTTAAATGATAAACATGCAACAGTCCATTAATTTAAGCAGCGTTGCTTGAAGTGAAGCCTATATAGAGGATATGTGAATGTGATGTGAAATTGCATGTGTGCTGTTTTACAACCAGCAACATTCTGATGACACAGCCTTGTAATAAGTATCTTTGCACTATTTGCAGGAAACAAATGTCAGCAACATCCAAACCAGGGGTGTTCTAGCATTTCTTCCATACTGGGTCACAGAGGGGATTCTCACCCAGGGGAAATTATTTGCAAAAACAGCTTAAAAGTATTAAATTCAGGTGACTTTCAGAGCAGTGTATTTATTTTCTTGAGTACATTTGTTTTAGAGTCAATACAACTCAGGGTTACAGACACTTTCACTGACCTTCAAAGCACTCAATACAACACATCAATCACATTTACCCCTAGCGTGTTGTTACTGGTGAATATGACCATAACCTTCCAACTTTTGAAAACAATTTTGCAGACAGACACCCAGGTATCAAATTAGTACTGAGCAAAACAACATATTCACATATATTCAAATACATAAATTCTAAGTAGCTACTTATTCACACATTAGCATGTTATCTAGATGCTTCTAGTCTCATTTTAGTCTCAAGCAAATCTGAAAAAAGGAGTTGAAGATATATACAGTTAGAAATATAAGCTGGTAAGCCGTTTTTAGCTCTTTTATGGAGATTATCAAATCCAGTTAACTTAATTAGCCTGTTTCTTGGGTCACTATATGGTAACATTTGACTAGAACTTAATCAAGAAGGTTCTAATGACACTCTTATATAGTCTTACCAACACACTACCACTAATTTTAGTATGTGTGACATGTAGTAGCAAGTTAATGATTTTATCCACATTGAAAACAGATTAAGCATCAAGTATCACTTTTTCCCTGAAGTATTACATTTTAAAAAGAGATGTACTGTATGACTGAAAATGCAGATTAGCTATATAGAAATACACTGTCCACAAAAGTGCTCTCCCCCGATGAGACTGTGGCACGGCTGAATGAACACTATGAGAACAACCAGATGATGATTGATGTGTTTTTTCCATTCTGTTAGACACAGGGCCACCTCTATGCCAGTCTCTCAAGAGAACATTCTGTCACATGGTACACATAGTACACCGATGAGGGGCTTTATAAAGACAGCCTCACACCTTGTCATAATTACTTTTATACACAATTATGCTCTCTGAATTGGAAAAACAAGCACGACACATGATTTTTACTGGGCTGCTTTCCCTCTGTTTAAGTGAGAAAAGGAGGGAGAAACATCCTCAGGCTAGGGACGTTTTGCAAGAGGGGAGCAAGGTGCGAATTGTCAATCTCAGTCCTGTAAATAGGCAGCAGCTGAAAGGGTGGTGACTACCAGTGTTACCAGTCACATGCAGAGATGTCATGACGCAATGGAGGCTGGCTGCAACTAAAACAGTAGGAGAACAAGAGGCCAAGTGCATTAATGTAGATCTCATCCCAATCTCCCGCTTGTTTTTTTTTCAGCTGGTGAGTGAGCAACAAGAGAGCCGTCCCTTGCTGAGCCCTTCCATCGATGATTTCCTCTGCGAGACCAAGTGTGATGGAGCTGCCCGCCCAGTAACCTCCAACACAGCAGGTACCACAGATACTGACCTTCCCATACTATGCTCCACTACACTGCACTATTATACTGTCATTCTGAAGTTTCAACATCTTTTCTCTTACTATTATATATACAAACACACACACACACACACACACACACATATACATACATATGTGTATACTGTATATATATATATAATTTGATTTTAAGAATAAAAATTTAATAAATAAATTAATTTAAAAAATTTTATTTAAATTAATGCTTTTATTTAGCAAGTGTTAAATTTAACTTATCAAAATAGTAAAGACTTTTACATTGAAATTTGCATTTTGAAATTTTTTTTTTTGAGTAAATGCACTTATAATAATAAAATAATCATACCATGGTTTTAATAGAAAAATAATAAACCGCACCACCATTTTTAACTGTGTTAGTAATAATATGTTTTTCTTGAGCTACAATTTCACAATGGTTTGTGAAGGATCATCTGACACTGAAGATTGGAGTAGCTAAAATTCAGCTTTGACATTACACAAATAATATATCTTAAAATAAAAACAGTTGTTTTAATTTGTAACAAAATGATTTTTTTTATTGTATTATTCATCAGATAAATGTTTGGGTGAGCATAGAGAATTTCAGAAACATTTTAGATGATAGTGTAGGCCTACATTGAAAAAAATTATATTTTGTTGTCCAATCATTTCCCAGCATGCATTCTTCAAAAGCAAACAGGGCAAACTGTAACACTTAAGAGAAACTAGAATTACCCCAGCCTAAAAACACTGTGTTGCGCATGATTTGAACCAAAATAGCACAGTTTATTATACCAGTGTTGTTAAATTTTTATTCTTGATTGAAATTCAAATAGATGTACTTGCATGACTAGAAATAACTGCCTGCCTGGCATTACGAAGATGGCTGCTGAATTGAGTGACTTTAAAAAGGACCGTTTATTAATCTAAATCTAAATAATTTTTAATTAAGTCAAGACGTTTACTTAGCATTATTAAGTAAATGAATAAAGCAAAAGGCATACAAGCTGTTGCCTTAACAAACCAACCAAAATTTAGCATTATAGACAAATATGTACTATTTTTGAGTCGCAAATATCAATAGCGGTGGCTATAAGACAAATATCAATGGTAACACCAAATATTGCTCCCACTTAAGTTTCTACCTGCTTAATTCCTCACAAATGTCATCTGAATTATGTACATCTTCAACACTGATTAGCAGAGCAGACTGACACATTACTGAATGAGAAAGTAAGTGGCCTCTTACTGCATGACAGTTGTATTGTGTAAAATTCACACTGAGAGGCTGAGTTACTAAAACTGTATTTATTTCACTCGCACCCTCGCTTGCCTACCCTACAAAGCAATTAAGACAACCACTCCTACTCCCTATAGAGTTTCTTGTTTACTTTCTGATTGTGGAAAACAGCATATTCTATTTACCAACAGATTATGTTTGGAGGATTTTTCGATTGCTTGTAATAAAGCAGCAGTCTGTTAATTGCTGTGCCTTCGAACGTAATGTGAATTAAGGTTCAGAAATTACCAGGCAGAACTTTCTGCAATCAAAATGTCACAAAATACTTACTTCACAGTATGAATGATTTTCAGTCTGTCAAACAAATGGTAAAAGCGTCAGTTATTGATCTTTTGTGCAGTTGAGAATGCCTGACATGAAATGTGAAGCCAGAGTCAACTGCCGAGTAAACACTGCATTGAAGTCATATAGTTTCTTATTGGTTGGTTTCACTTGAAATATTTTTTTATTAATTTGATTGTATACTTATATGCCTAATTAAACTAAATTAAACTAAAAATGTAAGAAGAATTTGAATGATTAGCGGAACACCAGGATTTTTTTAAGCAGTGCCTGTCTGTGAAAAGAATGGAGCTGATTATAGAAATTTATATTCAGGTCTTTAATGGGAACTGCTGTAATCTTTAGAAGGAATGCCTCTGAATTCAATTATTATTCTCTGGCAGATTCTCCCGAGTGAGCTTTTGATTCATTTTTCATTTTAGTAATAAAAAAATCACAACTTGCTTTGGTTTCAGAATCTTCAGACTATCATATTATCAAGGTGTCAGGACTCCTATATGACATTCAAAGCAAGTTGTACATTAAGCCATGAAACTTAAATTCCTGTGGTACATCTTAAGCATCTACAAATAAAGTGCAAACTTTATGAAGTCATTGAATTAAATAATAATAATAATAAAAATAAAAATAATAAGCCAACAATGTACATTATAACACATTATGTGTAACAGAGTCTGTTTGTCAGGTTTTTAAAATGAGCTTTTGATTTTTTTAATAATTTATTTTAATATTTTTATGATGAGATATTTGATAGTTGAGTCAACATTACATTCAATTGTCCTGATTATAAATGTATTAAAAAATAAACACATTTTCAAGGTAGAAGAAAAACATGTATATTATTAAATATATAAATGTTTTTCAAAACCATATCAAAACAGCAATGCAAAGACTGCATTTCTGAGAATTTCCTACATTATTTTTCCTTACTTTACACACACTTATATGTCATTGACCCAGCTATCAATGTTTTATTCTTCATTATGTGAATGAAATGATTGTGAAACTTCTTGATTGTATTGATGTCTGAGATTATTGCACAGTAAGCTTTTAGAGTAAAGGACGTAAAGGTATATGCTGTCCAGGCTGGTCTTTGTGCGGTCAGCACAGACAAAAGCATGTGGTGGTAACCTGGTTTCAGCTCTGTTGCTCGTGCCATATTTCAGAAAATTTGCTGTCAAGCCCTCAGGGCTTGGATCAAGCATCCTTAATGTTAGCATCTGCAGTAGTGACCTGCATGGATATTTTGTCTACCACCTGGTTATGATGCCCTCTGTTCTGCAAACCAGAAGGATGACAGGAAAGGGGAAGAAACTGCTGAACATGTCCAGAACGTCTGTTCTTAAAGTTCACGTATAAGGGGGGTTCAAGCATCTAAAAGTTTTATGCTTTAATCTCACCTAATCAGAAAGCTGACTACATTCCCTCTGAATTTGGAATGAACATATTTTTCTCAAACCTTCATCCTCTGCAGCAGAACACTCTGTAAAGAGTGTTCTTGATGAAGTGTATATATACACACACTATATCAAAAGCTCTTTGTTCTCTTTGAGAGGAACATGCAACATCAAAGATTATTTGACACCGGCCCCTGAGCTGTCGGAACTGCCTGCTGTCTTTTATTGCTGTGACCACGCAGGTAGATAAGTGCCTAGAGCAATAACTAAGGTAGGATGCGTTATTCTGTATTTTTTCTTTCCTTTAAACTCTGGTTGATGTGCTGATTCGAAACTTGCTTTCTCACATCAGTTCATCACAGTAGCTCCCAAATGTTAATGTTTTGAATCCGTAGAAGACACAAAAGATGGATTAGGGATGAGAGGATGCTTTCACACTGGCACTGTTGGTGCATACCCAGGTTTGTTTGATGTCAGAGTTTAGTTTTTATAGAGAAGGTGAAAATTTTTTTCTGAACTCAGGTGTGTATCGTGGAAGGAAAACGCAAAGCAAAATGCTAGTCTCAAGTTCAAACCACAAAACAAGGACTTGTAAAAAAAAAAAAGAGAGGATTTCGCTATAAGCCGAGAGGAGCCTGGAAACTTTTCTTCCTTTGCTCCTGTGAACAAACGTTTGTTCTCGCAATTTCAGCAAAAATATCTTAGTTTGTGTTCCAAAGACAAACAAATTAATGACAGAATTTTAATTTCGGTAACACTTTATTTTGATGGCCCCTTTTGAACAATCTTTTGACAATAAGTAGCTTACATGTCAACTAACTCTCATTAGAATATAAATACACTCTCTAATTCATATCTGCTAACTCTTTATTCTGATGGTCTCCCAAAAGATACTCTACTGACTATAAGTAACTTTGCAAGTACATATCAACTTATTCAAACCCTAACCCTACCAGTCTACTACTCTGCTAGCACTCTATTGAGAGTTAGTAGATATGTAGGTGCAATGTTACTTATAATCAACAGAATATGTTAAATGGTCCATCAAAATAAAGTGAAACCTTAATTTCTAGTTGAACGATCTCTTTAGCAATTAAATATGTTTAATTAACAAAGTTCAGGAGGAGCATGTGCAGACTTTCATTAAAAGTAATCAACCTAATTAACAAAGATATTTACAGTTAATGAGCAAATAGCATATGGAAGTTCCTTGACAATGAAGCATATAATATTGATTTCCAGAACTTTCACCCTCTCAGTTCCTCTGTGGTGAAATGAGCTGCCAACCTTTGTTTAATTTGAGACTATCATACCTTTTTTTTTTTTTTTTTTTTTACACTTTTGCTTTAGTAGTTTACTAGTATGTAATTTATACTCAAAACTTGCCATTGCCAGGGGAAACATCACACACTTCTGGAGAAGGAAGACAAATAAAAGTAGATGATATTTATTTTCTTTTTGCTTCCCATGTCCAGTACTCTCCTCCTCTCTGGACCTGCTGGATCTGAGTGAGCCTGGTGAGAGAAGACACAGCAAAGACAGGAAGAGCCCTCTTTCTTCTAAGGGCACACCATACAGGAAGAAGCCAGATGAAACAGAGCTGATCCAAGTGGATATTGAACAGAGTATACCCTGTTCCCGCACACCTGAAAAAATTTCATTGGATTTAGGTATTAAGTGTCAGACAGCTAGGAAAGGTGAAAGGCTGTTATGCACATAAGCCAAAGTACTTTTTCAGTAGAAAAGAACATTACAGGTTTTTATATCGTTATGTAGTTTCCATCTTCAATAAGTGCATACTGCAAATTCTTCCAACTATGGTATTGCTTGTGGTTTACTTGAGTTGCAGTATGATAATATATCTCTGTCAAACAACATGGCCTTATTTTGTTTACAGTAGCAGTTTCATCTTCTTTGGACAAATGGGAAGAACTCAACCCACACCCGGAGCGAAATGGTAGCAGAAAGTGGAAACTTGAGAGAAGACGTTCATCAAAAAATTCTGGTGAATTTGTGTGGTAAGCCGCTGCCCTAAAAAAATTGTATGAAACACATGCTTTCTGGATATCTTAAAGATATGAATACCTTTTTTTTTACATCAGTTTCTTATGATATAAACTCAGGTCTATGGATTACAAGGCTCAGCTAGACACTGCCCCCAGGAACTCCCTGGAGGTCAATAATAAAGTAGAGGCGGAAGCCATGCCAGTAACTCAAGTAAGTGCAATACCGAGCAACACTTATCACTCTTTTTATGAGTCATGATCATCTGTGCACATGTGTCAGTGACTTTCACATGGTATTTCCCACATGTCCCACTCGTTGTAGTTTTATCATATTACTGTAAGTCCATACTCTTGAACCTGTGAATGGTTTGTTTTATTTCCACTCAGTACATTGTGGAACATTCTGTGCTAACATCTAGAATTCTTTATTTTCAGCTCAACAGGCAATATGTTAGTGGAAGACATGTAAGCCTCTCTGTGCACTCTTTGTATGAATCGCTGAATAGTCTATGCATTTGTACCATGGCAACAGCATCACCAACAAATTCAATGCAAAAAAGACCAAACCATTTTGTCAAAACTTCATGGAAACTAATGAACTGAAGTGACGTCCTCATGGCAGGTTTTCACATTTCTTGTGGTGCTACAGGGTACAAATGTTACACGCTTCTCCTCTCAGTGAAGCATGCAGGTCTGTTGTATTGCTATCTATCATGATTAGATAACTATCAAATAAATTATTCACCAGCTATTGGTCAATATGAACACTGGAGGTTGTATAATATTGCTCAAGTTTGCTACTGGAAAAGCATCAATGAAATTACACCAGATATATGGTGTCCACCAGTCTATTTGCAAATTTTTTTATAGTCAGATTGTAAAATCTCATGTTTTGTGACTCCCCAAAAATATATCAATACCCTACTGTTCTTTCGTTTTAAAATGTTTTTGTCTCATATGCTCACCCAGGCTACATTTATTTGATCAAAACTACAGTAAAACTATATTGTCAAATATTATTACAATTTAGCATAAGCTTATATATATATATATATATATAATTTAATTAATTTTTTTTTATTATTATTTCTGTGATGGCAAATCAGCTATTACTCCAGTCTCCATTCTTGATGAAAAAAAAAAGAAAACCCTTACTGTGATCTCCAATTTTGGATTGTAGAGTAATTAATTAATAATTCATAATATTTGCTAAATATTTTGCATAACAATACTTTTCACATTGAAATTTTAGTTTAAAACTTAAAGCTTATTGACCCTTACATACCTAAACCTTACATATAAAGTACATATTAATTTGTCCTACATTTGTTAAGACTAATCATGATG
Source organism: Enteromius unitaeniatus (assembly GCA_032359435.1). Classification (NCBI taxonomy): domain Eukaryota; kingdom Metazoa; phylum Chordata; class Actinopteri; order Cypriniformes; family Cyprinidae; genus Enteromius; species Enteromius unitaeniatus. The sequence continues at coordinate 8,932,249 of JAUMHI010000041.1, read as the reverse complement.
GAGCAATCAGTATTATGTGAACTGCATGGTTCTAAAAACATCGAGCTCAAGTTGTCTTCCGGCCATGAGTGCCAGTGGAATTGGAATGTGTAATGTTAAAGGTAATTGTTGCACTGACACGGGGTCTGACAGGGCACATTAAATGTAATTATACAGAGCTGCACCAGCACAATGAAGCAAGACCAATTGTCCTTTTTGAGGCCTCCATTATAGCCTCCTGTATGAAATCCGTTTAACTTGGTAACCTTGGTAATTGATTAATATCCAATGAGGCAGGTGGCAAATACTTCATCCTATTCCTTTGATTCAGTCTGCCTGGAAGGCTTTGTTATGCTCAGAATTGAATTGGGGAAATGGAAGTTTTCCATTGATAGCTCAGCACTTGACATTTAGAATGACTTAAGAACAAGATACAAAGCTACATACAGAGGGTGAATTTTAAAGGGTAACTCTATGATTACATTATTCATTAAAATGACAAGCAACTTTAAAGTTTAAGGAGCATCGAAAACATTACATTATTATCATTGAAAATGTAACAACTAGGGCCATCAATTTTACATTTCCATTTAGTGTGATTATGAAAAATAAATGCAATTAAAAAGTAGCACAATTAATTATGCCCCCTGGCCAGTACATCAATTTTGCAATAAGGAACTTTTCAACCATTGAATCACTTTAAAGATATACTAAAAATATTAGAAAATATACTAAAAATATTAAATGCATATAATCATATAATTAGCTTGATTAACTATTCCAAGCAATTGACAGCCCTTGCAATAACCTCGTTGAAGAAATTTACTCACCCTTAGGCCATCCAGGATATAGATGTTTGTTTCTTCACCAAAAAAGATCTCAAAATCTCTTGCTCACCAATGGATTTTCTGCAGTGAATGGGTGCCATCAGATTTAGAGTTCAAACAACTGACAAAAACAACCCAACAATAGAGAAGTAATCCACCTGACTGCAGTTTATTTAGTAACATTTATTCAACCATCACTTCTGTCAAAGCTAAATATGATAAATATTGTCTATTACAAATAGTGTGGTAGTTAATAGTGTCCTTAGCCATCAGCAAATGTAAACAAAAGGCTATTGTTTGTTATGCCCATATGTCACCCTCTAAATTTGATGCAGATGAAGCCTTTACGACTCAGAGAAAATAAAACCCTTGAGATCTTACTGTTGTGTTTTATTTTGCAGTAAGCTTGTTTTCTGTTGCTGTGTGGTTTACACACCCAGCAGTGTAGTCAAAATGAATGGCTTTGCCGCATGTGAAGCATGTCTTCAGGTGTACGGTGTTGAAACTGGTGCATATTTGACGATTCAAGCTGAGCAAAGGTCTCCTGCCATGCTATTTTCAGATTTGCATACTGAGAACAATGTGTTAGGGCAGCGGGCTGTGCATGACAAGCCAGTCCTTAAGTGTGAGAACGTTAGGTGTGGACAGCAGGACCTCAAAAGGGAGTGAAAGTGAGAAAGAAAGAGAGAAAAGGAAGCAAGAAGACCCTGTGTTGCTAATGCTGGCATTTCTCATTGCCCTTGGCATCAGGGGTTGGCAAGGGCAGGGCCTTTTCTCCTGTCAGAGTGACTGAGAGATGGCTGAGCACGTTTTCTTTGACTTCTGCTGTGTGTGCGTATGTCTGACAGGGCCGTTTGAGCAAAGACCAAAGGTGGGGTAGCACACTCCTGTCCAGAAACCAGTCTTTGGAGGAAGAGTTTGAGAGAGCTAAGGCAGCAGTGGAGGTAAGCCTAAAGTCTCTTTTAAAATACCTGTAAGCATCAAAAACGTAATGGCCGTAGTTAATGGATTAATGGATCTGTTAATATTTACACAAAGTACAAAAAGCCAACTTTGTTCACAGATTTTTTCTTCTCACCAACTCTACCCATCATTACCTACCTAAATGTACCTAGGTCCACTTTTTAGGAATACATGAAATATGCACCAACAAGTACATATCACTGCAGTTTACAAAGGAAATGAATGCTAGAGGCAGTAAAACACTGCCACAGAAGACACCCTCTATTACTTTTCACACAAATTTACAGATAAAGAGTAATTTTCGCACATGAAGAATATCATGTTATGACTTCAGAACAATAATAATATGCTGGGATATTTGAAAACTGATGCTTTGCAATGTTAGCATTACACATATCCAGCTTGGTATCCATGGGTTTTCAAAGATGGTAGGTTTGTTCGATAATGCATGGAGTACTGAGACATACTTGAGAGGCAAGGAGCTCTTGTTTGAGTCCTGTGTAACAAAACAAAACAGTTTAAATCTGTGTAAAAGGAATTTTAAATGACACAGTTGCATCAACAAATACGTTTTTATATCAGTTTTGCATTTGTCACATTTAGGGTTGGAAAGGTGCCAGGGTCCACATATTAAACCTGTGTTTTAGCACCACTTAATGGACATTTCTCTTTGAAACTGCTGCAAAACATGCAGTAAGATACGTCAAAATGGTGTTGCACAAAAGGTGCACAGAGGTACATATTTTTATGAGACCAGGTTGATCATTACTCAGATGTTTCTACTTTAGTATAAAGAGCAAATTAGTTTAATTTACAATTACAATTCTAAAAAAAGTGTTAAAATCCTGCTATTTTAACAAAATGTAAATAGAATCTAGCTATTTTCACTTAGTGTAAATAGCATCTATGGCTAAGAATATAAACTATTTTCAATTGAAAATAGCCACTGCCTTTTACTAAAACTGTGTGAACTGGACCTGACATAGCACTCTACTCATATTAGCCAGAACCATTATCCAGTCAATGGTTTAATGCCTTTTTCTGCTCTCCTTCACTTGTATGTCTTTCTTTCTTTTGGGCATCATAAAGTTGTTGTTGTTGTTTTTTGGACAGTACAATTAAGTCAATGGTTGCCAAAATGGTTTGGGTACCAATATTATTCAAAATATATTCTTTATATTCCACAGAAGAAATAAGCTCCTATAGTTGTTTGGAATAACATGAAGGAGAGTACTGTAAATGACGACAGAATTTTCATTTTGGGTGAACTATACCCATGGAAAAAAAATATTTTATAGTTTATAAAACTACTTGAAGAAACTTATTTAGGTGAGCCATTTGTTAAAGTTCAAATTTTAATAAGGCCTCACCTTTGTAGTGTTGGCCGAGTTGGAAACCGCCTGCTGTCACGATAACAATGTGATGCTAATTAGCCACCCTCAATAATTGATTGAATTATAATGTCATCACCGTTGCTCGTGGAATAAGTTGAACCATATAATAACTTTCCATTGCTCAGTAAGAGAAGAAAATAGGCCAGTCGTGCAGCATCAGGTGGCAGAGGAGAATGGGTATTGTGCTTACAGAAACTAGATATGGGCTAATTCATCTGGAGACCCTGCTATCCAACATCGGTTCCTGTGCTTCAGTGATCACAGCCGCTGATGCATTGGAAGAAATTCCTCTAAGGCCTGTCACTCAGGGAGAAAAAAATCCCATCTAGACACAATATCTTTCATTCAATCCAAAAAAATTTTTTTAATAACAGCTATAACACATATTATGTTTTTAATAACAAAATATGTTTTAGCATTTTGCTTAGATAAAATGCATTTGTTTTATTTATTCTTATTCTTCTTATTATTAATTTTTTTGTATCAAATGTACAACATACTAACCAAAACCTACAAATAAAACTGTCATGTTTCAATACAATGTACTTTCATTACTTAGCACGGTGTTAAGACTTCTTACTGCTTAATAGTTTATGTTGTTCTGATGAGAGTCTGCTGTTGCACTTGCAAGAGGCTAGATATTGTATTACACGTGTTACAGAGGTAGAGTGGGCAAAAACATGGGGGATCTGTAAGAACAGCTGAATAATGGAGGAGAGAGAAAGAGGAAGGGCACATCTAAAAGTGAGAGCAGTACTTACAGTATGAAGAACCACTCAGTGCAGAATACTGTACACAAAATCACTGGTTTACTGCCTATTTGTAGCTCTGAAAACAGCGCCCATTACAACTATTTTACTGAGACAGTATTCGGTTTGAAAGAGGGTTGAGAGGGGCGGGACTATGTGTACAGTAAGTAGTGATTCTCAAGGCTGCAATGGGAAGAAATGGAGGGTTGATCGATTGCACCATCCTTGAGTTTCGATCATTACGGGAACATTGGCCTGCACACTGAGAGCTGCCCTTCTGCCTCCAGGCCCCCTATAAGTAACTGCATATATTTAATATGATTATAAGCTGAACGGAGTCTTGAATTATCCAGAAAGCTACTTTCTTGGTCAGTGAGGCCAGTTTCCAATCATTTAGTAATACGTTGGAGCCTAAAATGAATTGAAATGGGGAAACGTCGGGCTGGACTGCTTACTGAGCAGTGAATAAAGATGCAAGATAGATGGAAAATACATTTTACGCCCCGCAGTCTTAGGGGAGGACGTTGGGAGGCAGGAAACAGAATACATCTGAAATTATGCTGCTCTATTTAGAAACAGGCAGAAAGCGAGAGGTGAATGCAGGCTGACTCTGTGCTAGTCTGGGCCAAATATAACACAAAGGTGTGTTAAATTTAGGCATTATTTCATGATGATTTAAGACTTCTTACTTCAGAACAGCATTTGTTTTACAATATAAGAACAGTGTGATTACCATATAAGCTTTAGATTTATTGTAACACATATATTTAAAATCCATCTTCTGATCCTTTTCATCTCCTAACATGTAAGAGATGTTTCAGATGATGCAAAATGACAGGGATCGGTTTTAACAGCAGGACTTGACAGCTAGTCAATTCTTTTTTTTATATGCTCAACAAACTCCCGGACAGAAAGTTCATGCTTTTGGGGGAAAACGTTACAACTACTGAAGGAGAAATACAGTAAAGCAGTTACTTGATAATTTCTGTCTTGTAAACATTATTTAGTTAAGTAAATTTCATGCGTATTAATTCATAAATATGAATTGCATAATTTACATGTCATTTATTGACTCATATATTCTAAACTGTCAGAAGTTTTTGTTTAAAAGTTTATTAGAAACCTCAATGGATTTTGTAGACTTGTATGTTTGACTGTCACACTCAAGCTTATTAATTGTTTGTCACGTATGTCTTAGGGTTTTTATTATTCTAATCATGAGCTGACCCTTGGTCTCTTTAAGTTAGTAATTATCAGATGAATATATTCACTTAGTTGAGAGAGTTCAAATAATTATTTGCAACCCAACATTCTTTTTTTTCTCGACGACGGTTCATATCTCTTATATACTGTTCTGTATGAACGTGTAATTATTTTCCAATCAAGAAATTGTATTTGATAATGTCATGATTGAGACACGGGAAGGCGTTCGTATGCATGAGCAACAATGTTTATTAAAGGACACACAGAGTAAAACAGGCAGCAAGGTCGACAACGGCAGACGGGCATATCAGAGGCAACAGCAAGAGAGTAAACAGAGTTCGTGGCAAATGGTCAGGCGATGAATCAAACAGAGTCCATAGGGGCGAGGCAAGAGCGATAGTCCGAGTGCAGGCGAAGGTCCAGATCCAGGAAGGCAGAGAAACAAGGGTGACACGACAATGGGGAAGACGTACGGTACATCCAAACATTGACGAGCAACTAACAAAAGGATATCTGGGGTACTTATACTAGTGACATAAGGCGGAGAAACAATGAATCACCTTGACAACAAACAAGAGGGGCGTAGACATGAACAAGCAACAAAGACAGCAGACAAGGTAGGCGGAGTCCAATGGGTGAAAACTGACATAAAACAGTTTGCTGGAACTGGAGTGCCATCAGCAGACTGTCATCTCCAGCTGAACATGACAGATAAGAACTTATCAAGATTCAGATGTTCTAAAAATGTAATATCTTATCTAATTAGTTTTTTTTTAATTTTTACTAGAAAATAACACAAAAATACGAATTCAGATAAATGTTTCCAGAATAAAGCATGTCCCAATAGTGTTTCGTACTAGGCTTTTGTGTACCATCCAAATAGAAATAAGGGTCTCAGACTTGTGAGCTGAAGGTCACTCTATTTCAGAAACAAAGACCAATTAGAAAAGACTTTTTCACCCCAGTGAAACAGTATGGCCTTGAAAAAAGCATGGCCTTGATCATGTGTCTCTTTTTGAAAATGAGGAAGACTGAGCACTGAGCCCTTTGGAGCCCTCAGTGTACCTGTTAAGGCCTCTGCCATGGCCTGCTGAGCAACATTGAGCCTTTATTACACTTATGGAGCTGTATCTCACAATCTCTCAAGGGACGAACAATGCAGTTGAGGTAAAAGGAAACACTAAAGGAAAGATGCCAGTCTTGAATGACACATAATGTCAGGGGTGTTCAGGAATGCTTTTTCTGAGCCCCTTAGACAGTAACAGCTTCAGGGCTTGTCATAACTCAGCACTTGTTATTTTTCATGGATCTTTTTCGGTGTTTGTAACATATATTTCAATGAAGCAGGTATTTTTAGAAACAGACCAGGTGCTTTGCACAAATAGGTGACCAAAGTTGGAATCGTTCACTACAAAACTCCAAAACATTTTTTTTTCTCTGTGAAAGACAAAAAGATAATTCACTCTAAGTTGTGACTAAAGCTTTAAAAAATTATTTTAAAGACCTCCTTCCCGGACCCACGAGGACACCAGTGTGCAGGAGGGGCGCGCATAGTCCTTTTAACGGCGGCGGTGATGAGGCACCATTAGACTCCGGTGCGCCTCATCACGCGCCGCCAGACGTGCACAGTTCTACGCCCCTCCTCTCATCCGCCCACTCCCGTCGGGAACCTGGAGAAGGGCGGCGCTGAAGTACGGGGGAGGCGATGATTGGCCTACGAGGCCGGCTGCCTCGTCACAATATATACACTGCTAAAAAATAAAGGGAACACTAAAATAACATCCTAGATCTGAATTAATATAAGTAATATAAGTATAAATATTCTTATTAATTACTTTGTTCTTTACATAGTTGAATGTGCTGACAACAAAATCACACAAAAATGTAACATTTATTAACCTATGGAGGTCTGGATTTGGAGTCACAATTAGAACTGAAGTGGAAAACCACACTACAGACTGATCAAACCTTGATGTAATGTCCTTAAAACAAGTCAAAATGAGGCTCAGTAGTGTGTGTGGCCTCCACGTGCCTATATGACCTCCCTACAATGCACCGGCATATGGTCTCACAAGGAGTCTGAGTATCTCATCTCGGTACCTAATGGCAGCCAGGCTACTTCTGGCAAGCCCATCGAGGTCTGTGCGGCCCTCCAAAGTATATGTTTTGCAAAAAAACATGGTTTCGAGAGGATCGTGAACACAGTAATCATCCGCGGCTGGCAGCTGACGTCCAATCAAACCTCTTCCCTTCACTATAAATTACCCCAGATTCTATGTTCCTACATCTCACCTTGATCGCATCCCTCCTCCGTGAAGAGCACAGGGCGCCAGTGGCGAATTTGCCAATCCTGGCAAATGCCAAACGTCCTGCACGGTGTTGGGCTGTAAGCACAATACAAACTACCCTCATACCAACCTCATGGAGTCTGTTTCTGACCGTTTGGGCAGACACATGCACATTTGTGGTCTGCTGGAGGTTATTTTGCAGGACTCTGGCAGTGCTCCTCCTGTTCCTCCTAGCACAAAGGCGGAGGTAACGGTCCTGCTGACAGACAAAGCAAACCTTCTTTCCACAGCATGCATTTATGTGCCATCCTGGATGAGCTGCACTATCTGAGCCACTTGAGTGGTTTGTAGACTCTGTCTTATGCTACCACCAGAGTGAAAGCACCGCCAGCATTCAAAAGTAATTTCCACCTGTTGTCTATTCCATTTGCACAACAGCATGTGAAATTGATTGTCAATCAGTGTTACTTCCAAAGTGGGCAGTTTGATTTCACAGAAGTGTGATTGACTTGGAGTTACATTTTATTGATTAAGTGTTCCCTTTTTTTGAGTATTGTATATATAATCCCCTGATCCGTACACATACAGTATACATCAAATGATCAATAACAGAAATATCACATATGTAATCAGTTGCTCACACTTGTGTTGAACTTGTTTGTAAATGGATCCATGGTAAAATGACTGACACTCACTGGCATTTCATTAAAAATAAAGTTAATTGATTAAATTGTATTGTTTTGTTTCTGTATAGACTTGTATTTGCCGCTTTTGTTATTTACCTACTTGCACAAATTGGTGGGCAGGCATAAACAGGAAGCGATGGGTGGGGCTGAACAGGCAGTGATGAATAGTAAAAGCTTTTTTTTTGTGGGCATTGTGAGGTTTGACAGCCCCAGGGATCATTTATTCTCAATATGTTGACAAAGTGCCTTGGATATTCTTTAAAAAATTCACCTTATGTGTTTTAAAGTACGTTTAAATGACTTGAAATGTCTTCTTTAAGCAAATGTAATGTTGCTAAAGTTAATGACAAAATGGCTCTGTAATTTAGAAACACAGAAAAACTGCAAAACAAACTAGATTCTGAAAAAAATATATCTTTGATGTGTTCAGTGAAGATGTGTGCCGTGAAGTACGTCCTTAACGCAAATGTTCTGGCTATTAAAAAGTTCAGTCAAGCAGTCTTTCTCTGGATGAGAGATAATGAGTCTTCAACTTTGACCTTTGACTAGTTGGACTCTCTCTGTGCTGAGCTGTTGGGGGGGAAGAGGGGGTGTGTCATCCAATTACCGTAATTGGCCACTTAGTGAAGCTGTTGCCCATCATAAAACACGGAGGGTCATTTATCTCTTCAACAAAAGATGTGTCATTGAACAAAATAACATCTCATCAACTTTCAGTCGCACAACATTCTTTGAAAACCCTCATCATCAATACAATCTCTAAGGGAATCGTGCCACAAAGGCTTTTAAAAAACAAATTTGCCTCTTAGTCCAGTGCTTTTCAAGTGAATATGAGCCGTAATGAAGACATACAGGGATTTGTGACCTGTATCGATTGGTAGGTGACTTTAACAAATGTTCCTGCCATTTCTGATTTTATAACATGACAGTGATGTGTGAGGTTTTGAGTAACAGGCTTTAAAGTAAAGACAAATTAGTGTTTTTAACATTTAAAAATAATTTTCGAGCATTTTGTCCTTCTGCATCAAATCAAAAGTGTTTCGGTGCATTCAGTTTGCTGACTAATGCTATGAGCAAGTAATTTTTTTGATTAATCAAACCATTAAATGAGATTTGCAAATGTCCTAGATGGCTGAGAGCTGAATGATTGCTTGCGTGGCTGTGTAAGTCTCCTCTTGCCATCAATATTCATGCACAGTGATTCATTATTCAGATTGCAGAGCACAGAGAGTTCAGAGGCATGTTGATACAGATTTGAGGCATTCATAAGAGTGGCACACCTGCAGAGACTCGACTAAAGACTAAGATTTACCCAGAGCTTGATGTTGCGGAGGCAGAAAACACATTTTCGCCATGAAGTGCTCTTCTGGACACTGTGAAAAAGAGAACAAAAACAACAAAACTGAAACTATAACAAACCAAAACAATAAATGCTTGCATATAAACTTAGTTAACTAAATGAACGTCATGTAAATGAATGAATTTGGAGCATAAATTGGTATTTTTGGAGTATATTAAATGTTTGGAGGTATAACACCAGGTAATAAAAAAAAATATTTACATCTGTTCATTTAATAGACACCTATATCAATAGATATGTTACTATATTAGTTTCCAGGCAATAAAACCATGATGCTGATGTTGTCGAGCCTTTAGAAAATACGTCACTCCACTGTCTCCAAAGGTTTTAAATGGAAATATTTTAAAGGGATTACTATTTATTTGGCTTTGTTAATAAATAAGGAGTTTTGTGACGTTCCTGATTGTTGGATTGATTATATTCACCGTTACTCAGCTAATATTGAGTTTTGTAATAAATTTAAAAGGTTACTCAGTTACATTTACTCAGTTAGTTAAGAGGTCAGCTCTACTAAGCTGACTTTAATGAAAATGTGTACAAGTGTGTGTGTGGTTTCAGTACAAAATATAAAACATTTATTTATTTTTATAAACAATTATTATTTTTCTGTTTAATTTATCAAATCCGTTTCAGTCAGACACCGAGTTCTGGGATAAGATGCAGGAGGAGTGGGAAGAGCTCGCTCGCAGGAACTGGCTAACAGAGAATGAGCGACCACAGATTCCCTCTAATGTGTCTCCGAATGAAAAGGTAAAGGAGAAACAATTGAAACAAATAATTTATATATATATATAATAATTGTTAGTACCATATATACTGTATATATGTATATACAGTATATATGGTTCTAACAATTATTATTATTGAATTATTATTCAATACGTGAAACATTTGCAATTTATTTATTTAAATTTACCATTGTGCAAAATCTTCATGAATTTTAAAAACTGTTATGTCCATTATTTCTTCCTTAGGGATACTACTTCCACACAGATAACCCTTTCAAAGACTGGCCAAACGCATTTGAGGAGGGATTACGCAAGTCCAGAGATGGAGACCTGCCTAACGCTGTACTTCTTCTGGAAGCAGCTGTGCTGCAGGACCCTCAGGATTCAGAGGTGAGCGAGTGGGCTTAAAAAATCAACAACAGTCAGCCAGGTACTTTCATCAAATCAGCGTCTGCACAGCTTGAAAACATGTTCTGCCAATCAAACTACCGTCATACCTTTCCTACATACAGTGATAAGCAGTAGGTACGTTTTTGTCCACACTGAACATTTTACAGATCATGGCATGATTAGCCAAGGCAGGGGGTTCCATGTTCTCACTAATTTTCAGTCTGAGCTCTGTATCACACATTGTACTTGACAGTGACTGATGGCGAACCATTAACACTCCTGTAACTGAGTAGGGTTCTCTTTTTTTTTGATGATTTAATGATGTAATAGTTCAGTTACATCCCAGATAATCCTCTTCTCCTGGAATTACCCCACCTCTAAATGATTGTGTCTCCAAAAAAGCTGAATGCTAACACATAATATTACAAAGCAAGTAGCATTTCAGGGAGATTTTGCTTCTACCATAAGCACACTATATTGTACATTGTAAGTTAAGAGCACAGACTTAGATACAGCCAACCATATTAAGATATTCTATTAATAAAGCTCATTAATACACTTTCCGTTGTATTAGCAAACAGTGGCCTTGTCATGTTTTGAAATGCAGTTTCCTCCTACACAAAGTTAACAAGCCTATCTTCTAATAATTAGTCTTACTCAGTGTTCATAACCCCACAAATTATTCATTGTGAAACCGTAGCATAAATATTCAATCACATTATTAATAATACTTAAATCTAAACATTAAATATTTGTCAAGCGATATTAATACATTAGTAGAAGAAATGGCAACACAAATCCATTCAGTTCCTCACTAACATTTTGTTCTATGTCTGAGCCACAGGCATTTGAAAATGAATCATTTCCCCCAGGTTAGCATTGTAGCTCGAGCACAATAGAAGCTCCTCGCCGAAGTCAAGGTGATAACCCCAATGCTCATTGTTCAATACCTGTTTTCTTTTCAGGCTTGGCTGGTGCTGGGAACCACGCAAGCAGAGAATGAGAATGAGCAGGCAGCAATTGTCTCCCTCCAGAGGTAAGGAAGTATCCCTGCAAGAATCATATGCAAATGATGGTTTACACAGAACTGATTGGCTCATGAAGTTTGAGTCATTACACTTAAGATGTTACTTATGAGTGTTTGTGGCAAAAATAAAGCCAAAGCAGAGTTAGAATGGATTGCTTTGTACTAGTACTGGATATATCGTTGATGACTATGCCATCAAGTCAAGATTAAAGTTAGATGAATAGTTCATTCAAAAATTAAAATTACATGGAATTAATTAATCACCCTCTTGCCTTTTTAGATGTAGAGTTCTGAAATGATTTTTCAATGAAAATGTAACATTACATAACTTGCTCACCGATGGATACTCTGCAGTGTATGGGTACTGTCAAAAGGAGAGTCCAAAGGGCTGATAAAACCATCACAATAATTCACAAGTAATCCACCTGACTCTAGTCCATCAGTTAAAGTGAAGTAAAAAGCTGTCAAACTACAAACTACTAAGTGTATTTATTTTAAATTGTCACATAATAGGGCTTCCTCCAGTTAAAAAGTCTGTCCCCTGTTGTCCTCGCACATAAAAATCCACTATCATAAATGTTTAGAACTGTTTTTGCTTATCTGTTTTATCATATTTCTCTTCTGATTCAGATGAGATGACTTTTTCACTGGAGAAAGCAATATTATAGTAAGCAATGGTTTGAAGTTTAAGACATCTTAATGATGGATTCGTCTATTGCAGATCCAAATATTCTGTTAACCCCCATTCAGAACGGAAATGGCATAAGCAATATAAATAAGACTCTTCAACCCGATGAAGGCCTTGAGTCGGACACCTCCATGTGGTTATCTGTGACACCAAATGAGACAAAGCTCTCTGCTGTTCCTGCTTGAGATAAAGAGCTACTGTAATAACCCGGTGATCCAATTAAAATTGCATTTCATAAGCACAGAGGCCTTTGGGAGATTACATTCATTTTGGATAGAACAGCCAGCCATAATCTCATACAATGTTCCTCTGAGCGACCGAGGTGAAAACTCCAATCTATGTGTGTTAATCATCAATGACACTCAGAGCTCTGTTTTGGTACCATGTGTTCGAATGACTTTTGCATAGAGTGCTTTTATAATGTCTGCCTCTATGATATTATCTAATGTAATTTAAGATGGTGATTGGACCACACAGTTGCTGCTGTTCACATATCATGTTCGTCCTAAATAGAATGCAAGATTAAAACTAATAGAGCAGAAATAGTAGCATATCATAGTTAAGCTTTAGCTGTGACAAGGAAAGTAAAGTCAAAGCTGCCACATGTGTTTTTCAGATATTCTGTATTGCCCAGATGGGAATGAATTTAACCAAATGCATACTGTTTACATGCAAACAAAGTCACAGTAAAATGTATTCATTTCTGTGATGCCCAGGAATGATTAAAATGATCCAATATTACTCTTAATAATTCAATAATTTATTCTAATAATATCCTTGCAGTTGAAAATGTTGGTAACAAATTCCTAATTTGCTGCTTATTAATAGTCAGTAAGGTAGATGTTAAGTTTAGGTCATGTAAAATAAGGCATTAATATGTGTTTAATTACTACTAATAAATAGCTAATATTCTAGTAATATGCAGGCTGATAAGCAAGTATTAATACACCCTAAAATAAAGTGTTTCCAAAATGTCTATGCTGCTTAATATTTTTGTTAGCACTTATAATAGGGAACACTTATTCACTATTAACTACAACTTTCCCCTTAAATTCCTAATTTGCTGCTTATTAATAGTTAGTAAGGTAACTGCGTTTAGGTATTGGTTAGGATTAGGGATGTAGAATAAGGTGATGTAAAATAAGGCATTAATACTGTATGTGCTTAATTACATTATATCTTTTATTTTCAGGATGGTGAATATTTTGATGAATAGAAAGTTTAAAAGAACAAAATTAGTTTGAAATAGATTTTTTAGATATATAATGTAATAATGTTAATGTCTGCAATACAAATATTGCATATTTGCTGTTAGATTTAAATGTGTTTTTAAACCTATAAAATTAGATAAATTAACCTCTGGTTTATGTGATCATAAATAGTCAAATTACTTCCTTTTGACCTTCAGAAGTCCAAAAATGTCCAACAAAGTGCAACAAAGCTTACCCAGAAATAATTTTTAAGTACTTGTTTAGTACATAGTGTCAGCATATAAAGTGAAACAAAACCGGCATCTTTTTCTGGCAGGGGGGTTAAGAGGGGGTGAGTATACCTTTACCTAAATCTGATAAGATCAGATCAGATTACAGCTGAAATTTCTGATGCATGTAGCAGATTAATCATTAGCAATGAGCATTGTTTTTGTTTTAATGGACAGCAAGAGAAATGTTTTACTGACTGTCATAAGGACAACCTAGTAAAAGCATTCTTACATTTCCATTTTATTCTTTGATGCACCCGTGTAGCCAATGTGCAGTAAAAAACAATATCCAGATGTCAACCACGCCATGTTTTTTTTCTCACTTTTGTAAAACAGGGAACGTGACTTCCATTATAAACTGAGCAAATGATTTATTTTGGTTTTATGAAATATGTTTAGACGGTCTCCGTGCAGACACACAGGATGTCACCCATGAATTAAAACCAGCACTAATCAGGAAGCATCTGCCTCTCATTATGATGGCAGACAGCTAATTAGTGTCCATCAAAAGCAGCGGTTCTTTAGATGCTTCCCTGTTGTATGTGTGTGCAGGTGTCTGGAGCTCCACCCCAACAACCTCCAGGCCCTCATGGCCCTGGCTGTAAGCCTGACCAACACAGGCATGAGGCAGGAAGCGTGTGAGGCGTTGCTGAGCTGGATAAGGCACAACCCCAAATACAAGCAACTTCTAAAGAGCCGCACACACCTGCAGGCCTCACCTGGTTCGCGGAGACCCTCTTACCCTTCCGCAATGGGCTGGTATGGTTACAAATAAAAGGCATTATGTTGTCATATTTAAGTAGAAAACACTGTACAAACAAATTACAAAGAAACAAATAGTCTTAAAGCAAGTTTTGGCCATTTCTGAGGTTACTTTCTATCAAATCAGTCAAATATATATAATTTATTAATATAAATATATATTGTGCCGAGCAATCCCGAGTTCTGATCAGCGTTGCCCTGGTTACCAACGAGGGAGCACCAGCAAGACTCATGAGCGGCTGATCAGGCCCAGCTGCATGTCATTAGCCCGCGGCCAGTGTAAGGCCCCTAGACAAACTGAGCTTCAACCGAGCTACAAGCAAGCTTTGTGAGAGCTTAGCTGAGATTCAATTGAATCCGACCCACAGAACTAATTCTTATTTCTCTTTCCCTTTTTCCCTTTTTATATGGATAGACAGATAAATAGAGACATAGATAGATACATAGATGCATCAATAGATTTGCCTTAACATATTGTGACAATTCAGACTCATCAGACGGTAGATCCAACAGGCAACAGGCGAGAATCAGAGTCGGTATAAACAATCCAGGTAGGTATCAGGTCCGTTAGAAATAATCACTCGGATATACGCTTAGAATTGTCACTGGGAGCAAAACTTTGCATTGTTCTCAGTTCCAGGTTTGCCTTAAAAAGGCGAAAGCCCGCAAATGCAGTGCGGACTTCAGTGAAGTGTTCGGGGGAAAAGAGTCCGGGTAGGAACTAATATTCGGGTGAAGGTTCCCGCTGATGCGCAACCTTCCAACAACGCTATGTGGGACCAGGGTCTTTGGGGTATGGTTAGCGGATGCAACAATCCTGCCGGCTTCTGATGGGAGGCTTTACTTATATTGCAGACGTTGCATCGGTAGATGAACTGAGTGACGTCAGAGAGGACAGATGGCAACTAGTAATGGTTCGTGACCAGATCAACCGTGGCTAAGATCCCCCGGTGACCGGCGCTGGGGAAATCATGAACATGGTGCAGCAGTCTTTGACGAATGGAGGCAGGTACGTAGGTGTGATCCGGGGACATTCGGGTGGAACAGGGTCTTGTGCTTGTACCTCGGTGATCTCTGCGGAGATGTCCCAGCAGATAGGTGTATTAATGCTCGGTGAGGGGATGATGCACTCAGGTGGTGGCAGGTCGGTGGGGGTGTCAAACTGTCTGGAGAGAGCATCAGCTTTAGTGTTCTTTGAGCCTGGAAGGTAGGTTAAAGTAAAGTTGAAGCGGGCAAAGAACAGAGACCATCTTGCCTGTCTGGAATTGAGTCTCTTAGCTCCCTGGATATACAAATTAAGTCCCAGGTCCAGCAGGGATTGTGGGTGGGGTTAGTGAATAACCAACGCTCTCTCCACCTTCAATACCACGACTGA
>JAUMHI010000041.1:8903929-8916250 GCA_032359435.1 Enteromius unitaeniatus | reverse complement strand
TACAGAGCACAAATTCCTAGTATGGGAAACCATACCTGGCCACTTGTCACGTCATTTCATTTCATTTCATTTCATTTCATACTCTAGATTTCTATGGTCTGTGAGGATTACGAAGGGTAAGTTGGCACCCTCAAGCCAGTGGCGCCATTCCTCCAGTGCTGCTTTAATGGCCAGCAGCTCCCAGGCCCCCACGTCATAGGTCAGCTTACGTGAGTAGAATGCGCAGGGGAAGACCTTGCCTGGTTCACCGTGTCTTTGCGAGAGCACAGCTCCGATTTCAGTACTTGAAGCATCCACCTCCACAATGAACTCTTTATCGGGGTCGGGGTGTCGGAGGATGGGCGCTGTAGTAAAGCGTGTTTTCAGGTCTCTGAAGGCTTTGTCACTTTGCGGAGTCCAGAGGAGAGTCGTGGTTCCTTTCTTGGTCATAGATGTGAGCGGTGTCGCCACCTGGCTGAAATTTCTGATAAATGGGCGGTAAATGTAGCTCCTTCAGAGTTTTGGGCCGCGGCCAATCGAGGACTAATGTGTCCTCGAAAAACATCCATAGTCACCCCTTCATGACTTATGATGTAGCTGAGGAACAACACACAGGTCTGGTGAAACTCACACTTGGAAAGCTTGGCGTAGAGGTGGTGGTGAATGAGTCCATGCAGTGCTCGGTGGACATGCCTGTTCGGTGAGGGTTTCTGAGTAGATGAGTATATCATCAATGTAGACTATTACAGTTATATTCAGATCCCCTTGGAACACGTCATTGATGAGGGCTTGGAAGACGGAGGGACTGTTGGAAAGCCCAAACGGCATTACTTGATATTCGTAGTGCCCAGTGGTAGTTGAGAAGGCTGTTTTCCATTCATCGCCCTCGCGGATCCTGATGAGGTGATTAGGAGATTGAGCTTGGTGAAGTATTTTGCCTTACGGAGCTGTTCCAATGCTGCGGGAACCAGAGGTAGAGGGTAGCAGTACTTTATGGTTACTTCGTTCAAGCCCCGGTAGTCTATGCAAGGCCTCAGGCTGCCATCTTTCTTCTTAACAAAGAAAAACCCGGCCGAGGCAGGTGACGTATGGTTTAATGGTTTAATGAACCCCTTGCTTAGTTCCTCTTGGATGTAGGCTTTCATGCTTTCGGTCTCGGGCTGGGAAAGAGGAAAGATTCTGCCCTTGGGTGGTGAGGTTCCAGGCTGTAGTTCTATGGCACAGTCATAGGAGCGGTGAGGTGGCAGGTGAGTAGCCTTTTTCTTGCTGAATGCCTCTTTGAGATCATGGTATTCAACTGGTAGTGAGCTGAAATCCTCCTCCTTGCAGACAGAGGGCACATGGGCCGTGGGAGCCTGGACGGGTTGGATGCAGTGTGTCTGGCAGTGCTCTGACCATTTGAGAATCTGACGGTCTGCCCAGGAGATGGTAGGGTTATGGAGTTCCAGCCACGGTAAGCCAAGTATGATGGGGTGATCGGGGGAGTAAATGGTGAAAAGTCGTATGACTTCAGCGTGCATGGGTCAAATGAGAAGCTTCAGGTCCTGGGTTGTATAGGTGATTTCTCCGGTCCCCAAAGGCCTGCGATCTAAGGCTGCGACCGCCACCCGAGGCCCACATGTAAGCAGAGGTAAATGGCAACGTTTAGCGAATGAGTCATCCACAAAATTTCCCTCTGCCCCAGAGTCTATAAATGCTGTGGTGGTTATTCTTTGCCCCTTTACGATAATGGTGACTGGTAGTATTAAGGAATGTTCATGAACACCATTACACACCCGAGCAGGCGTGGAGTGAGGAGGCCGCACCGGGCAGTCAGCTCTGATGTGTCCCGGCTGTCCACTGTAGAGACAGAGATTCTCACGCAGTCTCTTTGTTCGCTCCTCCTCGGACAGGTGGGTCTTTCTGATTTGCATTGGCTCCGGGATAGAGTGAGTGCTGACTGGGGTGAACGGACGAGCAGGTAGGGACAGTCTTGGGCGATGAGATCGAATCAGGATGTCCAGCTGAATCGCATGTTCCATGAACTGCTCCAGGATTTTCCCTTCATCTAGTCAGGCCAGCGTTCATCTCTGCCTCAATTCCGCGTTCGCCTTAAAAAGAATGCAGCGCGGGCTTCTGTGAAGTGTTCGTGGGAAAAGAGTCCAGGTAGGAACTAATACCTGAGTGAAAATTCCCGCTGATGGTGGTCGGACAGCGCCACAGAGGACCGCCTTGCAACACATATAAAACAACCAATTTCTGTTTTTTTTCTGTATTTTAACATTTACACAATGCTTCAGAAAAACATTGTAAAATTGTAATTACTTTTGCTCAGTGCTTAATTACTAATATGATAAATATTTTATATCAATAACCTTTATTTTTATACCAATCCCCATTAACCCCACACCCAAACACCTCTCCATTTAAATTTTATAAATTAAATAAATTCCTTTTCATTCTAGAATATGAAACAATACAATATTTTTTTCTACATTAAACATAAAAGAAAATAGTCCTACAAACTTGTAGAATTGTACACAAAGTCTTCTAACATTTGCCGTCACATTAAGAAGATGATGGTAATTTATTAATTTCTCAACTTAATTTTTTTTTTTGTTAAGTGGCACTTCCCGGGGATGTTCTGCGCATTATTTCAAAATTGCCTAAAATAACCTATTAATTATTTTGAAATTGTTTGTGCTGCGCCAATCAATCGCTGTATGAAATCAAAATACCGTGAGAGCTATAGAAAGCAGACGGCTCCATGCTTTTGAACACGGTTTCAACACCTGGTTATTTTAGCTAGTTTAGAAATCCTGTGCAGAACGTGTCTACAGGAAGTGCCACGTCTGGTCACCTTGCTAAAGTGACAGGTTCACAACTGCACTCAGGGTGTTGCAAAAATCCCTACTTTCTCCTGCATATAGCACTTCAATCCCTTCAAAATGGATTTTTTTTGCTACCATCAACTTAAATCTCTCTCTAGAGAGCCCATTTCCCTTTTCTTAGCTATTAAATGACACATTTTGATGATGTTGCTGGTAGAGACGTCCCTGAAGGACAATGCCTCTGAGTCTCTGAACTCTCTCTCTCTTTTTATCTCCAGCCCCCTGCTGCCTGAGGTAAAGGAGCTTTTCCTGGAAGCTGCCCAGCACAACTCGGACAGGATCGACCCAGACCTGCAGACAGGGTTGGGGGTGCTGTATAACCTCAGCTCCGAGTTCAACAAAGCAGTGGAAGCCTTCAACGCAGCTCTGTCTGTGCGGCCGGAGGTAAATCCCACCTCAGTGACAAACCGGGGCTAAATCATACAGAAATGCTTCCTAAAGGCAGAGGGCAGAAAGAGAGAGGGGGGAAAAGTCACCAGGGCTTAAAAAGTGTCTCCGAAATCTTTGAAACAGTTCATTTGAAACTTGAGGGGAGCTTTACCATTCATGAGCGCTGACTCCAGAACCCTGTGGGTCACCTTGTCGTCGATTGATGCTTGCTAAGCCAAATTCTGTCCCCTTGTGTAGACTGCATTTACACTCAATCGAAAATCCTCCCCATCTGCTTGACTTGGTAATGTCTGCTTGCCTGCTGGGGGGCTCAGAGCGTGAATACGATGAAAGATAATGGCGTTGTGGAAGCAAAACTCTGATAGCAGGCTCCTCGTGACATTAGGAACCAGGCAACTTCTTGAGACCTGTTTTATGCTGTGTCACTGTATTAAAGGTCATATATTATCCCTAAAAGAAAGAGATCATATCTTAATGGTATTAAAAATCAGGCATGTAACTGCGTAATCTTTGACGCTCAGAGCGATAATTATTTTGATCTGTGACACTGAGCTGGAGGGGATTCTTTTTGCCGCTGGTGTGTACAGGACTACCTGCTGTGGAATCGGCTGGGGGCGACGCTGGCTAATGGAGATCGCAGCGAGGAGGCTGTGGAGGCCTATACCAGAGCACTGGAGCTGCAGCCTGGCTTCATCCGCTCGCGTTACAACCTCGGCATCAGCTGCATTAACATGGGAGCTCACAGGTTTGTGACAGAGAGTTGGGCTTGACCTGGAAATTATGGAAAATACATCCCCCCCAACTTTTTGTTTAAATACTTTGATCCTGAGGTTCTGTCGAAATAAATGCTGAATAATAAGGAAACATTTATTCAGTGATTTATGGGCATTTTTTCAGCTGCTGGTACTTTTGTGTCCCAGGGGTTGGTTTTTTAAAGAGGTTTTTTTTGTTTGTTATGAGGGTCACATTAAATGCCTTCAAAATTTATTTGAGCTGCTTTTCAAATGCATTTATGCACATTTTATTATTTTACTCTTGGCTCACACTTTTTTTTTTTATAATTAAAATAAGAAACTCCATTATAAAAGTATTACTGATTATGATTTAATTACGAAAATACTCAGTGAGCCTGAGGTTTTAAAGTTATAGTTTTGAAGCCTTATGATAGATAGAACGAAAGATATACATACATATGCATTTACATACATACACCCACAAACACACACGTTGGTTTTTGTGATATGTGTAATGTTTTTTATTCTGTACAAACTGTATGTGGTATTGCCCTACATTGCCCCCCACATTTTTAGAAAAACATTTAGTTTTTTTAAGCCTTTTGAATTACGGGGACACTGAAAACGTTCTCATAAAACACCTACATATTGTAATACCTATGTCATACCCATGTCATTATACAAATTTGTGTCCTCATAAACCATATGAACCCGCACACACATATACATATATATATATATATATATATATATATATGGGGACACTTTACAATAAGGTTCATTAGTTTACATTAGTTAACTACAATAGTTAACACGAACTAAGAATGAACAATACTTCTACAGAATTTAATGTTATCTTAATGTTAATTTCTGCATTACTAATGCATTATTAAAGTTTTGTTTGTTAACATTAGTTAATGCACCGTGAACTTACAGGAACAAACAATGAATGACTGTATTGTTGTTAACTACTACATTAACATATATTTGTAAAGAGTGTAATAAATGTGGTGCTCATGTTAATAAACACATTAACTTAACAACGTTAACAAATAGCACCTTATTGTAAATGTGTTACCATATATACTGTATATACATTCACACACATATAGATGTTTATAAAAAAAAATGTAATGTGTAAATAATGGGTAAATATATCCAATCAAATTTGTTAAAATATTATGTAATTTTATTTATTTTTTTAAATAATCTGACATTTTATTGCAAAAATGTGTACAATGTTCAACATTATTTTCCAGCACAGACTGCTATTAATAATTTAAAGAATATATACAGTGTATATATATATATATATATAAATATATATTTGCAGTATATATATATATTTGCAGTATATATATATATATATATATACTGCAAATATATTTAGCTCATTAAAAAGTTAATAAAAAATATTTCTTGTGTAGTATACTGTACATATGTCCAATATGTATTTTCTGAATGTCCACATAAAACAGCCCATATTTGTTAGATACACCCTTTTTACTTTATTCCATTATATATTTACTGCAGGGAGGCAGCCAGCAATTTCCTGACGGCTCTTGGCCTGCAGAGAAAGAGCAGGAGTCGGCA
The DNA here is from genome assembly GCA_032359435.1 of Enteromius unitaeniatus. Taxonomy (NCBI): domain Eukaryota; kingdom Metazoa; phylum Chordata; class Actinopteri; order Cypriniformes; family Cyprinidae; genus Enteromius; species Enteromius unitaeniatus. The sequence goes on along the minus strand of JAUMHI010000041.1, from coordinate 8,910,684 downwards.
GCTTTCGCACCAGGTCATGTCTGGAAACATCTGGGCTGCCCTGCGGATAGCCCTGTCCATGCTGGACCAGCCAGAGCTCTTTCAAGCTGCTAACATAGGAGACCTGGACTTACTTATGAAAGCTTTTAACCTGGATATGTGAGCGAGGATACCCTTTAACCATGGCAAATATCCAAAGTCCTTTATGAGAAGAACTTTGTCAGAAAAACAACCTTCGATTCGCAGAGCACCTTTACATTCCCGAGAACTGAGTGCTGAATGATTCTATTTTACTAGACTTGCACATCAGTTTACGATTACCCTAAAGAGCACAACGCCGTGTGAAGATTGTACAAGTATGCCTTAGAGAAAATATCAGCTAGACCTGCAATGTAACAGTGGGAAACGAAGGAAACCACAATTGATGAGAGGAACACAGACTATAAATGTGCATTGGCTTCACATTAATGACTTGATTAGACTGTACTGCGTAGACTTCCTGTATTGATTCGATTGCACTCTTTAGTTGAGATGGTGGGGTTATTATAGATTTCGGTGGCACTTAGTTCAACCCTGGACACTCCTCACCTGATCTCTGCTGCATCATCCCCTTTATTTCCTGGAGCTTGCAGACCAGATTAAAAAGCCTTACTTATCTTGCATGTAAAATGAATAATTAAGATGTTATCGGTATGATATCAGATAAAAGCCATTCCTTGCCATACTTTGACCTCTTGATGTAGAAGTCTATGTTCCATCAAGGTCTTTTTGTGAAAAATACCACATCTTTGAAATGTTACTCTGGTTATTTAATAAAATTTGATGCAGGGAATTAGATATACTGCCCCTTTTGCCAGTTATCAGTCTGGGATCGACAGGAAACCAAGAAACTGCCCAAAATATAAGCCAAACTATTTGTGAGCTTCACAGTTTTATACCCTAATGTTGTTGTTTCTCATATTACTTGTTATCTCCAGCTTGCATGATGTGTTATTTTGCTCATAAGTGCGAACACGCAAGTGCTTAACGTTGCATACGCGCTTCAAGAAAAGTCCTACATTTTAAAATGCTATGCAAAACCTATAGATTTTTTTTTTTTTTTTTTTTATGAAGAAAAGCCTAAAGCACCAGAAGGCTGTATTTGCTTTGCCACTTGTTGTGTTTTAATGTGTAAACTGGTAGGTAGAAGGTAGAAGATCTGGTAATCCTGTTTAGAGGGTTTATTGTATTTTAAGGCTATGTCTCTATTAATCCAGATACATGTGAAAATTTGTTGTTTTTTTTCCTCAACATTTTGGCCTTCTGTCCCCACTGAGGTGCTGTTTTTGTTCTATGAAAATACCTTTTTAGAAGATACTGTTGATAGTTGATACATTTGAAAAGCCACATAAATTTGTGGAATTTCGAATGCCAGTGTAAAAAAAGACATTGGACACGTGACACGTTGTAGCTATATTAATAATACCAGCATATACCAGCTATGCGCTATTCACCTGCACTTTAAAAGATAAATGTTACTTTCTTCAATCTTTATATTACATTATAATGCACAGGTTTTCACAGCAAAACTCTCTATTGCTACTCAAAACTAGCCCAATTGCTTTTCAGGGGGATTCCTGGTAAAAGTTGGTGTAATATACATGTTTTTGGCAGGTTTCCACTAATTAAAGTCACAATTCATGGCTTAAATACCACGTTATTGGGGTTGCATGAACATGAAGACATGAAAAACATCCACAATTTCCACAGACTTACAGACTATGACTTTTTACTGAGGAAGTGACTATTGGAAAATTTGTGTAACAAAAAGCCATTTTCCAACGTATCTGGATTAATTTAGAAATAGCATTGATTCTTATTAAAAAAGGCTCCCTAATCCAGCTGAGCTTTTGTTTGTAGCGTCACATATGTTTAGCATTTATTCCCACCTTGTGCAAGAATTGATTTATTTAAAAACCTATATGAACGAAAGAGCATGCAAAGCCATTCACGCACCCATTATAAAGTATTATTAATTTTTTAACTGTTACTATATTTATTTAATTACTGCTCTATGTATTAGTTTTATTATTCTGTATTCAAATCTATTTGGAAAGTCCTGTATATGCTCATCGATGCAGTTAGAACAGGCTTGTGCTTTGTAGCTGAATGTTACAGTAGATACTGTAGATTCTCTCACGCCTAAGGCCAAACCTCCCCTTTTCTAGAACTTTGTACAATCTCAGGTGTGATTGTCTAGACGAATGCTCCAGAATTACTCCTGATGTATGATCGCATGCCGAATATACTTATTTTTGAATGCTGTAGATCTATTTATATGCATGACCTTGACATGCCTATTTTAATCTAAACCCTTCATTTCTATGACTTATATATCACTGTATTCACAATATTTTGCATTTCAGTATATATATATATATATTGATCTGAAGAATATAGTATATTAACTGTACAATATCTACAAACAAGCAGTTTTTGCAATGCATTGAGTGTTCTCAACAAGACCACCTTTATAGTCACTTATATTACTATTGCAATAGCCAGATTTACTAAAGCCTTTAGAGTTAGAGACTCAAATATATGTTATGCATCCTTCAGAGCTGCGTTTCTGAATTTGTACATGCAAACTTTCAGAATTTTTGCCATAGGCTTTATTAACTCTGGCCCAATATTAAAAAGATAGATGCATATACAAAAGTTATCTTTTAAAATAAAATATTGTAATAGAGTTTATTTGCCTGGTTGTTTCTGTTGCCATGAACGCTGTTATTTTTATAGGGGTTCAAAAACAAATGGTTCCACGGTTGAAATCTCCCATTTGCAATCTGGCATTACCAAACATGAAAATGGCACCGAGAAGCAATTGTGGATTTTATTGAACAATCCAAACATTATGAGTCAAATATGTTTGAACAGATTTCGAATGAGGATTCCCACATTTGCCATGTTTGTGTTTCTAAACAATATATGGATCAGAAAATTCATAAAAAAAAAAAACTTATAATAAACAAGTGGGCAAGTAACTGCAGAATTGGCACACTTTTTTGCAAAAAAAAAAAAAAAGATAGATAAACAATAAAAACGTACCACTTGACCTTCAGTTCCATGAAAAACAGAACCCGCTCAAGATCAATAAAATATTGCAAAATGTCAACTAACCTCAGATTTTTAGTGCACATACTGAAAAAAAATAAACCAAGGCATGTTTGAGAAAGGTGGGGTAAAAGCATCCACTTTCACACCACAAAAGAAAGCAGAAAGGTAAGAAACAGAAAGGGAAGCAGAAGGAAATGGGTTTGAATAGTCATTCAAAGTAAGAAAGAGAAAGCGAAGGAGAAGAAAGAGCGAGAGAACCTCAGGTGAATAAGACACATGCACAACACAAGGTAAAGGAACAAAGACACTGAACTCCCAACATAAAAGGTAGTGCACAACAGAAATAAACACGACAGCGTACGATCTACAACAGACTGTGCAACATACAGTTGAAATAAATTGAGATGAACAGGCCCCACCTCAGCCTGAGTGAGATTATATCGTAAAGCAATGAATATTTCATTTGAATTCAGCACTAACCTTCAGACTGGTAAAAAAAACACTTCAAAGGATACTTGCCAAGAACGCATTGTGTTTGTTTGTCTGTTTGTTAATGACACCTTCTCAGCAAATAAATGAAATATTTAAGGTTTGAAATTGGTAAAGGTTGATGGAGGCGGAGCCCAGTTTGTCAGACACGTTGTAAAGCTTGAGATTTGGTAACACTGAGCACCAATACATACATGTATCTGAGATAGTTCTATGTATGACACTGCATATAATTCAGCTTTATACGCAGAATGTCATTACATATTGCTTAGGTACGGGATAAAAATAGTTTTACATTCTTTGAGACTGGAAGTCAATGAAACGAAACGATTTCAAATGCTCCCTATTCTTTAAATAGCTTCAGATATGATCAAAGTAAAGCACTTGAACATTGCATGAATATGTGATATCGCTGCATTTTCCGGTCAGCTATCACAGACTGACTGAAAGCAATCATAAAGGTGAATGTGACGATATTGTACAAATGAAATATTTTTCAAGGCATGCCAATAAATGAGACTCAGTGTTCTTAAAAAAATAATTAAAGTACAAGTTCACTTCTGCCTAAAGGTATGGAAACTGAACAAACATGTGCTGCTGGGTAGAATAAACCTCCATTAAAGGAATAGTACACAATTATTATTATTTTTTTTTTTTATGTACTTACCCTAAAGCTATCTAAGATGCAGATGAGTTTGTTTTTTCATGGAAACAGATTTGGAGAATTTTAGTATTACATCACTTTCTAAACAATGGATCCTCTGCAGTGAATGGGTACCGTCAGAATGAAAGTCCAAACTGTTGGAAAAGCATCACACACATCTAGAATTAACAAGTGTCTTACAAACATGCAGTTTTCATTTTTACAAAACGTTAACTGTACTGTTAACTGGAGTGTGGATTACTTGTGCATTATTGCGATGTTTTTTTGGACTTTCATTCTGACGGCACCCATTCACTGCAGAGGAGCCAAATTTTAATTTTCCCAAATCGGTTTTGATAAACAAAAAAATAATTATCTACATCTTGGACATCAATTTTCATAAAATGTTCCTTTTGGGATAAAGAACAAATCAATGGTGCCTGGTGCCTGAATGCTAGAATAAATACAGCAAGCTAAGACCAACCAAACAAGGACCATAGTCCAATATTTCAATAAACATGCCTGCTAACACTTTTTTCCTGTATAGGCATGATTAAAAACATTTTGTGAAATAATCACATTGTGTTTTGGATTGACTGCAGCCCCCAGAAACTCCACTTAATGTGATCTCTATTTGAAATCCATTCTGACAGATTTTTTTGATGTTGTTGAACAACTGTAAATCGAACTGCAGAGAGTACATTCTACTGAGATGGCAGTAAGAACATTTGTAAATGCAGGCACACATTATTTTCAAAAGAAGTACGTCTGAAAAATACTGGCACAGGAGCTTAAAGTATTCAAAGAGAAATATAACAAATAATTTGAGAATATATTAGGAAAATAATCTGTATACCTAAAATTGCACGCACCCCACTGTACCTTTAAAGCAGACACGAGACGAACAAATAAACAAAACTCAGACGGATGACACACGTTTGTTTCCCTGCTGGACCGCTCCTGTGGTCTGAGCGTCTGTGTGGGTCTTGGCAGGGACTGAGAGGTCCTCTCTCCATCTCACAGATGTAAATGCTTCCCTAGTTTCCAGCAGTGTCAGTGGTGCCCCACACACCTCTCTGGCCTACTGGCTGTGCATAATGTTATGAGGGTCCAGATCTAGCAGCTTGACAGGCGCCGGTAAAAGTACATGTAGCCCAAGTCTTTAGGGGGTCTCTCTGACAAACATACTTTGTGGTCGTTGTAAATCAGCCATCTAGGGAAGTCAAAAAGACATATGAGTATGAGTTACATTTACATACTAAATAAAAAAAATGTCCCCCTTGATAATTACATTTTCAAATGTAAAATAAAAAATAAAATACAAAAATAGTAATAATTCTAATTTCATATTTCAAATATACATATTTAAATAATTGTAAATAATTTATAAATGGCAACAAATTCTAAAAGTATACAAATAATTTATAATGTATTTGTCTAATGATAAAATTTATACTTTTTCTGTTACATTTACAATTTTAAAATGCAATACATTTTTTAAGTTTAATTTTGTCATTTTATATATATATATATATATATATATATATATTATACTGCAATGCATTATACAATTAAAAATTGAAGAATTGTATAAAAAGATTTTTTTATGGACTAAACAAAATACAGAGTATATCTATCTATATATCTAAATATATGTGTGTGTGTGTGTGTGTGTGCGCGTGCATGCATATTATATATATATATATATATATATACACTGCTCAAAAAATAAAGGGAACACTTAATCAACACAATGATCACACTTCTGTGAAATCAAACTGCCCACTTTGGAAGTAGCACTGATTGACAATCAATTTCACATGCTGTTGTGCAAATGGAATAGAAAACAGGTGGAAATTATGGGCAATTAGCAAGACACACCAATAAAGGAGTGATTCTTCTCAGTTCCTATGCTTTCTGGCTGATGTTTTGGTCACTTTTGAATGCTGGCGGTGCTTTCACTTTGGTGGTAGCATGAGACGGAGTCTACAACCCACGCAAGTGGCTCAGGTAGTGCAGCTCATCCAGGATGGCACATCAACGTGAACTGTGGCAAGAAGGTTTGCTGTGTCTGTCAGCGTAGTGTCCGGATCATGGAGGGCAACAACTCAGCAGGACCATTACCTCTGCTTACAGCCCAACATCCTGCAGGACGTTTGCTATTTGCCAGGAACACCAAGATTGTCAAATTCGCCACTGGTGCCCTGTTCACAGATGAAAGCAGGTTCATACTGAGCACATGTGACAGACGTGACAGAGTCTGGAGACGCCGTGGAGAATGTTCTGCTGCCTGCAGCATCCTCCAGCATGACCGGTTTGGCAGTAGGTCAGTAATGGTGTGGGGAGGCATCTCTTTGGAGGGCCAGAGATCGCCAGAGGTAGCCTGACTGCCATTAGGTACCGAGATGAGATCCTCAGACTCCTTGTGAGGCCATATGCTGGTGTGGTTGGCCTTGGGATCCTTCTAATGAAAGACAATGCTAGACTTCATGTGGCTGGAGTGTGTCAGCAGTTCCTGCAAGATGAAGGCATTGATGCTATGGACTGG